>VDFB02356196.1:0-136015 GCA_007258455.2 Sequoia sempervirens
ATACAAAGATATTATGTCATTCCCTACAAGAACAATAGTCATTTTTCTACATTGTTATCATATAACTTATACTCTGCTAATCGGTTATAATCCAATAGCCAAAGATTGGTGAAGCACTCACATGCAAGAACTATGATGTTAGTTGATAATTTTAACGACTTACATGCCCCAACCTAGCTTGGCTAGCTAGCTGATATGGTGATAAGGAATAGGACTCGACCATGCTAAGGTGGTCGATAGGCCCTGCTACCTAAAGAAAATTGGGTGATCTTACATATACAACCCAATTCAAAGTTGTATTCATTTGTAGACAATACATTCTTATCATTATTGCTAATAGAATTTAAAAAAATGAGAAGAAGACTGCAAGTTTTGGAAAGAAAATACTTGGAAATCAAACATATTCTCCAACATAAATTGAGTTACCTCAAAATCAAGCTTTTTCCTAAGCTTTCTCTCTTGTTTCCTCATACACCCAATTCACTTGCTCGCTCTACTTGGAAAACCTGTCACCACTGTCATTATCTTTGTGATTTTCTTCTTTTTCAAAAATGGTAGAAAGCTTCTTTCTTACCTGTGTGCATGATCTTTGGGGCCATTTGTCTCATAATGGCATTATTTTTTTGCCGCCCCCCCCCCATTTATTCAAAATCAATTACTTAGTCATAGTGTTGATTTAATCCACTTCGTCCATTACATTCATATTCGATTTTATCTAAATCTGCAATATACATGTTAATAAACTCGATCCATATTCGATTTTCATATGGAATATAATTATATGTAAATATATATATTATTAATATATATATTATATATTTACATTTAAACTCATTTGTACATTCTTATATATATGTATATATGTGTATATACATGTATATATATATATATATATATTTGTATATGAATGTTTATACGTACATTTGTCAATATTTAAATAAGAATAGACTTTTATGAAATTCTTATCCTTTTTAATACTTTGGAATACATACTATCATTTTCTTCCAAATTCTCAAAACACAAAATTAAGATAAACAATTTAAACATGAAATCATGGGTTTAACTTTCCACAAACCATTTATTTTCAATCATTGGAACAATTCAAATCAAGTAATTAAGTTCATGCAGCTAAAAAATCTACTTCCTTAATATATCATCGTTCAACCTATCAGCATGCAATTGCACATACTTTCACTTGTAAAATTCATCAGTAATGTTTAGTTCGGGATAAAATATAAGATAATTCAAAAGATCACATAGTCAACGATGTAAACTTCTTTCAATCTTTTCAAAAATATCAAAATTTACATTCAACATATTGAATTTTCTCAATAATTCAATTTATCATATTATAATTAAAAATGTCATAAATTTGGATTATGACACTTTGTCATTGAATAATTGAACTTGCAAAGCACCAAAACACTTAAATCTCCAATATAGCATGCATTTGACATGACTTAACATGTCCATAAAACTGCATGGCCAAAACATCACATCCAAAGGAATGTGGAACATTTCAACAAGCCTTCATCTCCACTTTGCATTGCCATAACACAAGTTGGAACTCTGTCACTTGTAACTTTCACTATAGAAGGATTAATGACTTGAGATCTTGGATATAACACCTTCACATCTCTATTTACTTATCTTTTGAACTGCAATACTAAATATTGCTTTGTGGAAGGATGTAGACCAAAACATTGTGTCTCTACCTTAGGATATGTACTATGAAAGACAAAAATTCTACAGCTTTATACTAAGTGCAGTACACCAAACTGGCAAGGTATCAATGTGTTCATAGAGAAAATATATTAGTACATGCATACCCACCTTTTCATCATGCTTAGACAAAAAACTAATCGACATACTGCAATGCGCACTTGCACCAGCTAATCTCTCTGCATATTGGCTATCTCTAGAGCATATATAATCTTCAACATACTTTTGACATCAATGACAACCAATCTTATCTAGATGCAACAACTCATTCTATTTTTAGAATGGATACTCATTTTAAAGAGGGTACCCATTCTATTTTTAGAATGGGTACCCGTTTATGAATGGGATATCGATCTAAGGATCAAGTTCCCATTCTTGTCGACATTTTTGTTTTGGCCAAAACTTCCCCTCTTCATGGACCCAACTTCTTGCACTTACCCTTGATCTTCATTGAATGGTTAGGGCCTCCTTAAATCTAATTTCAAATCTTTTCACCTCTCTTAAATTAATAATGCAACAACCTCATCAATTTTGAATTAAGAGGTAATACTCCCAATTGCAATCACCAAGTGATCCCATGAGTTTGAAAAAGAGCATAAAAATTCATGCAACAATCCTACTACTCCATCATCACTCCAATGGAATGAATTTGATTAACAATCATGTTGAAATAATTCAAGTGCTTATCCATACAACCATCATATCCATCTTATGGTTATATAACTTAATCATCACTCCAATAGAGTGAAGTTGGTTAACAATCATGTTGAAATAGTTGAAAGTGCTTAGCCATATAACTGTCATCCCCATTTTAAGGGTATAACATTAGCTTCTTCATGCACATTAAACAATACAAAGTATGTCAAATGCAACTTAATGAGACCCTTCACTTTTTTTACTATTTTGTCTCAATATTCTTGTGACATAGCAATAGGTTTGGATTTGGATACTACAACTCATAGATCTATGTCTAAGAGCATATCCACCATCTTGAGTTTCTAAAGCTCAGATTTTGTGTCTGAGAGCTTCTCCATTTTTATCCTTGATGTACTTGTCATTTTTCTTGCAACAAGATCTTCTTCTACACAAGCTCCCACTTGATCTAATATTAGTACAAACCTACCCTTGTTCTCAACAACTAGAATTGAAAGGAAACAAGGCACACATAAATAATTTTTGAATTAATCTTCAAGGAGGGTATTATGTTGTTGAACACCCAAAATAATTAGAGGGGGGGTGAATCAGTATTCTCTCAAACCATTCAAACATTAAACATCCAATTACCAAAGCATAATCAACTGTAATAAGGAAAGAAAGCATGAAACATTCACACCATCACACAACACATGAACACTAGAATTTTTACATGGAAAACCCAAAATGGGAAAAACCATGGTGAGGATTAGCTCACAATATATTATAACTGATTATAGTATATTTTCATAAGTTCTCATTGCAGGTGGACTCACTTTCCACAGAGAAAAAGATGGAAGAGAGATGGTGGCTCATAGCCTATTTTGAACTATTACAGTTGCATCTAACATATGCATGAAATACAGTTCCATTGAATTACAGTAAACAAACTTTATCTAATTCTGATTCAACACTTTGCCTCGCTCTTCATTCGCACAATTTTGATCTTCAACTTAACATTCACAACTTAACTTTGCACCAGTGCTCTGATCAAATTAGCATCATATCATCACATGTCACACTCAAAACATTGAAAACAATCCAACTTATATATTGGCATCAAACATAACATCAATTAGGTCAGCCTAATTAGATGTAACACCCAAAATATAACTTGTTGGTTCAAAAAATTCATACATACAATGTGCCACAATTCAAATCTCAAAACAACTTTTTATAGGTCAGCATGGACCTATAATAGATCCCACATAACACCGTAATACTTACTTAACCTTCGCATACCTTCAAACATATTAGGTTGACTCTACACAAGACCTAAAAGCAAAAACCTTCAATTGTGTATCCATATCTTGACACATGGACCTCAAAACTCAATGCCAACTAGAATACATGCTCTATTATCATTTGGAAACTTATCCTCAAAAGAGAAATGTCGAAAACTCATCCACGAAGAAGCACGAAATCTCCCACACAATTGCACTGTATAGAAAATCACTATAATTTGTCAAGACAAACTCTGTTACTCATATCTCTCAAAGCACTTGCCAAAATATGATGAAAACTTGAAATCAGATACATCTAACATCCACCAAAATTATGTTAGAAGCATAGAGTGAAATATTTATTTATGGAGTGGTGCAAACCCAAAAATTGATGCATTGTAACAATGTATGCACATAATTGACACTTAATTAATTTCCCATATAATTATCTTTACCGTATCAAACCATTATGAAAAAATGTATTTCTCAACAACTCAAAAACTTGTTAGAATTGATAAAAAATATTGGCAGCTAAAATCATCAAATAAGTTACAATGTTGACATCAATGACAACATTGCAACACATTGTTATGTACCTTCCATGCTCATGTTTCCAAACAACATCATCAATGACATTCTCCTAACATATGCATATAATGATTTTTATAATTACAAGAAAGATAAAAATATATAAAACATATAAATAGTATACCATATTAGAAAGGTTTATGTAAGGAAAATCCTTTTGGGAGAAAACACCCACTCCAAAATCAAAAACCACTTTTATTAATTAGTAAAAATCATGGTTACAATAAAATCAATAGGTTATGCCTCTTATAGGAGTTTTAGTAACATATAATTTTGGAGAAATTTTGATAGTATAACAATACCTACTAGTAGGCTCAAAAAACTCATATACACTAATCCATCCCTAGCACCAATATATAGGAGATTAACAAACAAGAAACCATCACATGATTTTTTGAAAACCATGACCAATGCCAAGAGAGGTATGGAATGGTCAAGGCACAAATTCTAATTCCCCCCTTGGTATTGGTCTTTTAGACTATTTCAATATATTTCTCACATGTTATCATATATCATAAACAAGAATATTTGACCAACCAAACTTGGATGCCCCAATTTTTCTTTATTCTCCCACTCAAATATGCTTCATGAAAAGTGTTCAAACCTATCATAATTAGTAGTCAAAATTCCAATGCAATTCCCCTCTTACATGCGCTTACACATCCTAAGAATATGTCATAAGGAACTATTATTATGATAAATCAAGATGCTCTTACTTACGTTCCAAGATGTTGACACATGGCCAAAAATGCCCCCTCAATGTGGGACACCCACTATTGGAGTACAAAACCACTAGAGGGGGGGTGAATCAATGGTCAAATAAAACCAATTTCAAAACTTAACACACTTGATGATTCAAAGACTCTAGATATTGTATGTTATGAAAATCACCAAGATGTGCAAATAATAACAGAACATTTGAATCAAGAATAATCAACCAAGCACATTGTGACATACCATCAAGAAGAAACAAAACACATGATTTATGAGTGGAAAAACCCTAAAAGGGTGAAAAAAACCACTCTGAACATTTGCTTTATTAAGCCTCACTAGCTAAAAACTTGATGATTACATATTGCATGCCTCACTAGCAATACAACAAACCTCACTGGCTACATTCTATGCCTCACTGGAAAAGCCTCACTAGCTCTCAATCTGCCTCACTGGCTTCTCAATCTGCCTCACTAGCAACCCAATATGCCTTATTGGAAAATCACCATGCCTCACTGGCAAACACACATCACTTCAAGAGGAATAATAAAAAATCCAGAGGATTAATTTGTTTCCATAAAAATCACTGCTCTATCAAAAACTTGTCCACACTTACCATAGCACATACACACACTGTTCTCTCTTCAATTTAAATACAACCCACCTGTAATCACATTCAAATGACACAATACTGTGTAGAGGTGAATACATCTCAAGAATCTTTGTTGTGCAAACTATCTTTGTATCAACTTTCATCCAAGACTCCCTTGCAGTATTTAATTGAAAAGAATCAAGGTATCATCACTTTTTAATAAACTTTAATTGAGCTCATATCTTGAAACAATATATAATACTATCAAGAAAGAAACATATGATACTGTCATTTAAATCCTTCCTCTCTTGGTCTATTTTCACAAAAACAAAGCATCAATATCTTCAATGCAGACCTACAGATCTCAGACCATGATCACTCATTTTTCAATGCATAAAACACATCATGAACACAATAATACAATGACTTATTCGAAACTTCCTAAATTTGCTCTATCTTGACAAAGACATATTGTTTTTATCTTCCTAGAATACTCAACACCATTCTCATCTAATACAACATTGCTCCTTAATTCATTATTGTATGCAGACAGTTAGAAAACTCTTCATAACTAAAAAAACCCTCAATAACATCCATTAAATTACCAAATACATGACAAATTCCAATATACAGCCACTAATCGTTGGAATTCAAAAAACCTTTTTGTCTAGAATGTTATTCTTCAGATTTGGGGCACTCAAGAAAAAAATTCATCTTTCCTTTACAAACATCCACATAACACTTGACTATCAGGGTTCCCATTTAAAGAAAGACTTCGAGAAATAACCGTTTTGAAGTTTAAACACAAACTTTAGATCTTCATCAACCGCCAAGTTCACAATTGAATAGTAACCATTGATCTCATAATGAGCGGTATAAGACAAACCCTTAACTTGTCTAGCAAGTTAACTTGTGATGAAGGGTCGGTTCCCATATGTGCTTCAACCCCTTAGATTGTCACTTAAGTGACTTTCAACCTTCTATACCTAGTCACTTAACAAATATAACAAAAAGTTAACATCTCATTGAAGACCTTAAAGAAACATAAACCCTACATGCCTTTAGAATTTTAGAAATGTTTGAAAGTTGAGATTAAATGATGAAAACATCAACCAATGAAGAAAGAACAAATGAAGCCATGTGACTATTCTAAAACTTATGTCATTCACCAAATGCTACTGATGTTGAGCATTGTACCATTGACTTTGACAAACTTGAGGGTTTGAAACCTTATGAGAACATCAATATGCAAACCCCTTCCATTATACACCAACTCAACACACCTTTGTCTTTTACAAGAAGCGACAACATTGAAGATCACCAAACAAGCACCTTTGACTAATACTTATCAATATCACTTTTGCACCACTATGTACCTTTGTATACACCATGGGATGTAAGGTCCTTTGACCTCAAAACCTCTGACAAAATAACAAATATCTCTTGTCTTGAGACAACTCTTTGAATGCATCAATCATTATGAAATGAATGAACAAGCAAGCAACTTTCTAAATAATCTTTGACCTAAAGCAACTCACTGAATGATCTTTATCCTGAAACAGCTTTGTGATACATAAACCATAAGATGACCAATGTTGTAAACCATGAACAAACTCCAACTTTTGATATCAACACTTTGACATGAAGAAGACATGAATACATTGAGACCATCTAACAAAAGTAACACACCAAACCAAGTATCTCTAACATCAATGACAAATCCATCCACCTTTGACATGAGTAAGAACCTTTGAAGCACCAAGAACACTTGCATCAAGCACCAACACTGACATCTTTGACATAAATGATAAACACTCCCACTGCCAACACCTACTTGCTTATTTGAGGACAAATTCACTAAAGATGAAAATATTTCCACCTCAAAATGGGATGCCAACTTTCCCATGTGAGGACAAACAACACTAAAGATGAAATAGTAAGCACATACACAATATTAAATACTGAACATCAAGAATACAAAGTTGAGACACCTTTTTTCTAACAAGCACCAAAGGTGGTTGAGCTATGATACTAAATGAAAGAAAGCAGGGGTGTAGAATACACTCCATGTACTAATCTATGAGAGGAGGTATGTGTAAATAAATGAAATCTTTGAACTTACAAGGAAAAAGCACAAAAGCAACATACCATAATAGAGTGACTTATATAGGAAAAACTTCCTTTCAATAAAAGAACCGCACACTTCAAAGCATTTCAATGTATTATTTAGTAATGAAAGGTTATTGTAGATTCTAAGCCTATACATGAGTATCACCAATGAGAGATCTGGAGTAATTTTGGTAGCATAATAGTACCTACAAATATTCATGATCAAAACATCCCTCACAAGTACTTAATAAATGGGAAAAATAATACATAAAACCATCAAATGGTAACTAGGAATGGTAACTAGGAAAGCATAAGCCAAAAGCACCCAAAAATGTGGAACCCAAATCCCTAGTTAAAAATCCAATGCCCAAATTCCAAGATGAGTCCACAAGGTAAAAACAACACATTCTTTTCACCTACTATAAGTTTGTCATAATCCACTCCCTAACTTGGGTGCTCTATTTTAGCTTCATTATCTCCATTCAAGTATGTCTTATGACATGTCATAGCACACATCATAATTTGGTCAACAAGTATAACTCCCTCTTACAATTTTTTGTGTAATAAATATTTTTATATTTTTTGTGTGGCAAGCCCAACATCTAAAAGTCATAACTTTTGATTCAAGAGGCCAATTGGGCCCTTTTTTTTAATTGTAGAGCTCAAAGAGATCTACATATCAAGCATCATGAAACAAATGTCGAATATCGTAGGATTATTTTTGGGGCCTAAAATGACCTCTATAGCCTAAATTTTGAAAAGAAAAAAAAATCTATAGCCTAAAAATTATGATTTTTTGTTTTCTTAACAAGTATAAGATAGGCTCAATGCATGTGTGACCTTTATGGCCATGAAATTATTTGAGGCTCCATAATAAATGATGAAATTATTCAATTAGAAACCCACAATAAAAAGATAATGATTATGATTTTTCATTGCTAACAATACATGTAGTACCAAGGTCAATCAAAGTAGGTTAGATTAAGATTGTCAAGAATCCTTTATCGATTTACAATAATCAAAGAATTAATTTAAGTTATCTTTAATAAATTTGACCAGCTTATCAAATTGGTATGGTCAAGATTGAACTTCAATTATTCAGTTTGAAATATCTGAATTTTATGGTCAAGATTGAACTTCAATTATTCAGTTTGAAATATCTGAATTAAAATTCAGATATTTCAAACTGAATGATTGAAGTTCAATCTTGACCAACTTATAAGCTGGTCAAATTTATTAAAGATAATTTAAATTAATTCTTTGATTATTGTAAATTGGTAAAGGATTCTTGACAATCTTAATCTAACCTACTTTGATTGACCTAAATACTATATGTGTTGTTAGTAATGAATTATTTATCTAAGTAGATAAAGCCTTTCTAATAAAGACAGACCTTGGTTGTTGGATGCCCATAGGTACTTTCTCTTTCACCTTTTGAGTCTCCTTTGGCTTCTCAATCCCTTTATTCCTTTCGCTTCCATTCCTTTTTCTTTGTTAACTTTTGAATTTTGAGGCTTTGTGAAAACGACGGAACAGTGACTATTTAACTCTCCTGGGCATACTCAAGGAGCCCCACCATTGAGTTTCCATCGAATTCTGAGAACTTCAATTTCAAGGATGTCCATACCCTCTTGTCCCATACTGTGAGAACACATCTACATCATTTGATTCATTTCCAACAATGCTCATCCACCAAATTTGTTGTCAGGACAACCACACATGGTGCTTCAAAGGTGACCCTTCATTTGGTACTGACAAGTAGATGTGATTATTATAAGGCACATAGTTCCTTGATATGGCGATGACTAATTTATTTGTGGAAGTTATTTCTTAATAGCAATCACTTTGTTTACCATTTTCTGGAGAAGTGGGTCCGTAGGAATGGAAGAAACCCCTTTTTCCATTGACTAGTTGTATGGTTATCCTCAATATCTATTGCTTGCGCATGGGCATCTCCGAGAATTGACCCAGGCTCTTCTCAAAAGAAACTGACACCTGGTAGTTGGGCATTAATAAATAAGCAATTTTGGTTATCCCCAGTTGGCCTCACAGCCACAAGATTTTGTTCACCAAATGGGTCCATGCACTTCTTTATCATCTAGGTAGGTGAGCCAATCATTTGTCTAGTCCTCTTCATGTTAGCCCAGTTAATAATGGAGACCTGCAGGTGGTGGTAAAACCAGTCAATGACAACATTGTACTGGGTTTTAATAGAATCTAACTGCTACCTATGTCCTTATGTTGCACACCCAAGATTTCACATACAGCAGTGAAAGCAGTTCTGTTCGTTAGGTGTTGTTTCTCATCTCTGTTGAATTTTGGGAAAAAAATTGGGATCTTGTGGGTAAATCATTGAGTTGAGCCCTGGACTGGAGGGCCTTCTGTTGCTCTCCATGATACAACAGCCATTCTTGAAAAGTTTGCAGTATGAGGCAATATTGTTTCTAACAAGACCAAAGCCTTACTCAAACTTACACCTATTTCTTGTTTCTTTCTTTTTAATTCTTCTTTCTAGGCTTGAAGGAGCACAAATAAATTTCTTTTATCTTTTGTTTTTCTCCCAAACTAAGCTTGAAGTTTGAATTTTTGTTGTAGGTAAATAATATATTTTCTTTCAATATGTCTATTTTTTAAATCTTTTCTTAATAGTGTTAAAAAGA
The DNA here is from genome assembly GCA_007258455.2 of Sequoia sempervirens. Classification (NCBI taxonomy): domain Eukaryota; kingdom Viridiplantae; phylum Streptophyta; class Pinopsida; order Cupressales; family Cupressaceae; genus Sequoia; species Sequoia sempervirens. The sequence goes on from VDFB02356196.1 coordinate 10,299, forward strand.
TTTTTCAGTGAGGTGGTGTAAGTGTTAAAACTCTAGGTTGTGATTTGTTTTTATTTATTATAATTTATCTAAAATTGTTTCTTTAGGTAATAAGTTGGGTTGTTCTTCCTGTAAGAGAAACCCTATTACCTTTTATCTAATACAATGGTAATTCTTTAAAATTCGGTAGGTAGGGGAGAGGGCCCAATAGTGGTGCACCCTGACTTTATGGATCGACATAGCAATGAACATGCAACATTGACATTAAAAGATTATATCCCCGAGTGGCCAAGGACATGGACAATTCAAATATTTTGTTTCACCTACATAGACCAAGAAAAAATGTGTCATCAACATGTTTTTTGTTGAGGGGTCATAATAGACCTCCCAAAAAAGTTAGAAAAGATTATATCCCCGAGTGGCCAAGGACATGGACAATTCAAATATTTTGTTTCACCCGCATAGACCAAGAAAAAATGTGTCATCAACATGCTTTTTGTTGAGGGGTCATAATAGACCTCCCAAAAAAGTTAGACCAATAGTGGTGCATTAAGTCATGTTTTTTAGTGTGTCAATGTGGCATCATTTGATTTGTTGTTTTTTGAATGTAATGGGCATATTTTGTTCAACTATTGGGTCCACTCTTACAATTACTAGTTCCATACTTTTAAAATATTGAGCTTTGAATGTACATGTACTATGACAACTATTGGTACCCGCACCACTATTGGGTCCTCTCCCCCAGTACTTGAATGGTTATCTCGGACAATATTTCTAAAATTTTAAAGGATGCCTTTTTGGACAACCGGTAACCAATTAAGATTCAATTGCATAACTAATGGGTTATGTTGGATAGTTATACACCCTACAAAGAACTTTCAAAATTTTATTGGTAACACAATATTACAAGATCATCCCCAATAAAGTTGCCAAAAAATAAATGTTGGTGTGAAAATTGACATTTTAACAATTAACAATAATTTTAGGACACAACCCTCCTCTATTTGAAGGGGAAGCTCCCTTTATTGAAATCTAAAACCAACACTATCTAAAAAAATTTATAAGCTATATGCATTAAAAAATAAAATAGGTAAAACTTGAGAGGAAAAGAATGTGTATTAGGTTGAATTAAAGCAAAGGTCAACCTACATTGGCAACATCTAACAAATGTTATATTTGACCATTAAACATTCTCAAATATTAAAAACGAAAAATTATACCAAACTTAGGAATGCCACAAAACTCAAGAGAACAAATTGATATCACCAAAGATCAATCAATTGATTTTTGTTATGTCTCCAAAAATTTAGACCAGAGAGTCTCTATTATCTCTGCCTTGTACAATCTTCATAAAAATGCCAAAAGTCTTCTACCATAACGAAGTAACCCAATAAATAGAGAAGTAAACAACTATTAGTTAGTTAGATGTTGTTTTGATGGTGGGGGATAGGTCTTGGACTAAACCACTTAACTATGATCATCTCCCCTTCAAATGCAAATAATACTTTACCATCAACCATCTAACTATTGATGTCCACTCTCCTAGCACAAGGGTGTAGCGACATGGCAGAAGAATACCTATGAATATCACTTAATTATTCATGCATATGGCTCACAAGCTAACGGCTCCTCTCAGGATGACAAATCCTCTCAAGGTATTGATTCTCATGTGCCTAGTGTGTCTCTGACATGTCCTGCCCCTATTGCTCCATCACTCCAATCACTCAGCTTGCTATGCCTTCCGCTTCAGTTCCAACTTGCTCATGTGGTGGCAGTTCATCATTGGGCTACTACGCCTAGTTATTTCGTTATTTCTTATGTGTACAAAGATGGGTCCTTTGTGTAGGATTTCCTCCCTCCCCCCAACTTCTCCTTGTTTAGAGGACTTGGATGATAAGATTTCATAAACTATTATATGAAGGTGGAAGAAAGGTCTTCCTAAATCTATCTCCCAATCTCATTCTAGAGTGAAGGTTGTGCAACTAAACAAAGTTGGGTTTGGCATTGTCTAAGAGGAGCCTAGGGGTCCATGTTTCTTTTTTAATTAATATTGTGTGTGACAACTTAGCTATAGTTGTATATCACTTTGATTTGCCTTGTTGGATTGTTTGGTTTGTCTCATACCTCATGGTACTTGTTTTGTTTGTCAGTTGGTTGTTCTTTTGTACAAAGATTTGTGCTCTTTCAATCCCACTTTTATCAACATAAAAGAAAAAAAGTAAATTAAATTTAAAAAAAAAACCAATAAATAGAGAAATAACCAACTTTTAGTTAGTTGGACTTTTATTTAAATATATTTGAAAATAGAAAGATCCCTTTAAAATGAAATGACTTTATTCTTATAATATACTTGAGTTTATTTATAAAAGTGACTATAAAATAGTCTAATGTAATTAGTACTTCAATGAAATAGTGTTCTTTAGATGCTCATGTGTTTCCAATTGACCAACCAACACCCAATCCACCTATCCCAATCATATAGACAGACATTCATTGTCAAGCTAAATCCCTTTGTTTTGAAGTTTTTGCATATCTTCCTACCTTCTCAAACAAATCTCCAAGTAGAAATTCAGCATTTGACTTCTTTTTATAAGACATATACACGTCTTTCCTTAATTAGTACTTCAATGAAATAGTGTTCTCTAGATGTTTACGTGTTCCCAAATGACCAACCAACACCCAATCCACCTATCCCAATCATATAGACATAGACATACATTGTCAAGCTAAATCCCTTATAAGACATATACACTTGTTTCCTTGTTTGATATGAACCTACCTTGAAAACCTACCATCATTTGAAATACCAGCTATAACTCTCTGTGGGCTTTTAATCACACAAGGAATCTCCAAAGTATCCCAAACACCAAGCTCTACTATGCCACCCAATTTCTCAATTAATCAAATCTCAACAAGAAGAAAAGTTGCAGCAACCATAACTATCACTACTTTAAATTGATTCTTGAATTGGTTAAGACTCATCCCTTGGTGTCCACTAAGAGCACGCATGTAATCTTTGTGGCTTCTTATCAAGTTACAGAAGACTTCAGACACCCCCCGAATGACCATTTGCATTTTTTTTTATCCATACCCAAAGTAACTAGACCATCAAAAATAAATTTTCATAACACGACAGCATGTTAACTTCTCCACCCCAAACAACTACAATTATTCTGAACATGGAGTCATCAATAAACTTTGAGCTGAAAAAAAATTGTGACCATATACATCAATTTTTTGAAACTTCTTTCTCCAGATTTGATTATATATAAGTTCTTAAGAAAAAAATCAAGTTATTTATATTTAATAAATTTTCTTCAGTTTTAAAACGAACTTATTTCAAAGTTTCAAAAAATAATAATAATATTTTTTTGTGGATCAATTATTTATTTTCTATGCTCACCCATTTCAACCTGTAAAGATATTTCCATAGAAAATTTAAGCATTGAATTACCATGAAAGTTATATAAAGAACAAAAAGAAACTGCCATCCAATCTAAAGTTTGATTTCAAATAAGAAAAAATAACCTCAAATATTATGCTTTTTTGCAATGAATTTGCCAGGATTTCTATAGAAAAATTAAGACATCAACTCTTAGTATAGTCTGGCCCAGGCAGAATGCACCATTCTATTTACAGAAAATTCAAGTCAATTCAGAATGTTATATTACTTGGCAACTTCAAACAATTGCAAAATTAAGTCACCATTGTAAAAATAATCAAATAAATTATACTACTATTATGAACTGCTACAGGTCTGCTACAGAACTTAGACTCTTCCGAACTTAACAAATAAATTACACTACTATTATGGTCTGCTACAGGTCCTTGGTTGAATAAAATCAGGTTCAAGTCATGACAGAGCTCCAAAAACATCTGAATGCACAAGCCATCCATGTAGCATCTCCTAGAAGCATAGAAGATGAATATGTCTAGGCAATTCATGCCCATTTTACTTGCTAAACTACGGACACTGTCATTAATCTACTTGCTTCAAAGGGTGTTAATGGCATCAATTCCATAAGCCAAAGAATTAAGTGTCGGATGGTAAGACAAGAAGCAAGTGGATAAATCCTGTTATAACTGTCAATAGAAGATAAGGTGACTGACAAAGAGCAGGACAAGACCTACTACTCACAGTAGGTTAAAAAAAACCTATGGGTAAGGGTTTGTCCGGGCAAAATTTAATAAGCGCACAACACTTGCTGAAGGTTTTGCAAATGGGGTAACAACTTAAGCGGCTAACCTGGAGAAAACTCCTAGTTGCCGCTTGAGCTGGAGCAGTACTGGATGGGTGACCTCCCTGGGAGGACCAGTGTTTCACCTCTGTGAGCATCTCCAGATGCAATGAGTGCTAAGTGGACCATTGATATCATGAGATGGGTTCTTGTTGAACCACTACTCATGAAACATGGGGTCAATGAGTTTGACTCAAAACTAACGGGTTGAATCCTGATAGCAATATCATAAAATTTAATGACAATTCCGTTTTCCTGTACAAAAATCATAAGATCTTCTCAGATCTGTCTAGATGTTCTATGAGCATTTTACAACTTCAAGTATAAATGTATAAATCGAAGTTCAACCCAGATTTGCCATTATTCTAACAGAATTTCCCTACATAGAGCTAAACTGTAAATCAAACCAATAATCCAATGTCAACAGCCAAGCACTTTACAAACGACATAAATGCAATAATTGAAAATTATTCCATTGCTAAAAATGTATCAATAAACTAAATATTATTGCAGTTGGCCCATCTAGCAAATAAGCATTTGGTAAGATACCATTTGATCTAAAACAACTTATTCTTGGAAATTTTATAAAAGCAAAGAATTCCAATCTGGAGCTATCTTTTCAATTTCTAATCCACTTTTGGTTTATGCAGTAATTGTCACACTGCATAAACAAGTACCCAAAGGCCTAATATCTGTAGTTTGCCACTCTGACCCTGGCACCGCCTGTGGGTCATATGCAAGTGTCTTATAATAGGGGTCATTTTTGGTGGAAAAGAGCAACAGATTCCCCCCCAGGATGCCAAAACAAAAGTTTACACTCATGCTTCCCACAAGTGGCACAGGAATCCTTTCCCATGAGCTGTCTGGGGCGTTGAAAATTGCCAGCTTCCTATCATTTTTCCACTCTATACAGAAGAGTCTATTGTCCAAAACAGCATTGGCAATAACCATAGCACATCCATTTTTCATTTCTTCCCATCTATGATTTGCAGGGTTGTAGATATCAATGCACCTTGAATATCCTATCATTAAGCTCGACCGGCCACCCATGACATATAACCTTCCTTCAAGGCTACAAGCAAAGCAACCCCACCTGGGACGCCTTAAACTCTCAGTCAATGTCCACTGATTTTCTTCTGGATCAAACACCTCAACACTAGAGAGAGTTTCACCTCCCATTCCGTGACCACCAACGACATAAACCAGACCATTAACCTCAGCACAACCAAAGTCATAGCGAGCAACGTTCATGTTTGGAAGCTTACTCCACCTGCACTAACCAACATGGAAATATCTCCATAAATGTTTCATAAAACAAACCAAAGATCGAAGACAAATAGCTAACATTAATCACAAAAAATTTGTTGTCTGAGTTTTCATGACAATAACTTGTATCAGATACAAATTGCTAATTGGAGTAACATACATGTTTAGTGCACAATCATATTTGTAAACATCTGCTGAAGGTGTTGCAATACCAGCATCATCTTCAAACAAGCCAGCCATAACGAGAAGTTTCCCGTCCATCACAACAATACCAAATTCTGTCTTGGCAGGACCAGGCATAGGTGGAAGGGACTGCCATTCAGCCTTAACAGAATTAAGGACTTGCCAGTAGATTATTCCTGCTTCTTCATCCTTTGTCAGTACATAAAGCCACTCTTCTAATGTACCTGCCAATTTTCTGGATGCATAGAATTCTTTGCTCTGAATGAATTTCCTCCATCTCTTACAAACAGCTCTCAAGGACTGAAAATCACCACGCGGAACAAGTGCAAGACAATGCTTAGCAACATCATCAGGAAGCCCTGGTAAAAGGGAAGATTCGGTTTCAAATACACATGCAGCATCTGTTGATACAAATTCATGCTGAATGCAAAAGTTGATGGAGATCTCAGGATCAGACATTATAGTGTTTTTCCTCAACACTTTACAGATTGTAGTCATTTGCAAGCTTTCTGAAATGTCACTTATCACAAGGAAACCAGTTTTCTAAAGGCACTCCATTTATCAATAATTCATGTGTACATCCTGTGGTGAGATAATGGTTTCACGTGTGCAACAAAGATTCAACAGGGTTAATTTGTTAATACAGGTCATTAATGCTTTAACTCTAGCATCATGAACCTTTCCCATGGGCAAAGAGATACAGGATAGGGATTTTCATTTGAACTGTTACCTAACTATGCATCAGCTGCCCCTCTTATAATTAATACAAATATAATGAATGTTATAATCCACTATAAGCTGCTTCACAAGCATTGGAGATACAAGTTGCAATTTTACAGGAACAAGGTTTAGAGGATGCTAAAAAATAAGCAGATCCCCTTTGTATTGCTAAAGAGCTTTTTATCTCAAAGAGAAGAAGAGTCAATACTATTACTATTCCATAAGTGGACCTGAAGCATATCCTTGTGAATATCGAGTTATTTGACTCAGGTTCACAATACCATGAAAGTTTGGTGGGGGCAAACACGTCCTTACCTGCAAAAGCATTACAGCAACTGCTTCTCAATCTCATACAAAGCAACCAAGACTCTACCATATCCGATCTATTTTAACATGCATAAAGCAGCAAAAATACAGGGTATTCACATCTGAAATCAGAAAATTACCGCTTGTAGCCATGGAAATTTTGTCAAACTTAGCCTCCTTTGCCAGCCATCTTACAAATGCATCCAGTATGACTGCAGCAAAACAAAAAAAAATCAAAACCATACATAGTAGTTTTTATGCATGCTTCAATCAATTATCTCAGCAAAACAACATTTTCAGTTTGTCCCAGAAATAACATCATCAAATAACGATCAGACTTTAGTGTCAATGGACAAGCAATGAAAGTCATGAAGCCAGAGAATCACAGCTGTCAAAAACCAAAGATCTGCACTATATCACAAAGCAATGATATATATATTTATTTGATAGTTATAAGTATCATCGCCAGAAAAAAACAATCTAATTACCACAATACAATTATTCATATCTCATAAAGTAAATGCCACAGTTGACTTATAATGTGGCCCTTTTGAAAAAAGGCTAATAATAGGCTTCCTTCATTTTGATAGAGAAAATGAAATAAGATTAACTGCAAAAGCCATCTGAATTCAGACTTCTGCTTTCCATCAGAATTCAGAGTTCTGCTTTCAAACGGGGAAACTTACGGCCCCTGCTGTAAGGCATACTAGTCCATCCGCTGTTAAGGCATGAAACATCCTAGAGATAAACTTATGCATTTTGATATACCATGGCAATCAGAAATCATCTGTTCAAAAGCATTTCCCGGCTAAATAAAGTCCTTCAATATGTAGAGATACCAAACAGTGAAGCAATACTAAACCAAATTGGGATTGGGGTGCTGTGGGACCTTAATTCAAAATCTGAAAAACTCAAATAGCACTGAGAGGGGACCGGGCAACAGAGTTGCACTGATATCATACCCCCAAATAAAGGCACAGATTATCTCGTAAATCAGAGATTCATAGACCGGCATTGCACCAGAGCTAATAGCTTGTCACAGTTGCCAAAACCACTGGGTAAGATCAGCATTTTTCCAATATATAAAAGCTTTTTGAGATCCATCCCCTATGCTACAATGAAAATGCAAACACTAGTAACTCTAATACTTCTGGATCTCTCCAGAGAACACCTACAGCCTATTGAACACCCAAACAAAAATACAGCAGCAAGCCAGAACCTCATGATCTCGCTAATTTGAAAAAAGTACAGATGCCAAAGAAAATCATTGGTGGAGAGCTAAGGCTTCATAACAAGTTTCTGAAAATGGGTAGTAACGTAACATATTCATCTCTATGCCTACACTGTAAGAATGCAAATGAAATGAAGAAAACAAAAAACATATAAATCAAAGGATATGGGTGTCTGAGATTGATTAATGTACCAGGATATCACAGATCACATACCTCTGAATTCCTTGCAGTGAATATGCCTCTCACCAAACCATCTCCAAGGGAAAGAAGAAGCAAATCTGGTCAGCACCCAAACAAAAATGATTTCACCAACAACACCCACAACAAAAAAATGACCTCACCAACACCCACGATCCAAAAAAATGAAAATAGGGCAATGCAAGAGTGCCTGAGAGAAGGAAAATACCTCAAATGAACAAACATATATAGCAAACCGAATTTGGGTTTGAGGATTTGTTAAACAGATTAAGAGCGATTAGAGAAGGGGTTCTATCTTGTTTAACCAAAAGAAAAAGGAGCGGTGCTTTGTAGAAGCTGATGTCAGACGGATAAGAGATCAAGTGGCCATTTTTATTAATCAAATCTGATATCTCTGCTAATACTACCAGTAATTAATACAAGCCGCTCACTTTCCCGTAGTAAAATGTTCAACGAAACGCGTCAATCAGTTGTCTGTTCAGGTCTATCGCCTACTGTGCTGGAAGGAGATTTGACCTGAAATAATAATTAATTAAAATTCAAAAACACATTTCTTCCAGCCAACCCGCCAACAGATGATTACTCCAAGTCATTTACCCACTGGTTTGCATTTGAAACGGTCGAAGGTGTTTATCTTCACATGCCTAATCTCTTCGATCAGATTGAATATTTTAATGCAGTGGTATGTTTTTATTGGTTGTTTCCAAGTGCATATTTGGATATTTAATATAGTAGGTTTGATGACGGCAACGGCCCACGGTTTTATTTTATAGCAATGATTCCAAACCAGTCGTGGATGTAATGTAATGTAAGGTAAAATATCCCTATTTAGTGGGAGATGGTCTGTGGTGGGGAAGAGATATAGGTGGTACACAGAATCCAATAGGGTGGGGATTAGGTTAACACCTGTCAGTTTATGATTGAACAAGTCACAAGTTGCATCCCACGTTTTGTTTTAAGGTCTTTTAAAATTAGTTAATTTGGACACTGTTTATGTTAAATGGGTTCTTTTAAAATTAATTAATTTGTCTCTATTTTATGTTTTTATAGGAGTTTTAAAAGGCATTAAGTTTTTAGGTGAATATTTAGAGGAGCTATTTTGGATTATTTGACTAAGAGAAGATACTACTATAAATATATATGTTTTAAATATTTTGTAAGTTTGTAGGAATCTTTTCAATTATATTAAGTTGGGTATTTAATTTTATAGTTTATTTTATATTTATAATTAGCTTAATTGTCACATGGCTTGATGAAGGTACAAGGGACAAGTTAGGACACTTCTACATCTTAATTTAGGAAACTTCATAATGCTTCCTAGGACCACCCATTTTCCTTACTTCAAGATAGAAATAGGTGAGCGTTTATTATCTTTACCAATACTCTATCTATCAAAGGTCAAAGCTATCATTTATAAATCAAGTTCACATAGAGATTCAGTGCCACAAATCTTGAGCTCATAGTCGCATTTGTGGTCATGAACATACACAAATTCTGAGATTACCAGTTCATATTTCACCATTTTACTTCCAATACATCCAAATTAAAGTGATTCTAAGCTACAGTTTAATCAAAATAGTAGACAACTAAATTTGTTAGGGTCAAGGTTGCCCAAAAGGTTCAAGATCACATTCATGAGGTTCAAGGTTGCACTTGCCTTCACACAGTTCTATATTTCACAATGCATGTTCATCTCATGGTCATCCATTTCCAGATATAGTCTCAAATTCTAATTATTCATCGTTTGTCACAGTGAAATCAATCCCCTTTCCTTTGACAACAAGGTACACATTATTTTAGTCATTTTATTTATGTTTCAAATTTATATCAAGTTATACATTTTGACTCACTTATATACTTGGATTTAGACTCAACTCATGTACACATAAGTTAATTGTTAAATTAATTGTTTTACTTGATTTATTAGCCTAAATATTTTGAAGAGGTATGTTTTATGCTCTTTATTTTAGTGAACTCGATTGATCCTACACCCCTAGGGTTTGTTTTCTATCTTGTTGCTTCTAATTTACTATTATGATTGATTTCATCTTTCATTTCAAAATTGATTTACATTTATTAGAGTTTGGATACAACCTTATGCACTTACTTTACTAGATCTTTCATTTTGGATATATTTTCTATACTTCTTATCATATTAGCTTCCTAACTTATTGTGCTAGGGATCCTACTCTACATGATTTATCTAGATCCACTAACTGTACTCATGATATTTTTATGTAAAGGGATGGTTGTTCTTCGTACATCTCATGATTATTCCATATATATAGGTTTATGTAATTTTGATATTTCATTTTGAGCCTAGGGATATTGATCTGTGTGTTTCACCTTCACTTATAGATCATGTTGATGTTCCTTCTCCCATGACTAGTGATGTGTTGATGATGGGTTTCAACTTGATCAACCTTCTAGTGATATCTTCTCGTTAAGTACTTATCTATTCTACTTATCCTAGTGGTAAGATTTATTATGCTTATATTTTTACCACTAGTGATGTGCCTTATTCACCTTCATATGAGGTCATTAGGTCTCCCATATTATCCGCGATAGTCCTCCTTCTAAATGTTTCGGTTTAAGTTATATTAATGATTTACTTAGCAAGGGGCTTAGTGATGATTGTTATGTATCATCTACTTCACATGATGTAGTTGATGATTTTTTGTTCCATGATGATTTAGTATGTGGTGTGCATACTTTTAAAGCATTGATTATAAAGGCAATTAATGGAAACGAAGACACAATGTGGTGTAGCAATAATTTGAGGAGCAAATGAACAACCATTAAATAAGCACATAGAGCATATTAATAGAAGTAAAACAAAGAAAAAAAAATGGGGGACAATAGAAACCAAATAAAGTTGTAGAAAATAATGGAAAGAATATAAAGGGTCACCAATATATAAAACCCAATCACACTATTCTACACAGTATTGAATACATACATGTAAAGACTCTTTCCAACTACAATCAAGCTCTAAGCTCTACCCAAAAACCCAATCTATTTTCTTATATGGTTAATAACCAACCAACCAAACCATTTAAATGACCAAAAATTATCATTATGTACTATATGCCACTTGCATTGTGGATAGAAGTTGGTCATTGAAATAGATATACAATCAAAAAAGTAGCTCAACCACTAAGGTGTCATCAAACAAAGAATAATCTATATATCTTAATAAATCTAAACTGGCATTCTTTCAAATCTAGAATTGATGCCCTATCAAAAGATTTAATCATGTCATTTAACATAATAATTTTAATAAAATGACCAACTCCCTAAATTCTAGTATTAGATGATCATCACAAATTATGCACATGAAACATGTCGCACAAAGGATTAATGACAAGTCTTTAGTGAAAAATAGCTTACACATGGTAGAGATGCACACAAATGCACCAATAGGAAATAAAATGCATAGGACACCAATGTTTCCCAATACAACATGACATGCAATTAAACAATTGCATGTTAAACTACCACAACACAAGGTGTACAAGATAATTTCACATGCAGGAAGCTAAACTTCTAGTTTTTGGTGACAATATTGTGCTAGCTTAAGGATGGTCCTACATCAAAAACCCTTGGTAAAATTACTATGAGCATGGAGCCCATAATATAGACTATATGAACAACTAATTTGGCCACCCAACTCAACTTACTAACTGGGTTACTCCCTTTCCCATGGATTATTCTAACCCCAAGAATAACCATGATAACCATACATGCACACATACTAACTGACTAACTAGGTTACTCCCTTTTCCATGGATTATCCTAACCCTAGGAACAACCAAGTCAACCACCCATGTTCAAACTATCATTTCCATTAAAGCACTTCAAGACAATAACACAACTCATACTTCACAATTCATACTACATACATATAGTCTTGAAAAACTAAGTATAGTTCCAATAACCACACAAATTCCAATATAGAGTATCTATGTATATGCCAAACAAAAGGGTTTCACCAAAACAAGATTCTACCAAGGATCATGCAAGCTTATTCAAACTAAGAAATAAACTAAGTTCATACAAGCGAGCTTATCATGCATTTAAATTATCCTTCCCATAAACAATGGTATTCATAGACAATAACATTTCAACATAAAATAATAGAGTAATAAAAATTAGCATGCCTCAAATTATGGCTTCAAATGAAAATACTGCTTCCCAAGCTCAACTTCCACAATCACACTTGTTGTTCCTTCTCAGTTCAACCTATCTTCAATTCTAGTCTCTCACAAAACTCTCAACAAATGCAAATTCTTGAAAAAAAACTCTCTTTCTCACTAAGCTTCTCAAAAACACACTTGCACAGAAAACTACAGCAAAATAACAAATGAAGTTGAAAGTAGAATGAATGAGTGTAACAAAAGGTGGAGAAGTTGCCTCTATTTATACTTAAATCTAAGCAACTCAATGCTATAAACAAGCTACTAAATTCACCACCTTTTTTCTCTTTTCTACCACCACTACAACGAAAAACTAACAATGCATCAAATCAACTATTTAGAATGAAATGTGGCTGATTTAAACTCATAATATGCAACACATAAACAATCCAAATATTTCTAGCTTCTTAAGATGGATGAGTTTCCCCTTTTCATGTGACAACAATGACTCTTTTACCGAGTCAAAACACAACAATGCATATCTACAGGTTTCCTAATTGTTATGCAAGTCAACTACCTTCATGAGCTTCAACCAACTTTGGCTTTGACAAAGTCCGCATGCTTATTTTATCATGGCATTGCCTATTTACACATCAACATGCTAGTGTGTGGGTTTGTCTTATCAACAACTTAAACATATTGAAACGTTTTAGTATAGTGTTGCTCATGCGCTTTATAAACTTCAAAAACTATTATTCACTTTGCATATAGCATACACTATTAACTTATGTGTTGACTTACTCTTATCTTATGTGTTGGTTCTAAACTCATTCATGTGCTTTATATGTGTTGCTCAATGATAATATAATGTTGTCTTATATTTAAGCCAATTACCTTTAGAAGGCTCACGCTACATATGCGCTATGTTTACTTTGTAAAAAAATTTAAATGCATTTAATATTATAGTGGCACACAAAGTTCCGCCCAAATATGTTTCGGTCAAATCCAAAAAAATTAAGTTTTTCCCTTTGCTACTTTGAAATTGGCTTATTTTATATGCATGGTTTCGGTAGAAAGGGTTCCAGTCGAAACCCTTTCTACCGAAACTATCTATGTGGCATCCTAGTTGGCAGCCAACTCAACTTTTTCCGGAATTTTTTGAAACTTTCAACTTCAACTAAGTATTTATTTAGTCAGAATGATGTTTTAAAAAAAGAAGAGAAAAATACCCTTTTGTAGAGCTCAAAGTGGTGAATCCAAATATGTAAATTTATTATTATTTTGATTAGATTTAATATATTTTATTTTTAAAATAATGCAAGTAGGTTGTTAAAGTTAAAAAAGAGGCTGATTAGAAATTAAAAAAAAATAGTAAAATATATTAAAAAAATTAAAAAATATATGATGCACTAGAGGAGAGAGTCCTCTTCAAAAGGGTATAATTTTTTTTTTGAAAATGATTAAAAAAATAGACAATAGTTGACATCCAATAAAAAATGTCAAATTTTGAAAAGTTTGACTTTAAAATGTTATTACGAGAAAAATATACATCAAAATTTCAAATTTTTTTCCATGCACTAGATATGAAGTCAACTATTTGGACAAAAAAAAATTAGGGGAAAATGAAGCTTTTCTCTATTTATTTCTTGATGTCAAGTGAACGTCACTTTTTCCTGAAATTTTCAACATTTCAAAATCTACTCTTAAATTGATAAAAAATTAATCAAAACAATTTTTAAAAAATCTAAAAAATTACAGGATTAAGCTTCATCGATATTTCTACCTTTCATTAGTTTACATCATTTTGAAATTCAAAACATAAAGACCAATTTTATGTAGTCAAAGTCTAGAATTTTTGTTGTTGTTGGTTGATTCCTTTATAAAGTGTGACACAAGTTTGTGCTTTTTGCATATATATATATATATATATACCATTATTTTAGTATCCAAAATGTACATATATATTTACATATTCATCGATCAACATATACATATGTTGCATATGTCTAATCAATGTCCTCACATGCATATGGTGTATCCATACATGAGTATGCATAGATACGTCTACTTACATATACACATGCATGTTTATACTCACATGTATGAGTTATCGTAAACATGTACATATATACATTCTATGCATATAGTCATCAGTTAATATATAAATATGAACACATGAAGAACTTACACTTAACACAAAATCTTAATCACATGTTCCCAATCGAGAACAATCAAAGTCTAAAACCATAAACCAATATAAAACATTCCCAAACCATGATTGATGGTTACTGACCATTTCCCAAACTCACTTGACTCAGCTTGACCAAACTAGGATGTGAGTGTGTGTTAGCTCAATAGGCACAATAAGGGTTACCAAACCAATTTCTTCTCTTGAGTGATGCTCCCCTTTCTTCTGAAGGCTCGATTTTGTTCCTACATCCAGCTTAGTGCATCACAACAGTAGTTAGTTGATAAAATTACATTTATATGCATCATATATCATTGCATTATCAAAGCATTAAAAACATCATATTTAATTACACATTTGTCATTTACATTTTCTATTCAAATATACAAAAGACAATCATGTATTAAAGCATTTTAACTCAACAAAGTAACAGTAAATAGGTAATAACACAATGGGGTGTAACAGTTGAATCCACTATAAAGTTGTATCCATACCAAAAAAACTTTGATTCAAAAAATAAGGTGGCCTTGTAATGGTGGTTGAAGTGATTATTTGAAATGATGATTGTAGTGGAAGCCATGATGACATCAACCAAGCCGTCAACACAATGAGAGATTGAATAATGGCCAAATAGTGTTCCAAAGATTGAAACCTAATTAACAAAAGTAGATAAATACCAATGGAGTTGGGCAAGTGTAAAAATATCACCATAATATTTGTCACCCACCCAAAATTAGCTCATAGAGCCCATGCCATCCTCTCTTTGATTGCTACACTACTTGACTCAACTTTATTTGAACAAAAATTTCCTATTTGGCAGTATCTTGCAAAGCTTGGAAATTGAAGCTTGCTAAAGGACCTAAGGTTACATATAAACATGTTAGAGGGGTTCATCTCGAGTCTAGTATTGGGTAGCTTGTAGAATTTATAGGTTTTGTTCCTAGCCAATAATTCACTAAAAAGCGAGATCCCTCCATAACTTTGTGAGGCCAAAATCTTGCAAGAATTGTATTTATACAATAATCACCTCATAAGAATCATACCACTAGATATTACCAATCTCAAGAGTCTCAAATATGTAATTCTATTTGGTAACCAAAAATTTGGCTCAATACCTCACATTGGGTGCCTAGAGAAATCTCATTGGAATTGATTTTACAAGGAATCATCTCATGAAATAATACCTCCAACACTTCACTCCTTAGGAGAATTAGAGCTTCTACTTGTAAGAAGCAATTAGTTGGAAAGCCACATCCCTCAAGAGATTGGGAAATGTTCAAGCTTGGGGCTATTGATTTTGAGCCACAATAGTTTATCTAACTTCATTCCCTCTGATTTCATAGTTTCCAATCCTACTATTGACCACTTGGAAGTGAAGGGCAATAAATTGAAAAGAACAATACTATTGAGCCTTGGGATTTGCAAAACCCTAAGCTTTATAGATCCCTCCATGAATGAGTTTAGCAATACTATTCCTAAACAACTGGGGCAATTGTCCAAGCCAAATTTGTTGAATCTTGGCAACAATATATTGAGTGGTGAAATGTTGGATTCAATAGGCCATCTAAGCTAACTAGAAAGTATGGATTTATCATCCAATAATTTAAGAGGCAAAATTCTCTCTATACTTGATGGTTTGTCATTGCTTGATGAAGAAAACATCTTGTATAACCAGTTAACATGATGCATACCCATTCAAATTGTTGGGGTCAAACATGCTTGTGTTAAAGATCATGCTACATAATAGATTCATACTCTTTCTTCTTTCCTTCAAAATTAATTAGACCATCCACAACACTTCATTTCTTCTAGATATTGCAAGGCCTCCATTCTTTTTGGTAGTCATGAGTTTAGTGAATGAAATGTGTCTAAGATTCTTTTTGGTAGTCATGAGTTTAGTGAAGGAAATGTGTCTAAGATTCTTCTAGCAAGGTCCATAATCAACCCAATAATGGAAGACATGTTGCGAGAAAGGGTCTTAGGTTGCTTGTACCATCGTCTACCTTGAAAGGACATGATCGTGAGTTATGGAGATTTTCTATGCCATGACAAGAGAGGAGGCCACACAACTATTTCCATGCTCAATTATGATGTCACGAGAGGCCCATATTGTAAAGAAAGTGTTTCTAGCCTCTTTGTAGCCTTTCCTCTCAACATATACAAATTTCCAAGTATTGGAATTGATCATGACCTAAGGGGAAGTGGAAGAGTTGATTTATCCTCCCTCAATCAAGTTAACACGAGATAGAACCACATGAATACAAATTCATTGACAACAAAAATCCACAACTCATATTGAACATCCATCACAATGCACACAAGTAGATTAGATATGATTTTTATATTGTAAGATTTGATGTGAAGCCATAATTGAATGTTTTTTAACATGAAACACTTCACCGAATGAAAACTCCCACATAATATAACCTATCAACTAATATTATAAATATCAAATACATACAATATCTATACATATAACTAAAATAGAGCCACATGTATCTAGGTACATACATATATGGGGAAAAAACCCTAACTTAAAAAACTGTGTACCATCAAAATAACCTGAAACTACCCAATGAAAATTATCATGGCATGTGATTTCTGTGTCTTTTTATTGCACACGTTCCATCCGTGTTATAAATAAAATAAATCATTGCACCGTTGGATTGAACGTTACGTGGGTCCCACTGGTAAGACGTGCCCGACAACGCATGTCACGGGGTTGTTTTTCTCCTTCATAATTTCCACTCGTGTAAATATCTTAAATCTTCAAATTATTTCCATACTTCCTAATCATTGTCAATAACAAATCAGATGTCTGAAAACCGATTAAGGAAATGTTTTTTCAATATAAACAAAATACGGAAATATTTTTTGTACGTATGGCATTGCGGGTCCCACCAAGTGGGGCATTTGTTGGAGAGAGCCAGCTATCCTCCAAATATGTCCAAACCTATCTTCTTTCATACGGTTATCTAAATTGTCGGCCATATCTACCAAGATATGGGGTGGGTTAGCTATCGTTTATTATAATTTTACTAAAAGTTTAAATAATTGAATTGTAATTGATTTTTTTATTGATTTTTTCCTTTAAAAAACTATAGATATGATTTTGTAGTATACACATCATTAAGAGTTACAAGAGTGTTGTCACGTGGGGCTCTCAACTCTCGTCAGTACCTCTTAACTTCTCTGATGTTGCTTTTGGTGTAGTGACAGTTGGTTAATAGTAGTTTTTTTTAACTCTTAAAATAAATGGTCATACATTCAACCTATTCATGATGATTTGTATATTGATATGTGTTTCCTAGTGGTAAGCATTTGTCTTTCTAGTATTGTTATAATGATATTTGTTGGTTAGTCAATAGATAAGTTATGCTATGCCTCAATTCATGACATAATGGATAATAGTTTGAGATAATAGATCTTCCAAGTCATATATATATCACAACTAATGAGTGACAAGTACCTACATTTGTAGTATTGTAATAAAAATATTTGTTGTGTAGTTGATAGATGAGACATGACAACAATAGGCTAGATAATAGTTTGAGATCAACAAATTATCCCAAAACAAATGCATCATGATTTTACTAGATTGATAGATATCATTGTTAAAATATAAAGCTATAAAGTAACTCTCAAGAAACAAAAACAACTCTTCAAAAGAAAATAATTATTAAATAAAATAACTATTAATATAAATATTTTAAATACATCTTTTAGTTTTTCAAAAATAAATGTGGACTCTACATAATTTGTTTTAATTCAATCATTACATGATAGTCTTTGTTGCCATTGCAGAGTCTCTCAACCCTAAACACATTATATTAGAATTTTTTAAGTTTGTAAGAACATGGTTACACCATTAAAACCTACCAAATGTAAGCACATTTTTTATATTTTATTTTTATTAACAATTTATTGCCTGTTTAAATAGTAATATTAGTAATAAGATGATACAAGTTCTCAATAACATTGAAGCTGGGAGCATATTATTATTAAAATATAGTAAATTAGAAATATGAAGTTATTAACATTATTAGTATTATCATATATATTTATTAATATTGTAATATAATGTTACAATAGATTATAAGAATTAAAAATAGTAGTATTTTTACTTAATTAATAATGTTTAGATTATTTAATTGTTTATTAATTTATATATTATCATGAAATAAAATGTACTGTATGCTTTGGCTACTATGTCATGCAATTATTGGTATTTTTGTTTAAATATATTTGTAAGAGAATATATTGTCATAAATAATGTGGAATAACACACATGACAAAGATAGTGGTGTAAGAGATAATATAGGTCACAAATTTAACTAGGAATCTTGGCCCATTTATGACACATGTCATGACATGTCATAAAAAATCATTCTCAAAGTGGTAAATGACAAATAATGAAATGTGGGTCCTATAGAATTTTACATTGGTATTTTTAATCCTTGTTTGGATCCATAATAATACCTCATAAGAATTTTTTTGGGGCCTCTATGAATATATTGAAGACATGAGATAAACTATCAAAGTAAAATTTAGTTAAGTAGTTTGGTTATCACAAACATGCCACATTGCCATGAAAACCTCAAAACTCTAGTTAAGATTTTGTTTCCATACCAAGAAAATATCACCAATTATAACTTATTTGATAGCAAAACTATTCCATAAAAATTTCATATTGTTGTTACTATAGTCTAATCCCATAAAAGAATGTCTTACTTTAATGTATTTCTAATGATCATTCCCATCTTCAATATGTTAAAAAAAATAGATTTTTATGGTGTTCCTAAACTTTTTACAATAATTTAATTTATTTGAATTCTTTTTTCAAAGAGGCCGACATTTGTGAGAGATTTTATAAGGAGTTGTTATAGAATGACTTGCAAACATCTATTATTTCCTATTCTTTCCTTAGGACGAACCACTTAAATGGTCCAAAATATCAATTTTATAAAATTTTATATTGTTACTTTCAAAGCCTTTGTCTCAATATTATTGACTATGGAGGCATGATATCTTAATGCAAACTAGGTTATTTATTTTATAAAAAAACTCACTTTCCAATATCAAATTTAAGGTTATTGAGCTAAAGCTTGGCTATTAATATTGATAGACTAAATAGATGTTTAGATACTTTATTTGTTTGAGGTTTTTTATTGAGTGGGGAATCTAATAGCCAAGTCATCCCTTTGACAAGTTGGCATTTATTTTATGATTTTCCAATAGTTATAGGTTATAACCATTGTTCAAAGTAGTCATTTATTCAATGACCTTTCACTCATGTACATTACTAATTGTCAATAGTCATTTCTACTATGGAAGAAGAGGCATAGTGAAAATTACCACCAAAGTAAAACAATATTACACCATGAAAGCACTAAATAGAAATGTACTATTTCATCTTAAAAATAGAGATTAGGTCTATAGATTCTCTAGTTGGTTTTAAATTTAGATGCTTGAAGGCTACAATGGTGAATTATTTCTTGATCAAAATCAAGTTGTTTAATCCTTTTGTAAGTCAACAATATAGCCTAAAGTGTAATGGTTTATGCTAGTGGAATCTAGAAAGAAGGTTGTTTCTTAAATGATAGTTGTCTTAGGGTTCTTGTCTCACACAATTTTTTTTTTGTCTTGCTCAAGTATATCATGTGGTTGTGCTTGGAATTAGTATGAAACATTTTTTTTGTCTAAAAATAGCTTCCAAAGGAAAGTTACAAATCACAAGGTTATGTGAGGGTCCTCCTTTTCTTTAGCACTAAGATTCATTATAGGCACCTAACAAACATTCTTGTAGGGTCCTCTAGCTTAAAATGATAGATGTTATTGGTGTGAGTTTATTCATAAGATTACCAAATTTATATTTAGCTTTTGTTAGTTCCCTTGCCTTGTAGTTGTGATCATTATCATCATTTTGATACTTTCTCATCTACAAGCTTTCCATTTATATTTTCCAAATCCTTTAATGGGATTCTATTCTAGCTTAAGACTACTAATTTCCCTTAGTCTTCGCTATGCATTTACACATCACATTATCTCCTTAAAGGTGCCTAATTTAAACATGCTTTTAGGGTTCTCTTGCCTTACAATTATAAATGTTATTATTGTGATATTTTATTCACAAGACTGGCATTACATGTAGCCTTTGTCAGTTCCCTCACCTTGTAGTTGTGATTATTATCATAATTTTGACACTTTATTATCTACAATATTTCCATTTATATCTTCCAAATCCTTTAATGGGATTCTATTCTAACCTAAGACCACACGTTTTTTGTGAAAGAAAGAAGTATCTCTATTTTTCCATATAACAAAGTTGAAGGTCTTGTGATCAAATCTAAGTACCTTTTTTAAAATTAATACAAAACAATAAGTTTCTATTATTGGGACTCAAATTTGTAGTGTCATTTTTCTTGAGTCCCTTCCACTTTGTGTGTCTTAGTCATATTGGAACCATTGTTGATAGTCAATTTCAGATATTCCAAATGGTTCCTCATAGTGCCAAAGGGTGCAAAAATCCACAAAGGGCCTAAGTTTGGTCCATTTCTAATGTGTTCCCTTAAGTTTTGTATATGTTTTGACCTTTCAAATTTTCAAGTAAGTCCATACCTATATACCTTCCCTACCTATCCTGATATCCCATTCATGCCCTTGTAAAATTTGTCAAGTGTTGTTTTCTAGAGTTTCAAAGTTTCACATCTAGTAATCTCTATTGGAATTGTCACCATTGGTATGATTTTCATAAAAATCCACACTTTCCTTCTAATTTCTTTGAAAGTTGCAAAGTATCAACATTTTTTGTACCCCAATACCATTCCAATGACATATTATATGAGGTTTTCTCAATCTTAGAAGTCCAAAAGCATATAAAAATTCTAGGTCCTTTGTATCAAGGTTGAACTTCTTCATCCATTCCATCCCTTGATATTTGTTCCTCCTTGATTCTTGATACCTTGCATTTCAAAATTATTATGTTTATTAGTGTTAGGATTTTGGATTTTTCCTTCCCCAAGTACCAATTTCCTTCCTTTCTATAAATCTTGAAACTCCATTTCTCCTTGGTTAACTTTAGACAAATTCAATCTTTTGGCCATCCCTTAGCTTGGTATCTATTTAGAGGTATTCTTGATTCCTTGATCCTAACATCTCAAAATCCTATGCTTTGCTAGGTTTCCCTTGTTATCCTTCTCCCTTTCCTTATATGTTTAGCATGACTTCCTAGTCATCCCCAATGCCCTAATCCTTCACAACATAGTATGAGTTCTCTCTGATCTTTGATAGTCCATATCCCTACCATTTTCCACTATGAACCCTACCTACCCTCCTAGATGACATAGAGCTTCATTAATGACATAATTTGGCCTTGCAAATACTAGATTAAATATGATGACACCCAAAACTAATTCTCTATGTAGTTGGTGTGGATCCAAAGGACAAAATGACACTTTATTTATAACCTAATTTATTGAAATGGTTGAGATTGTAGTGCTCGATGATTGATATTCCATCCCATGTTGTTTCAATACACTTTTTAAGAATTTCCTTATCCCTGCACATGAATCCACACAACATTGATATTCAAAGATATGGTGAATGGAAAAGGGATGGTTTTATCACTACGTCAAATATTTGTTCATCTAAAAGAGGTAAATTTGATACAAATCATTTATCATGATGATAGCTAAAGTGTGGGAAATCATGGCATAGTAAAATTTTCACACGTTCTCTTTCACTACTTGATTTCCTAGGTGGAAAATCTATATATGCAATCTCTTCATCATTCAAGTGGTTGGTTCAAGTTGGTTTTTTCTAGCCATAATACAAAGTAGTCTAGGGTTCAAATGTTTGATATTTTATCCACCATTAGAGCTTCTCTATAAGTTCCAAGGAGGTAGCTATTGAGGTATAATTATGTAAACAATTGTCTCCTTGACTCATTGATAATTTAGATTTTTTTTTGGAGTGAAAGGTGTGGCATGCCATCTTCTTGTAAAATTTCTTCCACAAAATTTGTTGGTGTAGCTATTATGTGTATTTAAAAATGTTGCAACATTTAAATAACATCTCATACATAATATATGTAATGTTATTTTACCTATTGTAGATGAATATCAATGAGTTTAGAGAAGGATTACTAAGTAACAACATCTATTTTATCACACCTTTATTGCTATTTATAGTTCTTTTCTTGTCATGGTTGGATATAACTCCATTACCCAATAAGATACCAATTAGTAGGAATCTTGAACTTCCATACCCATTAACATCATTCACTAGTTGTATAGGAAGTTATAGTGTAGCTATTCCACATGCTCATCAATCTAGTAAAACAATCAGGGAATAACTTCAAGCAGTCTTAATGGATAAACCTTTAGAGGATCATGTCTAGTATGCTTGACCTTGCCACTATGTATGTAATATAAATGAATAAATTTTAATGGATTAATGAGGTTGATAATTGTGGGTACATGTGTAATTTTTTTTGATTAGCTATATATAGAGGTTATTTGCAATCAGTCTTACTTGATCTAGTGACAAATTTTGGGGTCAAGTATGTAGTTGGGTTTTATTGTTGTCATTTTAGTTTCTCATCCTATTTGATGAAAATAACTATTAAGGTATACCTCTAGGAATACCCTCCTAGGCTTAAGTTGATCCTAAAGAGTAGGAGTTATTACCCAATCTCATATATTAAAATTTAACCATCTCAAGTCTCTCAGTGAGCCTTTATTCATCTTCTTGAAGATAAACCCTAAGCCTTGAAGGTCGAAAAAATATTTATGCTTTGGGAGAGTGATTTTTGGACCTAACAAATGGCATTAATTCTAGGATATGATATTTTGGTTCTCATTTTGAAGGAAAATCATTGAAGAAGTTATGAATTTGGATGATTTGATAAATTGTCAACTTATGCCTAAGAAACAGTACCATTTTTGGGGATAAGATATTTTGGTTCTCATCTTAATTTCCTTTGTAACTTGTAATAAGGAAAAACCCTTGTTTGGTAATTTGAAATTTCAATTGTTGGAATTTTTTATTTTATCTCTTTCAAGTGAAGAGTGTGATTCTATTTTAGTCAATCAAGAAGTAATCAATAGATTAAAGACTTTGTTATGGAGACAAAAATGCAACCCAAGTACCAACAAGAACAAGGAGAAAATATAGCTTCAAATAGTACACAAAGACATCCATCATGGGAAGCTAAGAATCATGGTAAGTCAATCAGACCTACTTGTCATTTGTTAGAAGTCAATTCTATAAGTAAAAATATTATAAATTCTGATTCAAGAGATCAATGCCTCTTTACTTCTAAAAACTCAATTAATAGTATAATTAGAAAAAATAGAAAAGTACATTGGTCTAGTTATGAAACAAAAAGAGAAGATATGCTTGTTGGGAGAAGAAATGTGCATGAAATTATTGATAAATATTTACAAAGTCTTGGCATACAATGTCAAGAACTAATAACATATTTTGGTGGCCATTGTTCCTTTTCATATAAACACAAACTTGAACAAGAGAAATTGATATGATTTCTCAAAGAAGAGGTGTTGGAGCTTCTAATAGTAGTTGAATCCCATGATTATTTTATCAAGGTTATAATATGGTTATTGGTAGAAGGAATGTGGATAAAATTATTGATGTGTGTATGCAATATTCTCACACTAAGAATCATGAAATTGTTATCCAATACCCCCTTCACCTAGCATATCATATGAATATAAAATTAAGAAATGTTAGGCATACCTTGAGTTGTTGGAAAATAAAAGAAAAACATTTGAGCATGCCAATGTTATCCTAATGAGAAGAAAGAATGAGTTCCCTCATTATTATTATAAGAAGAATCCTAATGATATGGGTGAATGGATACAAATAGATGATATAGATGTTATTTGAAGAGGTTGGGATAATAATATGCAAAATGTTGATATGAGATGTCAAGAGGTAGAAACATATGATATTGGTTAATACCCTCTTCCTCCTAGGATTTCATGTAGAGAAGATGTTGAACATGATGAGGTGTGGCCTCACCTTAAGCAAGAACACTAGCAACATATTGTATAGCTCAAATTGTAGAAGGTTCAACTTATCACTCCCATGAATCCAAATGCCCTCCCAATGAGAGAGGAAGATCTTCATGATGAGGATGAATATCCATGTTGTTCGTACAACCCAACATAAGATAAAATTTAATATTTATATCTACAAGCATCCATATAAAAGAAAAATCAAGAAATTAATGAGCTTTCTAGGATCGAAAAATGGGTGTAGAGAAAAAATAAAGGTATTACAATCTAATGTCTATCTTGGTGCAACAAAAGGTTAAGTTTCTTAGTTCCCTATCATTCTCTTGCACACTCTTTATAAATAGCTAGACATATATTGGGTTAATTATGAAATGAAAATAATTATAGCCAAGGTTTACAACCAAATGCTTAGATTTGAAGGTGTATATGCAAGTGCAAAATTAGATGAATAGGATCATAAGGCTGATTATAAAAAGAATACATGAGTTTGTGATGAAAATGGTGAAAAAGAAGGTATTTTATTATT
The DNA here is from genome assembly GCA_007258455.2 of Sequoia sempervirens. Taxonomy (NCBI): domain Eukaryota; kingdom Viridiplantae; phylum Streptophyta; class Pinopsida; order Cupressales; family Cupressaceae; genus Sequoia; species Sequoia sempervirens. Next base: position 35,308 of record VDFB02356196.1, read on the forward strand.
CGATATGTTTCCTTGCTTTGTTCATTTTTCTGATTTTGAAGCTACTAATGATGCTTATTTGCATTAGGATAACATAGAGGTGGTCGCACTTGATGATAAATTTTTCAAGGTAAATATTAGTGTAATCATTGATTTTCAATTTGAATACCTTACCCTTGAAGAATGTGAAGACGGTGATCATGTAAATGAATATGATAACCTATATATTTGGTGCAAGACATGTCTTCCTCATGCACAATGCACTTTGAAAGGGTCATATCAAGATGTTGTGATAATGAACATGGAAGAAGAAATGTTCCACATGTCTAATTTGAGTAGCGCTAATAATACAAGTTGCCAAGAAAAAATTAAAATAGTAAGACAATTTAAAGAATTAGTTATTTACCTAAAGTGTCTCATGGTTCTAATATTTGTGTTGAAGAAATATACACCAATAAATGCAATAGTGAGGTATGCTAGTCGCATGTTGTCCTTGAAATGAACATAGTTGAGGAAAAGGATTTTCTTAATAACGATACAAATTTTGATGTTGGGGATGATGGTGTGCCTAAGTTTGAGTGTTTCACTTGGGTCTCACATATAGTTTGCGATGAAGTTGAGTAGTAACAAATGTATTAGGTAGATTGTATGTCTGTTGCTCAAGTTTTCTATATTCTAGAGCTTCAAAGTTTTTTCATTTGATGTGCATGAATAGGAGTTTCCTTGTATAGGTAAATAGGTTAGTGTGCCATATATTTCATTGAAATGTGAGTTGAAATAATTTTATTTTTTCTTCAATCTAGTTGATGAGTTCAGTAAGCATGATGAAGTTTGTGTTAATATTGAGGCTAACCTCATTCTTCATATTGTTTCCCTAACTGTTTGGACTTTAATGATATATAATGGCATGGTTAATGATATATAATGTGTCAAAGTAATTCAAAGTGGTCAAATCCATAAAAGAAGCTTGGAGAACACCTATAGGTCAAATTTTGTAGTTTCAGATCCGAAAACCTGTCAGGAGCTAAAGTGCAAACCAAGAGCTATAGATTGCATCTTTGAATTTCTAACAATATAGAAGTGGAATAAGTCACCATCAATGGTGTATTAGTCCCATTTCCAGGCATGAAAAATGGTTTCTACAATTTTGAGTACCCTTTTGGCCGAAACCTATTCCGATAAAATTTCCCCAAAATAGGACTAAGTCACCCAACTTGGTGTAAATGTCCCAGTAAGCTTCAACAGTGATTTCTATAGGATTTCAGAGGTACTCCCCATCACTTTCTAGTTTTCAAGTGCACCTCTTCAGTTTCATTAATTTTTGTTATAGTTTACTTACATTTTTAGTTCATTTTGCATATCATAATGTGTTTTCAAACAATTTACATTTCCTTAGCTTTGCATTCATAATCAATATATTTTATCAGTTCTTTGCATCTAGGACATTCCCCTTAGACATATTTCAATCATCTTAGCATTGGAATTTCAAGGGCACATTCTTGAGTGAGCCATCAAGGTTTTTGGGATTCCTTTCTCCTTTTAGGTGCAAAACCCTAAAAGTGTAAGAGTCCCTATCCCAAAAATCTTCGGTTCATTTTGGTGAACCTACATTTAGAACATCCTATTTCTAATTTAGAGTGCATTTACATCCTAGGAATTGCTTAAATTAACATTGCATTACATTTTGCATTGTTTAAATTGCATCCCAGGGTTTTAAAATTTGCATTAGTGGAAAGCTCATCTAGCTTGCATTTTTGCATTGCATTTCATTAAAAATCAACAAAATTTTGCATATTCATATTATATATGCATCTGAAAATATAAAAAGCATAAAAAACAATTCAAAAAATTTGAATTTTTTTTAAAAATTCACTACCTAGACTCTTCGCCACCCTAGGCGACTTAGTCCAGTTGCACATTTTGCATTGCAATTTCTGTCATTTCCAATTCATTCTCTACATTTCAGTTTTTTGTTACATTTCTATTGTTGTTTCCAGATTTGTTGTTTTATTCAATTTCTTTCACTTAATTTTATTTCATTCATTTGCATCATAGATATGTGTTTTATTAAGTTATGAATGTCATTAAAATCCTTAGTTGACATGTCATGCTATGCCTTTGGAACTGATCCTAATGACATTGAACTTCCACATGCTCCTTCAACTCCTCATGAATGTCCTCCTCATGATGTTGACATCATTGGAGAAGATGATGTTAGCATGAATAAGTTCCTAAATGAATGACTTGACAACCTTGAAGCTAATGCATAATTTTATCCATCCATGAAAAAACAAGACCTTCCTATAGTACCACCTCTTGATATGTTTGGTTACTTACATCCTGACACAAACAAACAACCTAAGTTGCCTACACAAGGTGAACCTAGTTCTTCTAAACAAACAACCCCTCAACCATTTTATGATAACAAAGTAAGAAATACTCCAGTCAACCTTAAAGAAGCCTATGACAAAGGTTTTACCATTTTGAGCAAACAAGGATGTGACACAACAGCTAAACATGACATTCATCAACTCTTAGAGCAAAATCCAAAAGATGAAAACATAACGGGATTAGGTTATCAAGATCCCTCTCATAACAACAAGCCTCCTAAAGAATATCTTAGGCTTCATGATGATGGCAAGGTGATCTTTGATTCTCCTCCTGATATGAATGTCCTCCTTCCTAGAGAGCAACCCGTGATTGATGACAGTGACAAGGATGAAACCTGATCACTTTGGGTCCTCCTCCTTCAATTAAAGAAAAGGGTGAATCTAGCAAATGCAAGAGGCCTTACAAGTTACAAAAACTAAAGTTTCCTCTCCGTCCACCACCTAAATGTGAAAGGAAATTGCAAATACTTTTAAAAAAAGGACTCATACTATTACCACCTTTGAACAAGTTGTGACATATCCTAAAGATGCTAACATTCCACATTGTTCATATCATTGTTTCTTGGACATCGTAGTGATGAGTTTCATCAATTGAAAGAAATATTGAGCAAGTATCATTTCAACGGCGATAATTGCTATCTCCTAAACCCATAAAAAACCCTCTAACTCCTTGTCATGTCATAGTTGTAGAACATTTCGTTCTCACTATTACATGACCTTTCTCATCACCTACCTCGGCTAATTCTTGTCTTGCACTTAGTGGGGGCAAGAAGCTACTAGTCTTGTCCTAGTAATGCATTTGTCATTGTCCCTTAGTCATGCTATTCACCTTCCACTTATACTGACTAAGATTGAGAGGCCAATGACTTGCTTGATGGTTGAATTGCATTTTCCTTACTAGTCTTTTGCATTTTCTCTTTCTTTTTCTTTTGTGTGATTGCATGTGCGTAATGTGACCCCCCATGCTATTCTGTTTGATGTTCTCTCTTTGTGACATTCCTCTATTTGTACTTTCATTCTTCTCTATGTCGTACATCGCTTTTTCCTTTTTATTTTATCTTTTTCTTGTGTTTTCATTTTGGGGATGACGCAAGGCATTAAGACATTCATGTCTCTTTCATGTTGACCCAAAAGCCCCTTCTTTTTCTTTGGCTTTTTGTTTTGTCTTTTTCTTGTGTTTTCCTTTTGGGGATGACGCAAGGCATTGAGACATTTCATGTCTCCTTCATGTTGACCCAAAAGCTTTTCCTTTTTCTTTTTCACCTTTCCCTCTTTCTTTATCTATTTAGGTTTTCCTTTTTGGGGATGATACACAAAGCATCGAGACACCCTATGTCTCTTCCATGTTGATCCAAAAGGTTCTTTCTTTTTCTTTGTTATCACTCTCTTTATGTCATTCTTCCAGTTCTATGTATTTGGGGGATGATGAAAGTTCCAAGCTCTCTCAACAAAATTGTAGTAAAGAAAATACTGACCCCAAATCTATAGATCCCTTATGTTTTTGGTGTTTTCATTTTGGGGGCAACCCCCCTTCCTTTTCTTTTTCTCTAGCATGATGCAAATTTACTCAAAAACATGACTTGGCATAAGGGATTTCCAAGTTGGCTTTCATGTCTTCTTTCTTGTTTGCATTTTTCATTTTCTACTTTAAAGTAATTGCTCACAGTATGGTGTGTAGCAATCCCTTTAAAGTGGGGGCATACATTGGCATTATCATTTTGCATTTTTCCTTCTTCTTGGTTCTTAGTGCAACCTTCTTACTTCATATGATGCGTTTGTCACTTTCTAGATGAGATTGGGTATATTGTCCTTCATGAGCATGATCTATCTTAGCATATTACATTCCTCTTAGTGGCTCGATGAGACGCACTGCATCCCCTAAGTTGTGAATTTTTTATACTTTGATCGGTCCTCTCTTGGAGACATTAGGCACAATGTTCCCTAAGTTAAGACCTCACATGAACTAAGCAAGACTCCTTTGAACATCCTTTGCATGTTACATTTTGCATTTGTTATATGGCCACCTTGCATAACATAGCTTGAATTCCTGTGGTGCCATCACGTTTGTTCATGAGCTCCAAGCATACGAAGTTTTACTTGTCTTGTGAAGCTCAAAAAGTAATTTTCTTTTGTGGCATCTTATTAAAGTTATCAGGAGGTATAACTTTGGTATGGTTGAATGGGAAGCCCATTCTAAGGCATGACTTTCCCCATAGCCACCTATGTGTGTGTGAGTGCATACTATTGTGCCCTTAGCACACACGCCCCATTCAGAACGAGGACCCTCTCTTTCCTTCACTTCATCGGGTCACTTTTGGTTGCTGCATCATTTTGCGTGCCCCCTATTTGGTTTTCAAAATAGTTAGTAAGCTCTTAGGGATGTCATCTTAAGTTGACCATGTTTTTCCCCATCAAAATTTTCCAAGTCTTTAGTCTTGGCAGGTTCCCATCTGGTGTTTTCCTTAGTGCTTAAAAGGTGGCATCCGTGGAGCTCATTGGGCTTGCCCTTATGGGTCGCCCCTCCTAGATTGTCATCGCCTCATCACCTTGTCTCAGGCAGCCTTTATCTAATGGCTTTCCGCCCTTCGGGTCTTGGAATTGTCTTCATCATCGGTTTTCCACCAAACTTTTGAATGACCTTCCCCTGACAACACTCTGTCTGTCGAGGCCCGATCTCCCCAACATCGATTGTTTATTGCCACTCTAAAATGTCCTTCAACCAACGACGTTCCGACCGTTGAACCCTAGTGCTCCCGTGGACGTTTTCAAATTGCAACTTACCAACTTTGGTTTGTCATACATGCATTTATTGCTGGAATTTAATGCCTTAACTTCTATAAATAGGTGAGTTTGTGTTGTCATTTTCAACGGTTAGTTTGTTTAGAGTGAGTCAGAGCTACCTCATGATCACCACCTTCAATCCCAATGAGTGCCATCGTTGATCCAACGTGTTTTCCAACTGATTTGATCGCCTCCTTCATTAGGTTCTTGAGGTGAGTCAGCCGTCCGCACCTTGTTTCATGTTTTCCTTTGTTTTCTGGTAAAATGAATCAATTTGAAAGAATAAAACACATGTCCTAGATAGAGAAGAACATCGCACCCAAAACCCATGTGATAGAAACTTGAACAACCATCCAAATCACCTACTAGACGGTTATAGAACCTTGTCCTCCTAGCACCATTCTTCAGCCAGAGCATTCACGCTCTATGGGTCTGGGCCTTCTTATCATTGTTGCCAATACTTGAAAGAAAAACAAACTTACATACAGTGAAACACTCTTTTGGTTCCACCATCGCAGGATGACTTCACCCTCCCACTGCCTAAACTTGGCGAAAAACTCACAAACTAAAACTGAGTCCATCCAAACTTCCTGCATCCGCGACCATGGGACTCCATCCTAGGGGTGCTGCTCGTGAACTGCCATTTCAAATGACATTTTGATCTCGACTTTTGAATGCCTCAGACCTCAATTCCCTATCTGTCGGTTGACCTCGTGCGCAAACAACCATATGTCCAACGACATCCAGGTCCTGGCTAGCGGGCCATCGTGGTGAAGCTGCCGTCTCTTATGGCTTCCAAGAAGCGGCCTTCCACCCTTTGGGTTCCGCTCATCTAGCAGCTGTCTAAAATGAAAAGAGAAAACTATCGAGTACTTAACCTCCTTCATACCCCTAGCGTTGGGTCTCCGTGAGCGGGACTCCATCCCATCACCTCCGTAGCCTTAGGGAAAACTGCACTCATCCTCCCGGCCATCGGAACCCGACCTCACCATGACTGTAGAACTTTGAATGACTAAGTGAACACAAAGTAATGACCATGCCTTCATTTGGACTTGACTCCCCGGGTTTCTCCCATCGGAGCTCCGACCGACATCTGTCGTCCGTAAGCGGCTAATAGCCAATGTCTTTCTGCTCTCTCTGGCCCAAAATGCATAGGCAATAAAGTGAGTTGGTGACCGCCCTCCAGAGTCGCGAGTCCTACCTGACAAAACTTTTCCCTCAGAATGGTGTCTCACCAAAGTCGTCCTTAACATTAGACTTAAACAACATAGCTCCTCTCTAGTTCTAATCACCCAAAAGGTGATCCAAATGCCCTCTAATCAATAAATTGAATTTGACCCACATGTTAAAATAGGGCACTTTCCTTAGTGGACTCCTCAAAGTGACCAAATCTAAAGGCGGGTTGGGACAGGTGGGCCACCGTGCCCTGATTTTCATCCCTCCTACAACTCTAAAATAGCCATCAGGCCAGGGAAGCCTGACCCCTGGGGCCCGAATCATCCAAACTCCCTCCTATGCACTACTAATGACAATTTGGATTATATGTTAGATTTCTCAAATGCTGGATTATCCAATCTAACTTTGTTTGCAGTGATTTGACTAACGTTTTGATGTTTTGATGTTTGAATATGCTCACCTCTCTTTTTCCTACATGATATATGGAATTAGGTGCAAGACCTTCAGGGGAAGCCACAGAGAAAGACAAAGGAAAGAAAACTAAGGCACCCTGTGGAAAAGAAGATAAGGACCAGATGAAGTATTAGTTCCAAGGGGAACCCCTAAAATCCAAAGTCACCTCAACCTAGAAGGAGGTCACTGACACCAACATCAGACATATAGACATTGACGAATTCAAGTAGAGAGTCTGAATAAGCCCTAAAATAGAGAATGCACGAAACATCAAAGGCAGTGGAATAACTAAGGCCACAGGCTTTCTTCCTGCCCTCGTTGCCCCTGAACTGGTGATTTCTTGCAAGGAGGCCTATCAAGAGGAAACCACAACCATAGTAGACAAAGATGGAAATGTTGTGGCTGACATGTTTGATAAGGCAATAACAAAGACTTTCCATATCCCTACCTTCGGGGAGATGGAACTGCTGACCATGAGTGATGGCAAGGCTATGTGGGAGGAAGATCCCCTTAGATGTAAAAGGCTTATTAATCAATACTAGTTGAAGGAAAAGAGGGGCAGTGCCGCAAAGGTTCCCTAGAAGCTCTTTCATAGTGACTTTTATGAAGATTACCATGATTTGGTGACCCTGCTAAGTAGAGTAATAGGCCTTCCAACTATGGCCTACTTCCAAGAGTGGATGTTATACTTTGTTGAAGAGATTCTTTGTGGAGTGACCAAGTATTACTAGGGCGGGATAATCAGTGACCACTTCCATGAGAAATTTATGGCTGTAAAGAAAACCTCCAGGTTTTACATGACATCCTACTTGGTCTATTCACTGACCGAACGGGTACAATATAGAGGTTTGTTTATAGCTTCGGATGAGGAACCAGGTAGGGAGCTAAAATTATATGACAAATACCCTCAATTACAATTCAAAAACTTCAAGAGGGATTACTGTGGGGTCAATGATGCTTTCATAGGTCATATCATCACATTGTTTAGGGGTGACTTTGAGAGGAGAGTCTCCCACAGTGCCAATGCATTTCTAAAGCAGTTTGCCTTCTTATTCATCTAGTATCCAAAGTTCACATATATTCATGTAGAAGGCTTTTCAGAAAGACCCTACAAGCTGCCCTAGTATCCCAATGATCGGATCATACTATTAGAGCCCTCTCGGCAGCTACGACATGTGCACCCCCTTTTAAGCAACAAACATAAGGCAGGGATTCCTTATCCCCTTTCCTTTGATCAAGGGCTATACAAACTCCATACCTCTTAGTGTGTCAACAATTCAGAGAAGGAATTGGCTGAATGCCATTTCAGACTCCACACTGCCCGACCACGGATGGATCCCTATGGCCATATCAAGAAGGAACTTGGACCTGAGTATGCCCATCTACATGGCGTTGAGGATTTCTGGGCTAATTTCAAAGACAATAATGAAGTGCGGATGAGGCACTATATGTGAATGACCGCATATTTCGTAAAGAGGGTCAATCTATTCCCCGTACTAGATCAAGTAGAGGAGGATGAAAGCACAGTCATGGATCCTTGGTACAATGTAGTTACCAATCTCCCATTGCCACTGATTGACTGGGATGAACAGGAGATTGACGACCTCAAAATTCTAACCAAACCTATCGAGGCTCAAACAAAAGGGTGGATTGATGGGCAAGTTGCCCAATTGAAATAGTAAGGGGTCACTTTGACCTATGAGGGGCTTGAGAACAAGCCAACAAGTGAAACAGATAGCGGGAAAGTTGTTGCCCCATTGAGAGAGACTTCAAAATCTCCTATGTCCACTAGATCAAGGAAGAGAAAGGAGGTTGTTGAGCAACAACCCAATCCTAAGGTGTATGCTAGAAAGGATTAAAAGGGAGAACCTTCAAAGAAACATAAGAAGTCAAGCAGTTTCATTGAAATACCTACAATTCAAGAGGATCCACTCCATGAGGGAGAAGAAATGGAGGTTGAGCAACTAAAATCTCCACCTGCTGCCTCCACTACTATTGTCCCTCCGCCTACTTCTCAGACAATGGTAGCTACTTCCCCACCTGTGGTAGACATCTCGGTCCACCTTGCCTCTTCTCCACCCATCGTGTAGGTTGTGACTATCGACTCTTCTTCTGCCACCACTTCTCTGATTTCTTCTGCTTCCATGTCTCTGACTACATCATTACCCCTGGCCACAACAATAATACAAATGCCTATGCTCTCACTTTTGGAGGCCTTCTCCTGACATATGCAGAATGTCTCTACTGAGCTTTCTAAAGCATCAATGGATCTAGCCATCCAAGCTGCTCTAGCACAAGTTCTCACCAACATTCTTGCCTCAACTCCTCTGACTAAACCGTTAAAGATGAAAGCCACGATGAAAATATTCGAGGAGTTAGAAAGGAAAGAAAAGGAAACAACAAGGGAATTGGAAGAAAAAGTAGACGACTACCATGAACACCTAGAGCATCAACACTTGCAAATTGATAAGGTGGTCCACGAAGGAGAAGAAACAGAGTCTTTTAAGAGTGATGAAGAAGAAGATGCAAGCGCCAAATACATTGTGGAGACTTTTGACGCAAACCTTGAGGAGGAGTTGGCTCAACGATTGAAGAATGTTGGAGAGGAAGTAGAAAAGCCACATTCTGAGGAAGAAAGGGAGTCAAGTAATAAAATGGAGGAAGATACTAAACTTCCAACTGGAGAATAAGAAGAAAGCTCTAAGCCTAGTGAAGAAATGCCTCTCTCGACAAAACAAGAAGAAAAAGAAAAGAAAGAACAAGATGTCCCACCTCCGCACGAGGAAGAGGAGAATAAAGAAAAAGATAAACTTGAAGAAGAGTATGAGACATGTAAGCATGAGATAGAGTCTCACAGAGAAGAAGAACATCCTCATAGAGTCTCACGGAGAAGAAGAACATCTTGAGGAACATAAGCATGAGGCTGAAGAAGAGGACATCCGCAAGAAATGCATACCTACCAAGTCCCTGATCAAAGACACCGTGTTCATCTAGGACTCTCATGAAGAAGAAGGAGAAGACACAAGAATGAAGCAAGAAGCTCTAGGTGATAAAGAGATTGAAGTAAAGAGGAATAAAGAAGAGGGTGATTGTCAATCACCCAAGGAAGAGTCTCAGATGCCCGAGTGGTTGGAAAAGCAATTAGAGAAGAAGACTCTAGCTCCCAGAGATCCCAAGGCAAGACTTGAGACTATCTTAGCTCAAGCACAAGTCAACACGAAGAAGGAAAAGAAGCCTAAAGTCAGATCCAAACCGACTATGGATGCTTTTGGATCTAGGACTGTACAAATTTCCATGCCAATTTTTGGGGAAGAAGGGATAAGTTATGACATCTCCTCCATCAACTTGGGGTCAGCCACCAGGGATCAAAAGATAGATCACCTCCATGAGTCGGTTGCCACAGTGGTGCATCAAATGCACAAGGACAAGATATCCAAAGAAGAACTAAAGGCATAGGTGGTTGATTTGACCGACTATATTAAAAAATGGTCATCCATGGAGGAACTACCCATGACATCCTCTGCTCTGCCACAACTGTTGTCCAAAGAGAAAATTGACAAACTTGAGAAAATAAAGAACTAGACTAAAACTACAGAGGATTGGTTTTAACAGGTTTTGTATGCTGGAAACATGGGCATTACTCATGTTGCTAGGACAAAAAATAAGTTCCTAGAAGTACAAAGACACCTAGAGGGCATGAGGAAGTTCTGCACTGACTTCCTGGGGATATATAGGTTCACTTATCCTAAAATTGAGGCCATCCTCAAACTGCCTCAGAAAACATGGGAAAAGGAGCTTGCATTCGCGAAGGATGATCATTGGCTAGTGGATATGTGGAAGATGGACTTTGACCATAGAAAGGAAATACTAGAACAAGTTCTCCGCAAGGTGGATCCTGACATTGATTGGGAAAAGGAAGTCAGGGTAGATTGTGTTCAATATTTGAAATTAATGACAGGTTATGGCATGCCCGCCGTCGAGATTGATCCAAAAAAGATAAAGCCTTATTTCTTGAAGAAGATGGAAGATGGAATGATGGGTGAGCTCACCATGGATTTCATGAGTTTTGTTGCTCAGGATTTCGCCCAATCAATGGAAACACTGCTAAGTATGATGGAGATTGGGATACACTCACAAACTGATCCAAGCAGTGGAACTACTAGGTGCTCCAATCTAACATAATGGAGATTGATAAGCTTTGAGCATTAATCAACAGGTTTATGGAGTATGCCACTTTGAAGAAGCAGGAGAGAAACCTAGTCATTGATGATAAACTCCTCATAGAATAGCTACAACAAAGGAAATCAGCTAGAAGACAAAGTGTTACACTGTTGTCATATAAGGACAAAATAGGGAAAAAGACAAAGATGCAATTTTAATTTGTAATATATTTGGGGGTAGGTGAAACCCTATTTTGTAGTGAATCTTGGTGACACAATGAAAATAAATCTTGGCCATTCATTTTTCCTTTTGAACACTATAAATAGGGGGTCTCCTCTCATTTTCAAAAGAGAGTTGAGAAGTTGTAAAGGCATGCTGCAAAAATTTTAATAGAAGTTCACTGGATTTTGGTGGACTCTTGAGTTTCTTTTGCATGTTACATGGTTCATCTCCCATAGTTAGTTAATCTAGATAGATTTACTTTGTTGTTCTTCATGGTTTTAGATCACTTTGATAGATTAGTTGATGTTGTTCAATGGTTGTGTAAATTTATGTTGTGTTGATGCCTTTCTTGTCCATACTTTTTGTTGTTTACTGATGGTAGATAGCAGTGTAAAGTTAGTTTGGGCATAAACTAAAGCTGCCCCAAACTTAGATATCTTTTATTCATGCATGTTTATGGTGAATGAATCATTAAATATTCATACTCCTTAGAAGCTTGCACAAGTTTCATGACACTGTGAGTCAATCTAGTTAAGTGAAATTTTGGTTTAAGGAAGCTATCCACAGTAGAACCCTCCATGATCCCTATTCATTGCTAGTTTTAGATCTAGGTACCTCTTCTCTTCCCTACCATTTTTCTTTTTCTTAATAAGTAGCCTATGCTAAGGTTCATTGCACATTGTAAAGCCAAATCTTAAGACAAAATAGGAGTTTATGATTGTTGTTCAAACCTGTAGCAAACTGCACTCTAACTTCCCATCTCAGGAACTCTATTCTAAGATTCACCTCATCTCCATCCAAACTCCGTAAGCTTCCCTATGATTACCAACAAAATCACATCAAACATCAATTGAGAAATCCTATGCACGTTATGACCTGACACCCGAGAGACCTTGGGGTAGTAATCGGTAACTTGTTTGTGAATTTCTACCTTTCAAGAGAGGTAGTGCGCCTATGCACTTCCTGTGTTGAGAAAGTGTAGAAAACATCCATCAACAGAACTGGCACTAGAAGGAGGGCCTGAGTTAAGCTGGATCAAATTGTATCATTTTCCCCTAAAAGATTCCAAATATTTTTAAGATCAACACCAAACAAAGAGGAGTTTCAAGAGTTACAGCCCCCCACAAGCGCTAAGCGAACCAAGGGAGGGGACACAACTTCTTCCTCTTCCTCCATCTCCTACACTACTCTTCCACCTTCACCTTCCTGCAACTTTTAACCATCTTCCACTCAGCCATACCACACAACATTTCCACCTCTTGCTTCCCACAATTGGGGTGTTGCCCCTTGCCCTGCCCTCCAAGTCCAAGGTGCAATCCCAACTGCCACTACCCCTGTGCAGCCCCAAGATACTGTTCAACAACAATTACCACCTCTGCCTCCCTTTATGGGTTGGCTTGGGAAAAACCCTTTTTTGTTGCACTTTAATTCATACCATGTCATGCCTAAGAATCCATAAAGATTTTGTTGAAATTTCAATCCTTGGGATTCATAGAGGATAGTTGAGGAGCACATAAAAATCTTCCAAACAATGTTGAAAGACATGTAGATCAATCAAGAAGATGTGGTGTGTAGGCTCTTCCCTTATTCGTTGGGGGAAGAGGCCTTCTATTGGTATATTAACTTACTAGTAGGATCCATTACTTCTTGGGATTTGATGATGAACGCCTTCTTGCAAAAATACAAGATCCTGATCAGCCCTTCAGAGTTATACTGACAATTCATGACAGTTCATAGGGAAATCAATGAACCGGTCACCTCCTTCAATGATCAATTTCACCGCGCCTATACAAGTTTGCAAGCCCCATATACACTCAATGATGTCACTGCCTTTCCAATCTATTATGCATCATTGGACAACCTCATAGTTGCATTGGTAAAGAGAATGTGACCACCTCTAACTAGATTGGTGGACGCCTATGTAGAGGTAGTGATTGCCAGTATAGACTTGGGGAAAAACATTTCCATTCTACTGCCTTCCTTGGGCCCAGTGGCTCATTTGATGTAGGTTCAAGGGCTCAACCAAGTGTTCACCCAACAGACACCTCTTATGAACCAAGTGCCTCAGCTGTCCATAGTCTTGCATCCATGACAGTTGATTAACCATGCACCTCTTGTGCCTCCATACATGCAGCCCCAATAGCAGAAAAATACTCTCAGGAGCCTCAAACACCATTATACCTACAAGGACTAGAATTCCCCCCAGCACAATAGAATCAACTGATTGCCCCACCCATTTTCCTTCAAAATCAAGTGTCATAGCCAAGTAACACCAAGAAAGATCGACTTGATGAGCTTACTGAAATGATCAAGAAAATGTCTACTAAGATGACACATATGAGAAATCAGAATAATTAGCTGCAAGCTTCCCAATGGAGCATTCAAGCCAACCTCAACAAGGAAGCTAGGGACAACCATGATGCAAGTCCCTCCTTGGGGCAAAGTTATGAAAGAGGGCATAATTCTAACCAAAATTTTGAAAGGAGGTCAACCCAAAGACAAAATAGAATAAGGAATACTAGGCCCAACAATGGGGGTGTCCCTATCCCGCTTGACCAACCTACTAGAACATAGAAGATGATTAGTGGTGTGTACTTTGCTGAGGTAGCTCTCTTTGGATGGTGTCAAATTCACAAAACTAGTAGGCACTCTGAGTTGGACTGCCCCGAGTTCCTCACAACTGCGAAGATCTTCCAAGTTGAAGTTCAAAATGTCATGGACAATGTTGGATGCCGTGATATAGTCCCATCCGAGCCATATGACTCGTCTTGTCTCATGGTCAATCTAGCACCATTCTCGCGAAGCGAGAACAATGTCCTAGAATGTGAGGCTGCTCCATCAAAAGAGGACAAAGTCCAAGAGGTAAGTAATGAAGAAACCTTGTCTCATCTTTTTGATTCAGTAGAAAATGGTCCAAAAGATGAGGAGTAACCATATATAGATGAGGTTCACATGTTCCACCAGATAGCAACTCCCTACTACCTTAGGAATAGACAAGCAGGAGGACTTTTTACGACCTCCACTCTGCCCAATTACTTCAACACCCCACTTGACCCCAATGCTAGTACTCTGGTCTTCCTCATGTGCCTACTCAGTACTTCAACAAGGATAGGAGATCAAACCAGCCACAAAAATAGCCTCAAGGACAACCCTAAAGTCAACCAAGTTAGACACAAGCCAAACCCGCTAGTTCTGCCATAGGCAGAGCCTTCGAAAATGAAATTGAACAAATGGGTGAATATGTTGCAGAAGAGTTCAAGAAAGTCAAGATTAGCTTATCCTCCTTTGAGTTACTTAAGGTTCCTACAGTTAGGCATGCCTTCTTTAGGGTGATTAATGGAACCCCTTCTTCTAAGGCAACACCAAAAATAATAGTCAAGAGAGTCTCCTTCGAAGACCCTCCAAGTGAGCTTGTTATTCAGTAAGTTTGTGGCAAGAAGAGGAATCCACCTCATAATCAGTCAGTAGGTAAGCAACCTGCAAAGGAATCAGATCAAAACAATAATAAAACCCCAAGGATCAGCCCTCTAGGTAGGCTAAGGATAAGGCTGGCAATAGGAACAAAGTTCAAGTAGCTCAGATGGATACGCCTATGGGCCTCTTCCAAGGGAAGTTAGAAACACCACCCTTTCTCACTACCATCTAGATATTTGGAAAGAATTTGCACAATTGCTTGCTTGATTCGAGAGTGTCAGCCAATGTCATGCCCCTAGCAGTATGCAAATCTCTTGGGATCACTCCCACACCTTCAAGGAGAAAAGTGACTCAACTAGATAAAACAGAGGTTAACATAGTAGGGGAAATAAATTGAATCCTAATGCAGATCACTGCAAATCCAAGAGTACAACAAGTCATAGACATCCCCGATGCATACAAACTCATCCTTGGGTGAGACTTCACCAGAATGTTGAATAGATATGCTACAACGGATCACTCTCACATGTGGCTACCCTAGAGAGGACTGCCAAATCAAATCCGTATAGATCGAGAGCCTCGTATGAAGTTCATGATTATTGAGTATAACAACACCAACGATGTGTTGTTTGTTGAGACTGAGCTGGGGAACTACTTCCCCATTTCATATCAAGAAGAGTTGGAAGATTCAGGAGAGAGGATGGTTGCAGAAGTCCTCCTAGTATAATGTAGCTCTCTAATCGATTTGACCCATACAACTCAGAGGATTGTTGGATGGATTCTGAGACTTTATGGAAAAATGCATACAAAATCAGCTCAACTTGGGTGTGAGAATGGACTTCCAAGAGCCCTTGCTACCTAATTGGTGCAGGGTGCACAACATTTCCCATTCTGAGTTTGAGTGTTGCCTATGCCAGACAACGGTGGAACATATCAAAGCACAGGTCACCCCAAAGAGGAGTTGTCCATAGAGCAGCTTGTGGTGGCATTGATCAACCAACACCTACCCAGAAAACCTCTGATGCAAGTGTGAAACCAAAGGATAGGTCGTGCCTCATTGGCCCTAAAGTCAAGGACTCACCTAAGTTTTGGGCTCTACACTTTAATGGGTCCAAATCCAAACAAGGAGTCAGCGTTGGATTCAAACTTATTAGCCCTACGGGTAAGACCTACTTTTCCACCCATAGACTTCAATTTTATTGCACCAATAATGTAGCGGAATATGAAGCTTTAGTGCATGGTCTTTAAATGGATTTGAGAAAGAATGTTAAGATGTTACAAGTTTTTGGTGATTCTGAACTGGTGGTCAAACAAGTCAGAAAATTGTACTCATGCCATGACAAAAGACTAGAAAAATATAAGCATAGAGTCTGGGTTCTCTTAGAGGGTCTAGATGCATTTAATATATAGCTAATCCCACATACTCAGAATCATACAACCGATGCTTTGGCTCAAGCAACTAGCACTTTGCAACCCCTGTCTCTGTCTGGCCTTAAGAAGTTCACTGTGGAGTTGACTTCTATCCCATTTGTGCCAGAAAATGTCACTCACTTCTAGGTATTCAATGATGATAAACATATCTTGGAATTCATCACCAGTTCTGACGTGCTTACAACACAAATAATTGATGAATTTGATCTAGAAGAAGCTAAATTAGATATAGGAGTCACCAACCTCAAAACCAACACTATTACGTGAGGTATTGTTCAGCTTGAGTGTATATTTGATTTGGATTGGATTAGAGATTAGGACTAGCAAGCAAAGAAAGAGTCCATAAATAGGCAATGTGACGTCCACAACCTCAGAACAACTGAGGACATAAAAAATGTTTTCATTGGCAAGGTGTGTACTGTAGAAGAAAATAAAGGAATTGTGGATGCTTCGTGGAAGTATCACGATGTGGTGGCATGGAGCTATGAAGACTTGAAGAATTATGACACTTCCATCATCACACATACCATCCCTCTCAAGCTCGATGTGCGGCCATTCTAACAGAGACAACGTCCTATCAACACCTTATTGGAGCCCATCATTTACAAAAAGGTGCAAAAACTACTTTCAACAAGGATTATCTTCCTAGTTAGGTACTCCACATGTTAGAGTAAAAGGTTTATTTCACTTAATTAGTTTAATTAAGTCACCTTTTATTCCTTTCTTAAGATTCACTTAGTTATGAATTGTACGTATTTAATAATTGTTTTAATTATTAAATACATTTTCCCTTTAGGGTTTCTTTAGGGTTGCACAATCTCCTTTTATAAGGATGGATCATTGTATTTTATTTCATTTCCCTCTTTGAATAATATACTCTTAATTTTCAGAGCCATTCTTTCTTTGCCTCCATTCTTCTCTTGTGATAGGTATTTTCGCATGCAGGTGTTCTTGGGTTATGTGAAGTTGAATTTATCAACTTCTACATGGTATCAGAGCACGAACCTGTTCTTGCCTATTCTTGTTTTTGAAGATCTTTGGAGCTTCAAGGGTTTGGGGTTTGCTTTTTTGATCCAGGTCATACCTTTTTTCATTTGGTATAGTTTGAGCCCAAATTGACCTCATGGCTGTGCTTAGGAGGCCGTTTCCAAGTTTTTTGATATAAAATTTGCTTAGTTTTGGTGCAGTTGGCTTAGGAGGCAAATTTTTTTTTCCCTAGGGCCATACAGACCCCAAGGCACATCTTCGGAGATGATTTTTTTTTAAAAAAAAAAACATTGAAAATAAAAAACATGCTTAAAAAAGTGCTCCCCACATATTTACCCACTGTCACTGCCTTGCAGCCAAGCGACCACCAACAGAGGCGCTAACCGCTATCAATTGTCGTTGGCCCACCACCTCTGCCGGCCGGCCACCCAACCGCTGTCGGCACTCAATCTCCGCCGTTCGACTATCGACGTACCACTGACACACCACCGATGCACCATCGGTCGCCCAAATGCCACCAACAAACCACCAGAGCACTGCCAAGGAGCCACTAGGGACCACCAGGGCCCTCTTTCAAAACTTTTTTGACCCTTTTCACAAAATCAGGTGTAAAATGGGCATTTTAGCTCAGTTTTTCAAAAACAAGATATCGCCGAAAAGCTGATTCGAAGCTGGATCCATTGGTGCATCTATTTTTTTTCTAATTTTTCTGTTTTACAATCCTTTTTTCCTGTCAAAGTTAGAACTTGTGTTTGGCACTCTAGAGGGCGTAACTTTTGAGTCTGAACTTCATTTTTCGAAAATGAATAGGCATTGGAAAGGTGTTCGAGTGCTCTCTTCAGATTTGTAGTTTATTTTCTTATAAAATTTACTAGGTACACAAAATATTTTCTAAAGCATATTTTGCTTTTTCTCGCTTTTCAACTTTAAAAATTGTACTGGGGTTCGAGTTCTTGTGTTGTGGGGGGTGTATTTTTCTTGCTTTCTATAATTTACATCAGAAAACTAGAAACCTCAAACATAAAACATATTTCAAAACTCATTCATTATGGCAGACTCATCTTTTGTTGAGTGCCTTACCCCACACAATATCACACTTAGAAGGCACATATGACCAGACTTCTCATGTCAAAAGGGTTATGGTCATGTTTGAATGAAGTTCAACCTCAGTTGTAACAATAGTTTGAGATCTTTTAGCATAAGAATATAATGGATGAGGCCATGGGTTTGTTATCCTTGAATGTTTTAGATAGTCTTCTATTCCATCTAGAGGGGTGTGCAACTCCTTGAGCTATGTGGTTGAAGTTTGAAACTCTATTTGGCACCATTAATTAGTTTCGAGCTCTTTAGATTGAGGCCGAATTGACTTCCTTGGTACCTAATTCATTTCCTACCATTGAGGATTTTCCGATGAAGTTTAAATCACTGAGATCATTGTTACAGGGTTGTGGTAAGAACAAAACAGATGATGAGTGCATTTACCTAATTCTTTCTAAACTTCGAGGTTCTTTTTAGATATTCTCTTCCACATTTTATTCCACCATGGATGCCTTGGGTTCCTGACATACCATGCCTACTCTTGATGTGTTCTGTGATTAGTTGACATGAGAGCAGGACAAGTTATCATAGTTGGATGCTCTCTCAGGATCTAAGAACCAAGCATTGGTAGCTCAGACATCTAAGGGGAAGCATAAATAAAAACTGAAGCCCAAGACAGATTCAACTAGTAGTGATAATTTCTCCAAGCCACCTCCTAAGTCTAGTTCAAAACCATAGTCCAATTCTAAACATGGAAAATCTTCTAAGTCTGGTGAGTCTTCCTCCAAGACTAAAAGAAATCGGGAGATCCTTGCAGTTTTTGTGGCAAGGATGGACATCCAATTTCTAGGTGTTGGAAATGATTAGAGGCTTTAGAGGAATCCATGCAATAGCATCATATCACCTCACCTCAGCCTCCTTCTCCACTCATGGGGAAAGGTCATGCTCTTTCTGCATGAGCACTATCTTTAGGGTCCACTTGGATTCTAGATTTTGGTGCTTCTCACCATATGACACACACATAGGACTTGGTCACAACACTTGCCCCTACTAGTACTACACACATTGTAGTTGGTGACTCAACACAACTTTCAGTTAAGGGTTCAGGTACTGTTTCTTTGGATGGTGGTTGTCTTCAGGATGTGCTTCTTGTTCCTGACATTTCGACAAACCTTCTTTTCATTTATCAAATTTTCCATTCTAGCTCTAGTAAGATAGTTGAGTTCTCACCACATGATGTGGTTATTCAAGACCTTCATGATCCTAATTTGGTTGTGGCTACTGGGAGTGTGGATTATGCATCTCACTTATATAGATTTTATTGCTATGAGAGTTCAGACACATAGGTTCCTCTCTTATAGCACATGCAGACTCAATGAGCAGGATTTGGCATGAGCATTTTGGCCATGTCAATTACAAATATCTATAGCAGATGAGTACTCAAGCACTTGTGATTGGGCTTCCTTAGATTTCCTATACTGATGGTGTATGTCAAGGTTGTGCTCTTGGAAAACATCATTGGGATCCTTTTCCTAAGGGTCGAGCCACACGTGCTAAGGCACCCCTGGAGTTGGTACACAGTGATCTTATGTCCTTTTTGACTCCTTTTTTAGGGGCCTGATATGGCTCACTTTTATTGATGACTTCTCCAGAAGTACATGGGTGTACTTTCTTAAGTACAAGTTTGATGTCTTTGATTCATTCAGGATCTTTAAGACATTTTTGGAGAAGCAATTTGGACTTTCTATCAGGAGGATATGCACAGATAATGGGGGAGTATATTAATCAGGCTTTTAGGGATTTTTGCATTGAGCATGGTTTGCAACATTAGTTGACAGTACCTTACACCCCTCAACAGAATGGTGTTGCTGAGAGAAAGAACAAAATGTTATGGGAGATGGAAAATTGTATGATACAGTCTCGAGCTATGAGTTCTTCATTTTGGGCTGAGGTAGTCAATTGTGCCAATTTTATTCAAAATCAGAATCCTCATAAGGCATTGTGACATATGACTCCAGAGGAGGCTTGGACTCATGTCAAGCATGATGTTTCTACATTCCGAGTTTTTGGAAGTGAGGCTTGGGCATTTATTCCTGATGCTCAGTGGAAAGCCATGGAGAGGAAGAGCCAACCACTCATATTTGTTGGCTACTATGAGGATGTTAAGGCGTACAGGTTGTTTGATCCTAATTCTAGAGAGGTCTTGTTTTGGTGGGATGTCCAGTTTGATGAGCGCTATCCTCAGATGGATTCTACATCACTAGCTTCTCCCTCACTGCCTACTCCTCCCTCTTCATCTCTTGAGGATGATGCAAATGATGATCCACCATCTCCACCACCACCAGTTGCTCAAAATTTTCCTAGGTGGGCCCATGTTACTATTGAGGCAACTGGTTCTTTGGGAGGTGATCCTTTTGATACTCATCGTACTCGTGCTCAGACATTTGGTTCTAGTCTTTTGAGTCATGCCATTTCGGATGATCTTCAGAAGTTTTCAGAGGCGACAAGTCACCTTGAGTGGGATAGGGCCATGGATAAGGAGTATTCTTCTTTGATGAAGAATCATACTTCGGATCTTTGTCCTCTTCATAAGGGAAGAAAGTTGGTTTGGTGCAAGTGGGTATACCGTACCAAGTATGTTGCAGATGGTTCGATTGATAAGTATAAGGCATGTCTTGTTGTGAAGGGGTTTTCTCAGGTAGAGGGCATTGAGTACTCTGAGTCCTTTGCTCCTGTCACCAAGATGAATTCTATTTTCTTTGTACTTTTCCTTGTAGCTTCACAGGGATGGATAGTGTTTTAGATGGATGTGAAGAGTGCCTTCTTGCATGGAGACCTACATGAGGAGATCTATATGGAGCAACCTTAGGGATTTGTGCAGGACTCTTCCTTGGTTTGCAGACTTTGGTGTTCATTATATGGTCTCAAACAAGCCCCTTGGGCTTGGTATGAGAAGATGGAATCTTTCTTGCTTTCCTCTCACTTCACATGCTGTCATTTTGATCACACAGTGTACATTTAGTGTCAGGAGAGTGGTCTTTTGATTCTTGTGCTATATGTAGATGATCTCATTCTTACAGGTAGCTCATCCTCCATGATTCAGAGTGTTCAGAGAGCTTTGATGGAGTAGTTTGAGATGATAGATCTCGGTCTTCTGCACTTCTTTCTGGGTCTCTAGGTTATTCAGTCTTCAGATGGGATTTCCATATTTTAGTAGAAGTATTCTCTTGATATGCTTCATAGATTTGGCATGCTTGACTACAAGGCTTCCCCCACGCCATTTCAGTTAGGTGTTGTTTTTCCTTCCACTTGTACTACTCCTTCAGTGGATTCTACTTTATACAGGTAGTTGGTTGGTAGTTTATTGTACCTGACACATCCTCATCCTGATCTTTCCTTTGCGGTTGGCCTTGTCTCTTGGTTCTCACATGATCCTCATGAGAGCCATTGGCAAGCAGCCAAACGTATCTTGAGGTACATTCGGGGCACCACACATTATGGCATTCCCTACACTTCAGGATCCCCTCACATTATTGGCTTCACTGAATCAAATTGGGCTGGTGATGTCAATGATCATAAGTCTACTTTTGGCTTTGTTTTTTTCCTTGGTTTTGGTCCTATCACATGGTCTTGCAAGAAGCAGTTTGCTATTGCATTATCATCTACAAAGGCTGAGTATTGAGTAGTGGTGTTAGCTAGTCAGGAGATTTTATGGCTTTGGCAGTTGATGACAGAGTTTGGGTTTCCTCATGACAGTCCCACTATTCTTCGGTGTGACAATCAGAGTGCCATTCACATTTCCTGCAACCCAGTGGAGCATCAACAGACTAAGCATATTGAGATCCACATGCACTTCATCAGGCAATTGATTCAGGATGGTTCTCTCATCTTGGAGTACATTCCTACAGAGGAGTAGGTTGCAAACATCTTCACTAAACCTTTGGAATCACCGTGCTATCTTCAATTGTGCTCCATGATCGAGGTGAAGGAAGTTGTCCTTGGGGGGTCTCTATGAGGCCTTCCTTCATTTTTTTTTAGCATATTTTTTTTATCTCTTTTTGGAGTAGAGTTTTTCCCATGAGGTTTTCTCCATTTCTCCACTTTACAGAGATTTGGTTGTATTTGGGTACCTGATCAATCCTAGTTGTCAGGACCCTTGTTTGCTTTCTAGCTTGTAGTTGCATTGCTTTCATCCAATTAGTTTGTAGCTACTCCCTAAGCTCATCTTAAGGGGGTGCTAGAGTAAAAGGTTTATTTCACTTAATTAGTTTAATTAAGTCACCTTTTATTCATTTCTTAAGATTCACTTAGTTATGCATTGTAGGTATTTAATAATTATTTTAATTATTAAATACATTTTCCCTTTAGGGTTTCTTTAGGGTTGCACAATCTCCTTTTATAAGGATTGATCATTGTATTTTATTTCATTTCCCTCTTTGAATAACATACTCTTAATTTTCAGAGCCATTCTTGCTTTGCCTCCATTCTTCTCTTGTGATAGGTATTTTCACATGTAGGTGTTCTTGGGTTCTGTGAAGTTGGATTTATTAACTTCTACACCACATGGGTGGCCAACTTGGTCCCGGTTATGAAAAAGAATGGAGAAATCAGATTATGCATGGACTTCCACAATTTGAATAGAGCTTCGAAGAAGGACAACTATCCAGTGCCTTCATTGGATGAGGTGCTACAGATCATCAATGGTTCACAAATGATGTCCTTTCTCGACGGGTATTCCAGATACAACCAAGTCATGGTGCAGTACAAAGATCGCCACAAGGCAACATTCACTACCAAGTGGGGTACCTTTACATATAGAAGAATGCCATTTGGTCTCATCAACGCTGGTGCCACCTTTCAACACGCCATGGACATAGATTTTAAAGACTTGATTGGAAAGTGTATAATCATATACATGGATGATTTGACTATGTTTTCAAAGAAGCGGAGTGATCATGTCTTCGACTTATGTAATGTTTTTCAGAGATGTCGAGAATTCAAAGTTTCTCTCAATCTGAAGAAATGCATCTTTGGAGTTATGAAAGGGAAATTTCTTGGGCATGTTATCTTGGAATGAGGCATCTCCATTGACCCCGAGCACATCTAGTCCTTACTAAAGATTCAGCTGCCACGCAGCAATAAAGAACTCAAATCTTTCTTCAGAAAGATCAATTTCGTCAGAACGTTTATTATAGGCTTTGCTGAAATCATCAAGCCACTTAATTCTATGCTGAAACAAGAAGCTAAGATCTAGTGGACCCCAAAGGTGAAGCAAGACTTCAAAGAAATTAAGAAATCAATTGCTGAGGCACTTATCCTCGTTAGGCCAGACTATCTAAAGCCATTCTAAATTTATTCTTTTGCTTCAGATCACTCATGTGCCAACATTCTGGCCCAAAAAGACAATGAGGGAAATGACCACCCTATTTCCTTCATGAGTGATCCCTTGAAAGATGATGAGCTAAGATATCACAATGTGGAAAAGCAAGCATACACCCTTGTACGAGGAGTGAATAAGTTCAGACATTACATCTTACACAATAAGGTGTTTTCCATTGTTCCCAATCCTGTAGTGAAGATGTTGCTCATGCAAAATAAGTTGGGGGAATAAAGAGCCAAGTAGGTTACCTTGTTGTAGGAATACGGCATGGAGATTCAACCCATGAAGCTGGTGAGAGGACAAACACTCACCCAAACGATTCCTGAGGCAACAATTGATGCAGGAACTGAGCTTACAGTGCAACAATACCAACTTGAACATGTTTCCCCAGGGGAGTGGTATGATGACATAATCTACTATTTGTTGAACCACAAGTGCCCACCTCACTTGCAAGGAGTTCAAAAGCATTCCCTTAGACTGAAAAGTAGTAGCTACATGCTACAAGGATCCATACTGTACAAGAGGAATTATGAAGGTGTCTATTTGAGATGCCTTGACAAAGAAGAAGTCGACTAGGTTCTAAAAGAATTTCATGACAAGTATGGCACCAATCATGGATGAGGTCCTTCCACCGCACATCAAATCTTGTAGGAACGTTACTATTGGCTAACGGTTTTCAAGGATGCTCACAACCACATTCATACGTGCCACGTATGTCAAACCACTGTGACCAGAGAAAAGAATGTTGTTGTCCCGCTGCAACTAAACTTGGAGGTGAGAACATTCGTACAATGGGGACTTGACTTCATTAGTCTAGTAAGCCCACCGTCATCTGCAGGACACAGGTACATTCTGACTGCTTCTGATTATTGTACTAGATGGACATAATCCATTGCATGTAGACAATGCACAACTGAGGTAGTTACGAATTTTCTTGAAAGTTTCATTTTAAATCGTTTTGGTTTCCCCTATGCTTTAGTGTGTGACATTGGCCCTGCATTTTCCTTGGTTAAGTTTGCTAGTTGGGCCTTTGATTATGGAATTTCCCTCAAATTCTCATCCAACTATTACCCCCAGGGTAATGACCTAGCAGAATCCACCAACAAGAACCTAATCACTATAGTAAAAAAATTGCTTGACAGGAATCCCAAGGATTGGCTACCCAACTCGATTTTTCCCTTTGGGTAGATCGCACATGTCACAAGGCTACCCTTGGTGATTCCCCATTCCATCTTGTTTACAGCCTAGAGCCTATTTTCCCAATCCACCTGAAGATTCCCACTCTCTAGTTTATCAATGAATTTTACGAAGGAGGGGATCGCAAAGAAGCTCGCTTGCTTGATCTGTTATATTTAGAAGAAGTGTGTGACTGTACAATAGAAATTTTTTCCAAACATCAGGGCGCAGTCAAGAAATGGTTTGACTATCGAGCCAAAGTTAAGGCCTTTAGAATTGCAAATTTAGTCTTGTGTTGGGACAAGGCCCACGAAAAGAAAGGGGGACATAATAAATTTGAAAAGCTTTGGCTTGGACCCTTTCAAATAGTTGAAATCCTTGGAGACAACACTTTCTGCCTAAAGACCCTAATTGGTGAGGATGTCTCGTTTCCTATCAACAGGTAGCACCTAAAGCATTACTTCCAAGCTTGAGCTCTTTTAGAGCCGTTCCTGTAAATAATTGTATATAGGTTAGAATAGGTTGCTTTTGGTTTACTTTCGTCTCATTGCTTTGTGTCGCTTTGTGTTTTGATTATTTCCTGAATGTTTTGTTTTGATGAGGGTGTTCTTCGTTTCTGCTATGGTGGTCGTGATCGTTCAACACACGGTTCACTTTGCTGCCCACTCTCAGTGTTCTTTGGCTAAATGTTGACTCTCAACCAGTTGTCCCTGATAGCTACCTCGAAATGACTTCCTCATTTGAACTCTACCTTAGAACTCGACCCTTGGTTGAATCCATTTACGCTCATCTCAAATCATGCACCAAAACATATTAATCCTTTCCAAAAGGATGTACAATAGCTATTATGATGACTTAGCAAGTAGAAAATCTTAAGTCTGCTTTAGTGACCACTATGGTTTCCAAACCCATAGTAGGCTTTGATGCTTACATGGTTGAGAAAGAAAAGAAGAAAGTATTAAAAGAAGCATCAAACGAAAGAAAAGGAAAAGAAAATTATGAAATTAAGCAACTGTATGGGTGTGCAGATAACTCTACCGAGGCTATGGATGCCCAACTAGCAATAGATCAATATTTGTGGGGTCACAACGACAACTCCACCGGGGCTATGGATGCCTAACTGGCAGCGAGACAATGTCTAGGTTACTTTTGGTGTTGGATGATTCATGTGGCTTGCTCAGTTTGATTGATTGTTGTCTGTCACAATTTCTAAGCAAAGGAATGAATTCACTACACACACACTTCTGAGATGCTTCATAGGTTGAATCAACTAAGGACCCTGTTCTCCTAGTTCACTTTTGGAAGTCGACCCCTGGTCTGTGAAACTAGAGATTCTAGGTTCTAAATGAATACTTATCCTCAGAACACTTGGGAACATTCCCCAGCAGAGTCACCATCTGTTGTGCCCTTAGCACACACACCCCATTTAGAACGGAGACCCTCTCTTTCCTTCACCTCGCTAGTTCACTTTTGGTTTCTACCTCATTTTGCGTGCCCTCCTGTTTGGTGTTCAAAATGATTAGTAAGCTCTTAGGGATGTCATCTTAAGTTGACCATGTTTTTCCCCCTCAAAATTTTCCAAGTCTTTTGTCTTGGCGGGTTCCCATTTGGCATTTTCCTTGGTGCTTAAAAGGTGGCATTCATGGAGCTCATCAGGCCCGCCCTTGTGGGTTGCCCCTCCTGGATTGTCATTGCCTCATCACCATGTCTCAAGTGCTTTTACCTAACGAATTTTCGCCCTTTGGGTCCTAGAATTTTCTTTGTCGTCAGTTTTCCACCAAACTTTTGAATGGCCTTCCCTTGACGACACTCTGCCTGTCGAGGCTCGATCTCTCTAGTGCCGACCATTTATTGCTGCTCTAAAACATCCTTCTACCGATGGCGTTCTGACTGTCGAACCTCGGTGCTTCTGAGGACATTTCCAAATTGCAGCTTACCAACTTTTGGTCTGTCGTGTGTGCGTTTATTGCTGGAATTTAATGCCTTAACTTCTATAAATAGGCAAGTTTGTGTTGTCATTTTCAACTATCAATTTATTCAAAGTGAGTTAGAGCTACCCCGCAATCACCGCCTTCAAGCCCAATGAGTGACATCATGGATCCAACGTGTTTGCCAGTTGATTTGATCCTCCTTCATCTAGTTCTTGAGGTGAGTCAGTTGTCCGCACCTTGTTTCATGTTTTCCTTTTATTTCTGGTAAAATGAATCAATTTGAAAGAAGAAAACACATGCCCTAGATAGAGAAGAACATCACACCCAAAACCCATGTGATAGCAACTTGAAAAACCATCCAAATCACCTACTAGATGGCTATGGAACCTTGTCCTCCCAACACCATTCTTCAGCTAGAGCATTCACGCTCTGCGGGTCTGGGCCTTCTCATTGTTGTATCCAATACATGAAAGCAAAACAAACTTACATACGACAAAACACTCTTTCGGGTCTGCCATCGCGGGATGACTTCACCCTCCCGCTGCCTAAACTTGGCAAAAAACTCATAAGCTAAAACTGAGTCCATCCAAGCTTCCCAAGTCCGCGACCGCGAGACTTCATCCTCAGGGCGCTGCTCGTGAGCTGCTATTTCAAATAAAATTCTAATCCTAGCTTTTTGATGCCTTGGACTCTAACTTCCTATCCATTGGTTGGCCTTATGCACAAACAACCATATGTCCAATGCCATCTGGATCCTGGCTAGTGAACCTTCGTTCGTATGTCATCATGGTGAAGGTGTTGTTTCTTACGACTTCCAAGAAGCAACCTCCTGCCCTTCAGGTTTCACTCAACTGACAGCTGTCTGAAATGTAAAGAGAAAATTGCCGAGTACTTAACCTCCTTCGGACCCCTAGCATCGGGTCTCCATGAGTGGGACTCCATGCCATCACCGCTGTAGCCTTAGGGAAAATTGTACTCATCCTCCCGGCCATTGAAACTCGACCTCACCCTGACCGCAAAACTTTGAATGACTGAGTGAACACAATGTAAATGACCATGCCTTCATCCGAACCTGACACCCTAGGTTTCTCCCATCGGAGCTTCGATCGACATCTGTCATCCTTAAGTGGCCAACAACCAGCGTCTTTCTGCTCTCTCTAGCCTGAAATTCCTAAGCAATAAAGTGAGTTGGTGACTACCCTCTAAAGCTATGGGTCCTGCCCAACAAAACTCTACTCCCAAAATGTCATCTCACCAAAGTCGTCCTTAACAACATACTTAAACAATAGAGCTCCTCTCTAGTTTCAATCACCCAAAGGTGATCCAAATGCCCTCCAATGAAAAAATTGACTTTGAACCACATGTTAAAATAGGGCACTTTCCTTAGTGGACTCCTCAAAGTGGCCAAATCTGAAGGCAGGTTGGAACAGGCGGGTCGCCATGCCCTGATTGCCATCCCTCCTACAACTCTAAAACAACCATCAGGCTAGGGAAGCTCGACCCCTGGGGTATGAATCATCCAAACTCCCTCTTGTGCACTGCTAATGACAATATAGATTATATGTTATATTTCTCAAATGCTAGATTATCCAATCTAACTCTATTTGCAGGGATTTTACTAACGTTTTGGTGTTTTCATGTTCGAATATGCTCACCTCTCTTTTTCTTGCAAGATATATGGAATCAAGTGTAGGACCTTCAGGGGTAGCCGCAGAGAAAGATAAAGGAAACAAAACTAAGGCACCCCATGGAAAAGAAGATAAGAACCAACTGAAGTATCAGTTCCAAGGGAAACCCCTAAAATCCAAAGTCACCTCAACCTAGAAGGTGGTCACCAACACCAACATCAGACATATAGACATCAACGAATTCAAGCAAAGAGTCTAAATCAACCCTAAAACAAAGAATGCACAAAACATCAGAGGCAGTGCAATAGCTAAGGCACAGGCTTTCCTCCTGCCCTCATTGCTCCTAAACTGGTGATGGCCTACAAGGAGGCCTATCAAGAGGAAACTAGAACCATAGTCGACAAAGATGGAAATGTTCTGGCTGATATGTTCGATAATGCAATAACAAAGAATTTCCATATCCCTACCTTCGGGGAGATGGAACTGCCAACCATGAGTGATGGGAAGGCTATGTGGGATGAAGATCCCCTTAAATGTAAAAGGCTTATTAATTAGTATTGGTTGAAGGAAAAGAGGGGCAGTTCCGCAAAGGTTCCCCAGGAGCTCTTTCACAGCGACTTTTATGAAGACTACCATGATTTGGTGACCCTGCTAAGCAGAATAATGGGTCTTCCAACTACGGCCTACTTCCAAGAGTGGATGCTATACTTCGTTGAAGAGATTCTCTGAGGAGAAACCAATTTTTACCGGGGCGGGATAATTGGTGACTGCTTCCATGAGAAATTTATGGTTGTAAAGAAAACCTCCATGTTTTACATGACATCCTACTTGGTCTATTCATTGGATGAACAGGTACAATACAGAGGTTTGTTCAGAGCTCCAGATGAGGAACTAGGCAGGGAGCTGAAAGTCTATGATAAATACCCTTAATTACAATTCAAAAACTTCAAGAGGGATTACTGCGGGGTCAATGACGCTTTTATATGTCATATCATTAGATTGCTCAGGGGTGACTTTGAGAGGAGATTCTCCCACAGTGCCAATGTATTTATGAAGTAGTTTGCCTTCTTATTCATCAAGTATCCGAAGTTCACATATATTCGTGCAAAAGGATTTTCAGAAAGACCCTACAAGCTTCCCCAGTATCCCAATTACCGGATCATGAGCCTCCACTAGTGTTGCCCCTCTGCCTACTTCTCAGACAATGGTAGCTACTTCCTCACCTGCGGTAGACATCTCGGTCCACTGGTGCAGGAGCACCTAAAAACATGTAATTGCAAAGTGCATTCTATGAGGGTTAGTCTAGGAGTTAGTGATAGTATGAGTAATTTTTGTGTTAAATGTTGGTGAAAATGCCTAAACTTGGTTTGCACTAAAACTGAGGGTTTAGGAGTGAAATTGGGAAATTGTGCTTCTGATGATTATTTTATTTTATTTTTTTTGATCGGTAAACGCTTTTGACTGGAGCTATGAACCAGTAGGGTCACAATGGGGGACCCCATCCCCAATTTTGTCTCATGCAGATAGACCCCTTCCTCCTGTCTGCCTCTTCCTCTCTTCCTTAGATCTTCTTCCTCCATCCTCCCTTCTCCCTTTTTTTCCTCCTCGTCACCCTTTCTCCATTCTTCCTTGACTCCCGTCTTCCGTCTTCCCTCTCTCCTTCCTCCGTTCTTCTTCCTCGACTCCCTTCCTCTGTTTCTCCATCCTCCCATCTGCCTCTCCCTTCTCCCGTTCTCCTCCTCCTCTCCTGTCATCCTTTCTTCCTCCTCCATTCTCCTCACTCCCGGTTGCCTCTCCCTTCCTCCGTTCTTCTTCTGCCATCCTCTTCCTCCGTTCTCCTTTCTTCCTAGACTCCCTTCCTCTGTTGGTCGCTCCCTTCCTCTGAGCTTCTTCCTTCGTTCTCCTTTCTCCCATCTGGCCTCTCCCTTCCCCCATTCTCCTCTCTTCCTTCATCCTTTCTTCCTCCATTCACTTCACTCCCAGTTGCCTCTCCCTCCCTCCGATCTTTTTCCGCTGTCTGCTTCCTCCTTCCTCCTTCCTCCCGTCTCCCTGGCTATCCTTCGCCGAACTTCCTCCCGTCGCCCTGGCTCCCCTCTGCCGAACTTTGATTCACCATACACCTTCGCCTATGGATTCTCCATGCCACCATCTGACGCCCGCAGCTCTGTTATAACACTCGGTCACGTATCCACCCAGCACCAACTACGTCCACTGCCGATTTTGTCCTCCAATCTTCCTGCGTCAGGCACACGGGCTCGAGCGAACTCGAACCTAAGACCTCCCTTGTGGAAGGCTCGCAGCTTACCGCTGCATTGCGGGGTCATCCCCCTTAAAATTATATGATATTAATGGTATGAGCCTTTGGTTGTTGGCTCTATAGGCGAGAAGCCCCACCATTTCACCAAAGGGTCTCCCCTTAACACCAAGGGTAAATAGACTCCATTTGTTAACGCGGTAGAGAACAACCCCACAAGGTTTGAACCTTGGTTGTTGGCCTTACAGGCAAGAAGCCCCACCACTTCACCAAGCTTCTGATGATTGTTGAACTTGGAAGACTGGTTGAATTACTGTATATGGTCATTTTAATCTTTCTAGATGCCTCTTGAAGGCAGGTTGCCAAGTTGATTAAGGTTGAGCCTCCTGACTCTGCATCATCCACCTTGCGTCTTCTCCACCCACCATGCAGGTTGTGACCGTCGACTCTTCTTCCACCACCACTTCTCCGCTTTCTTCTGCTTCCATGTTTCCAAATACATCATTACCCCTAGCCACAACAACAATAAAAATTCCTTCACTCTTACTTCTAGAGGCCTTCTCCCAACATATGCAAAATGTCCCTACTGAGCTTTCTAAAGTATTGATGAATCCAACCATCCAAGCTACTCTGGCACAAGTTCTCACCAACATTCCTACCTCAACTCCTCTAACTGAACCGCTAGAGATGAAAACCACGATGAAAATATTTGAGTTAGAAAGGCAAGAAAAGGAAAATACAAGGGAAATGGAGGAGGAATTAGGCGATTGCCATGAACACCCTGAGCATCAACACTTGTAAATTGATAAGGTGGTCTACGAAGGAGAAGAAACAGAGTCTTTCGAGAGTGATGAAGAAGAAGATGCTAGCGCCAAATACATTGTGGAGACTTTTGATATAGACCTTGAGGAGGAGTTGGATCAATGATTGAAGGATGCTGGAGAGGAAGTAGAAAAGCCACCTTCTGAGGAAGAAAGGGAGTCAAGTGATAAATGGAGGAAGATAGGAAACTTCCAACTGGAGAATAAGAAGAAAGCTCCAAGCCGGTGAAGAAATGCCTCTCTCGATAGAACAAGAAAAAAAAGAAAAGAAAGAACAAGATGTGCCACCTCAGCATGAGGAAGAGGAGAATAAAGAAGAAGATAAACCCGAAGAAGAGTATGAGACAGGTAAGTTTGAGATAGAGTCTCACAGAGAAGAAGAACATCCTGAGGAACATAAGCATAAGGCTAAAGAAGAGGATAGCCCCAAGAAATGCATACCCACCAAGTCCCCGATCAAAGAAACTGTGTTCATTAGAGACTCTGATGAAGAAGAAGGAGAAGAAATGAGAATGGAGCAAGAAGCTCTAGGTGATAAAGAGATTGAAGTCAGGAGGAGCGAAGAAGAGGGTGATTGTGAATCACCCAAGGAAGAGTCTCAGATGTCCGAGTGGTTGGAAAAGCAATTAGAGAAGAAGAATCTGGCTCCTAGAGATCCCAAGGAAAGACTCGAGACTATCTTAGCTCTAGTACAAGTCAACACGAAGAAGGAAAAGAAGCCTAAAGTCAGATCCAAACTAACCATGGACGCTTCTGGATCTAGGACTGTACAAATTGCCATGCCAATTTTTGGGGAAGAAGGGATAAGTTATGACATCTCCACCATCAACTTGGGGACAACCACCAGGGATTAGAAGATAGATCACCTCTAGGAGTCGGTTGCCATAGTGGTGCATCAAATGCACAAGGACAAGATCCCCAAAGAAGAACTAAAGGCACAGGTGGCTGATCTGACCGACTATATTCAACAATGGTCATCCATGGAGGAACTGCCCACAAAATCCTCGACTCCACCAAAGCTGTTGTCCAAAGAGAAAATTGAAAAACTTGAGAAAAGAAAGAACTGGACTAAAACTACGGAGGATTGGTTCTGACAGTTTTTTGTATGCTAGAAACATGGGCATTAATCATGCTGCCAGGATAGAAAATAATTTCCTAGAAGTACAAATACACCTAGAGGGGATGAGGAAGTTCTGTACTGACAATCACTGGCAGGTGGATATGTGGAAGATGGACTTCAACCATATAAAGGAAATACTGGAACAAGTGCTCCACAAGGTGGATCTTGACAGTGATTGAGCAAAGGATGTCAGGGTAGATTGTGTTCAATATTTGAAATTAATGACAGGCTATGACATGCTCACCATTGAGATTGATCCAGAAAAGATAAAGCCTTATTTCCAGAAGAAGATGGAAGATGGAATGACAGGCGAGCTCACCACGGATTTCATGAGTTTTACTGCTCGAGCTTTCACCCAATCTAAGCAAGTCAAGGACAACACTGCTAAGTATTATGGAGATTGGGATATGCTCATAGACTGATCCAAGCAGTGGAACTACCAGGTGCTCCAATCTAACATAATGGAGATTGATAAGCTCCGAGCATTAATCACCAGGTTTATGGAGTATGCCACTTTGAAGAAGCAAGAGGGAAACCTAGTCATTGATGACAAGCTCCTCACGGAATAGCTGCAACAAAGGAAATCAGCTAGAAGACAAAGCATTACAGTGCTGTCATATAAGGACAAAATAGGGAAAAAGACAAAGATGTAATTGTAAATTGTAATATATTTGGAGGTAGGTGAAACCCTAATTTGTAGTGAATCTTGGCCACACAATGGAAATCAATCTTGGCCATTCATTTTTTCTTTTGAACACTATAAATAGGGGGTCTCCTCTCATTTTCAAAAGAGAGTTGAGTTGTTGTAAAGGCATGTTGCAGAAATTTTAATAGAAGTTCATTGGCTTTTGGTTGACTCTTGAGTTTCTTTTGCATGTTACATGGTTCATCTCCCATAGTTAGTTGATCTAGATAGATTTGCTTTGTTTTTCTTCATGGCTTTAGATCACTTCGATAAATTAGTTGATGTTGTTCAATGGTTGTGTAGATTTTTGCATTGTTGATGCCTTTCTTTTCCATACTTTTTGTTGTTTATTGATGGTAGATAATAGTGTAAAGTTAGTATGGGCATAAACTAAAGTTGCCCCAAACTTCTATCTTTTATTCATGCATTTTTATGGTGAATGAATGATTGAATATTCACAGTCTTTAGAATCTTGCACAAGTTTCATGACACTATGAGTCAATTTGGTTAAGTGAAATTCTATTTTAAGGAAGGCATCCATAGTAGAAGCCTCCATGATCCCTGTTGATTGCTAGTTTTAGATCTAGGAACCTCTTCTCTTCCCTTCCCTTTTTCTTTTTCTTAATAAGTAGCCTATGCTAAGGTTCATTTCACATTGTAAATCCAAATCTGAAGACAAAATAGGAGTTTATGATTGTTGTTCGAACCTACAACAAACTACACTCTAACTTCCTATCTCAAGAAGACTATTTTAAGATTCACCTCGTCTCCAGCCAAACTCCGTAAGCTGCCCTGTGATTACCAACAAAATCAAATCAACATCAACTAAGAAATCCCATGCATGTCATGACCTGACACCCAAGAGACCTTGGGGTAGTAATTGGTAACTTGTTTGCAAATTTCTACCTTTCAAGAGAGGTAGTATGCCTGTGCACTGCCTGTGTTGAGAAAGTGTACAAAACACCCATCAACACATACCAACCATGAGTGTATATTTCTCACCTTTTAAGCCTTCTCACCCAACGAATATTTAGGAGTTCCATCGCCTCAAAGTGAGTATGCATTTTTCTAGAAAAACAAACTAGATCTGATCCACAACAAAATGGATAAACGATTGAAGCTTGATCCAATTTTCTCTTTCCTTCTCTCTTTCCTCTTCCCCCTTTCATTCCTTTACATCATTTTCATGTGTGTTCCTTGGTGCTAATGTTTGGTTAGCCATGGGTATCTTGATCCTGGGGGTTTGATCACCCCTCTTGATTCTTGTTGTCTCATCTTGCCAACATGAGTGAATTTGGTTCCCTCTTAATGAGCATGTTTGGCTACTTTAGTTTGAGTTTGAAGCAAGTTCATCCTCTCACTAAAGTGGTGGCTAAATGTAGCATAGAAAAATGTATCTTTGGCCATTTTCACGCTCATTTGGGTCTTTCTTATGGATGTTGGCCTAGTTTTTCGTAGATTTAATGTTGCAATGTGGTCAACACATTCACATTAGGTCTTGGACCCTTGTGAATCAATAAGAACTTTATGATGTCTTGTAAAAGTATTGTGAAGTGTTGTAACACATTTTTACACTTTTCTAGGACCTTCTTAATATAATTCACTTAAATAACCTCTTTTTATCATTTACCAAGCCTTATTTCAAAGTGTTACATAACAAAATTTCACTCTTTTCTAGGCTTGTCATCAATAATTTGACCCTTTCTTATGCTTAATTGGCCCCATTATACACTTACGGGCCCTACTTAAGTGTATTTTTAAAATAATCTCGTTAAACATCATTTAATACACTTTAACTCCTAACACCCACTTAAAACGCCCAAGTGCGACCAAGTCGCCACTAGGGACGAATTAGTCCCACTTAGCTCAAAAATCAAAATTATTTCAAAATTTTGGCGGGATATTCTTTTCTAAGCCTTGAGGTTGGCCTATGATGTGGTATTTTTAGGGATTTTCCTCTCATTTCACCCCCATTCATTCACTCAATTCTTCAATCAATTATTAATCATTCTTTAGCATTCTAGGCAATGAGTTTGACTCGAAACTACACGGTTGAATCCTGATAGCAATATCATTCTTTAGCATTCTAGGCATTTCTTTAGCATTCTAGGCATTTCAAAGTCTACATCCATTGGAGCTTCCATTTGCATATTTTCAAATTTCCACTTCAAGGGTTTGGTAAGCTATAGCATTGCATGTTGTTCATTCATCATTCTCTTTTCATTTCATTTCATTTTGAAGGGTTTAATTACCAAACTGGGGTTTGACCAAGGCAAACCCCTATTCACTAACCCTTAACACTTTTTTCCCTCTTTGCATTTGTTTTGCAGGTCTTGTATGCAGATTTTTCAAAGAGAAAGGTGTGTAAAGTTGTCAACAATTTGTCAAAGTCATTCAAAGTGGTCAAATCCGTAAAAGAAGCTTGGAGAACACCTATAAGTCAGATTTTGTAGTTTTAGATCTAGAAACCTGTCAGGAGCAGAAGTGCAGACTGGGAGTTACAAATTGCATGTTTGAATTTCCCAAAATCTAGAAGTGGACTAAGTCACCATCAGTAGTGAATTAGTCCCACTGCTAGGCCTAAAAAGTGGTTTCTACAGTTCTGAGTACCCTTTTGGCAAAAACCTGTTCCGATGAAATTTCCTCGAAACAGGACTAAGTCGCCCAACTTGGCGTAAGTGTCCCAATAGGCTTCAACAGTGATTTCTACAGGATTCTAGAGCTCCTTCCCATCACTTTCTAGTTTCTAGGTGCACCTCTTCAGTTTCATTAATTTCTATTATAGTTAACTTGCACTTTTAGTTCATTTTACATATCATAGTGTGTTTTCAAACAATTTACATTTCCTTAGTTTTGCATTCATAATCAATCTCTTTTATTAGTTCTTTGCATCTAGGACATTCCCCTTAGATAGATTTCAATCATCTTTGCATTAGAATCTCAAGGGCACATTCTTGAGTGAGCCATCAAGGTTTTTGGGATTCCTTTCTCCTTTTAGGTGCAAAACCCTAGAAGTGTAAGAGAGTCCCCTATCCCAAAAGTCTTTGGTTCAATTGCCAATCTCAAGAGTCAAATATGTATTTCTATTTGGTAACCAAAAATTTGGCTCAATACCTCTCACATTGGGTGTCTAGAGCAATCTCATTGGAGTTGATTTTACAAGGAATCATCTCATGAAATAATACCTCCAACACTTCACTCCTTAGGAGAATTAGAGCTTCTACTTGTAAGAGGCAATTAGTTGGAAAGTCACATCCCTCAAAAGATTGGGAAATGTTCAAGGTTGGGGCTATTGATTTTGAGCCACAATAGTTTATCTAACTTCATCCCTCTGATTTCATAGTTTCCAATCCTAATATTGACCACTTGGAAATGAAGGGCAATAAATTGAAAAGAACAATACTATCGAGCCTTGGGATTTGCAAAACCCTAAGCTTTATAGATCCCTCCATGAATGAGTTTAGCAATACTATTACTAAACAATTGGGGCAATTATCCAAGCCAAAGTTGTTGAATCTTGGAAACAAAATATTGAGTGCTGAAATGCTAGATTCAATAGGTCGTCTAAGCTAACTAGAAAGTATGGATTTATCATCCAATAATTTAAGAGGCAAAATTCTCTCTATACTTGATGGTTTGTCATTGCTTGATGAAGTAAACATCTTGTATAACTAGTTAACATGATGCATACCCATTCAAATTGTTGGGGTCAAACATGCTTGTGTTGAAGATCATGCCACATAATAGATTCATACTCTTTCTTCTTTCCTTCAAAATTAATTAGACCATTCACAACACCATTTCTTCTAGATATTGCAAGGCCTCCATTCTTTTTGGTAGTCATGAGTTTAGTGAAGGAAATGTGTCTAAGATTCTTCTAGCAAGGTCCATAATCAACCCAATAATAGAAGACATGTTGTGGGAAAGGGTCTTGGGTTGCTTGTACCATCGTCTACCTTAAAAGGACATGATCGTGAGTTATGAGGATTTTCTTTGCCATGACAAGACAAGAGGCCACACAACTATTTTCATGCTCAATTCTGATGCCACAAGAGGCCCATATTGTAAAGAAAGTGTTTCTATCCTTTCTATGGCCTTTCCTCTCAACATATACAAATTTTCAAGTATTGGAATTGATCATGACCTAGGGGGAACTGGAAGAGTTGATTTATCCTCCCTCAATCAAGTTAACACGAGATAGAAGCACATGAATACAAATTCACTGACAACAAAAATCCACAACTCATATTGAGCATCCATCACAATGCACACAAGTAGATTAGATATGATTTTTATATTGTAAGAATTGATGTGGAACCATGATTAAATGTTTTTTTAACATAAAACACTTCACCGATTGAAAACTCCCACATAATATAACCTATCAACTAATATTATAAATATCAAATACATACAATATCTATACATATAACTAAAATAAAGCCACATGTATCTAGGTACATACATATGTGGGAAAAAAAACCCTAACTTAAAAAAATGCGTACCATCAAAATAACCTGAAACTACCTAATGAAAATTATCATGGCATGTGATTTCTGTCATTTTCTTGCACACGTTCCATCCGTGTTATAAATAAAATCAAATCATTGCACCGTTGGATTGAACGTTACGTGGGTCCCATTGGTAATGTCACGGGTTGTTTTTATCCTACATAATTTCCACTTGTGTAAATATCTTAAATCTTCAAATTATTTCCATACTTCCTAATCATTGTCAACAACAAATCAGATGTCTGAAAACCGATTAAGGAAATGTTTTTTCAATATAAACAAAATACGGAAATATTTTTTGTACGTATGGCATTGCGGGTCCCACCAAGTGGGGCATTTGTTGGAGAGAGCCAGCTATCCTCCAAATATATCCAAACCTACCTTCTTTCGGACGGTTATCTAAATTGTCGGCCATATCTACCAAGATATGGGGTGGGTTAGCCATCGTTTATTATAATTTTACTAAAAGTTGAAATAATGGAATTGTAATTGATTTTTTTATTTATTTTTTCCTTAAATAAACTATAGATATGATTTTGTAGTATACACATCATTAAGAGTTACAAGAGTGTTGTCACGTGGGACTCTCAACTCTCGTCAGTACCTCTTAACCTTTCTGATGTTGTTTTTGGTGTAGTGGCAGTTGGTCTGAGTTAACAGTGGTTTTTTTAACTCTTAAAATAAATGATCATACATTCAATCTATTCATGATGATTTGTACATTAATATGTGTTTCGTAGTGGTAAGCATTTGTCTTTCTAGTATTGTAATAATGATATTTGTTGGTTAGTCAATAGATAAGTTATGCTATGTCAATTCATGACATAATGGATAATAGTTTGAGATAATAGATTCTTCCAAGTCATATATATCACAACCACGCAGTGACAAGTACCTACATTTGTAGTATTGTAATAAAAATATTTGTTCTGTAGTTGATAGATGAGACATGAAAATGATAGGCTAGATAATAGTTTGAGAACAACAAATTCCTGCAAAATAATTGCATCATTGTTAAAATATAAAGCTATAAAATAACTCTCAAGAAACAAAAACAACTCTTCAAAAGAAAATAATTATTAAATAAAATAACTATTAATATAAATATTTTAAATATATCTTTTGGTTTTTTAAAAATAAATGTGGACTCTACATAATTTCTTTTAATTCAATTATTACATGATAGTCCTTGGTGCCATTGCAGAGTCTCTCAACCCTAAACAAATTATATTAGAATTTTTTAAGTTTGTAAGAACATGGTTACACCATTAAAACCTATCAAATGTAAGCACGTTTTTTATATTTTATATTTTATTAGCAATTTATTACTTGCTTAAATAATAATATTAGTAATAAGATAATAATAAATTAATACAATTATGTGGAGGATATTATTAAAAATATAGTTGTGATAGGTCGAATGTGAGCGTTAGAAAACAAGCAACAAGTAAAAGAGTGCAAATGAACACCAAAACAACCTACACCTCAAGATTAGCCTAAGTTGGAAATAATACAAGACAAAGCAACGAAATGGAACCTAATACCTTGCGTTGAGTCGATCCTTTGGTTGGCCCTTCGATCTTTGATGTGTATGCTCCTTGGATGGCACAAGATGCAAGCTACAAGATGTTGTGAGGATGGGTGCAAGTGGATGAAAGCAAGAAAATGGCTAAGTATAAGTTGAGAAATAAAATTGTAAGAGTTTGGCTAGCAAAATGATCTCCCCCAAAATGAGAGAAAAGAGGGGGTATTTATAAGAATTTTGAGAATTCCTAGAAGAAATGGAGGGTCAAGATTGAACCACCAAATATCAAGATGTAGGGCTAAGGTGAGTTGAGAACTCACAAGCCCTCACATCTTGACATGTGGCATGTGATATAGCCCTAAAAGGTGAGGTGGACATGAGGTGGAAGGATGGTACATGACATGGAGGGGGGTACAAAGTACCTTGGGATTGGACAAGATCTCCTTATAAAAGAGGTCCTTGTCCCCATGTGGGAGAGAGGACAAGTGGGGAATTAAAAATTCCTCAAATATTCTCATGGGGATGAGAGAAGGAATTTAAAATTCCTTAAATGCATTAGGGGATTAAAAAGTGAATTAAAAATTCACATGGGGAAGGGAGATGCCTTGTCAAAAAAGAAAAACATTTAATAGGGTTGACCAAGGACACATGTCATAAAGGACATGGGGAAGAGAAAATGAATTTAATATTCCTTGGAAGGATAAAAAAAATTAAAAATTCCTTGAGAGGTTGATTAGGCTAGTTAGTGAAGGATTAGAGGATGGTTAGGTGGCTAAGAGAGATTAGAGGCCAACTTGCAAAAGTTGGAGGATGTGACACCTCCTAATCAAGGATTAAGCATGTGCACACCTTAATGATGAGATTAGAAGATGGATTAGGTTAAGATAAAAATGATGGAAGATGTGACATGAAGGGGAATTAAATAAATGGAATATTTATTTAATTCAATTGATGGAAGGAGGATTAAAGAGATAAGGTATTATTGATTAAATACCTTAGAGATTTGGCAGAATTAAAGATATTAATTAAATAATAGCAGTATTACTTAATTAACGAAAATAAGACGAAAGGGGATGAATTTGGATAAATTAAGTGTCCAAATTTAGACATCTACAATAGTAAATTAGAAATATGAAGTTATTAACATTATTAGTATTATCATATATATTTATTAATATTGTAATATAATGTTACAATAGATTATAAGAATTAAAAATAGTAGTATTTTTACTTAATTAATAATGTTTAGATTATTTAATTGTTTATTAATTTATATATTATCATGAAATAAAATGTACTGTATGCTTTGGCTACTATGTCATGCAAT
Organism: Sequoia sempervirens; assembly: GCA_007258455.2. Taxonomy (NCBI): domain Eukaryota; kingdom Viridiplantae; phylum Streptophyta; class Pinopsida; order Cupressales; family Cupressaceae; genus Sequoia; species Sequoia sempervirens. The sequence goes on from VDFB02356196.1 coordinate 75,698, forward strand.
TATTGGTATTTTTGTTTAAATATATTTGTAAGAGAATATATTGTCATAAATAATGTGGAATAACACACATGACAAAGATAGTGGTGTAAGAGATAATATAGGTCACAAATTTAACTAGGAATCTTGGCCCATTTATGACACATGTCATGACATGTCATAAAAAATCATTCTCAAAGTGGTAAATGACAAATAATGAAATGTGGGTCCTATAGAATTTTACATTGGTATTTTTAATCCTTGTTTGGATCCATAATAATACCTCATAAGAATTTTTTTGGGGCCTCTATGAATATATTGAAGACATGAGATAAACTATCAAAGTAAAATTTAGTTAAGTAGTTTGGTTATCACAAACATGCCACATTGCCATGAAAACCTCAAAACTCTAGTTAAGATTTTGTTTCCATACCAAGAAAATATCACCAATTATAACTTATTTGATAGCAAAACTATTCCATAAAAATTTCATATTGTTGTTACTATAGTCTAATCCCATAAAAGAATGTCTTACTTTAATGTATTTCTAATGATCATTCCCATCTTCAATATGTTAAAAAAAATAGATTTTTATGGTGTTCCTAAACTTTTTACAATAATTTAATTTATTTGAATTCTTTTTTCAAAGAGGCCGACATTTGTGAGAGATTTTATAAGGAGTTGTTATAGAATGACTTGCAAACATCTATTATTTCCTATTCTTTCCTTAGGACGAACCACTTAAATGGTCCAAAATATCAATTTTATAAAATTTTATATTGTTACTTTCAAAGCCTTTGTCTCAATATTATTGACTATGGAGGCATGATATCTTAATGCAAACTAGGTTATTTATTTTATAAAAAAACTCACTTTCCAATATCAAATTTAAGGTTATTGAGCTAAAGCTTGGCTATTAATATTGATAGACTAAATAGATGTTTAGATACTTTATTTGTTTGAGGTTTTTTATTGAGTGGGGAATCTAATAGCCAAGTCATCCCTTTGACAAGTTGGCATTTATTTTATGATTTTCCAATAGTTATAGGTTATAACCATTGTTCAAAGTAGTCATTTATTCAATGACCTTTCACTCATGTACATTACTAATTGTCAATAGTCATTTCTACTATGGAAGAAGAGGCATAGTGAAAATTACCACCAAAGTAAAACAATATTACACCATGAAAGCACTAAATAGAAATGTACTATTTCATCTTAAAAATAGAGATTAGGTCTATAGATTCTCTAGTTGGTTTTAAATTTAGATGCTTGAAGGCTACAATGGTGAATTATTTCTTGATCAAAATCAAGTTGTTTAATCCTTTTGTAAGTCAACAATATAGCCTAAAGTGTAATGGTTTATGCTAGTGGAATCTAGAAAGAAGGTTGTTTCTTAAATGATAGTTGTCTTAGGGTTCTTGTCTCACACAATTTTTTTTTTGTCTTGCTCAAGTATATCATGTGGTTGTGCTTGGAATTAGTATGAAACATTTTTTTTGTCTAAAAATAGCTTCCAAAGGAAAGTTACAAATCACAAGGTTATGTGAGGGTCCTCCTTTTCTTTAGCACTAAGATTCATTATAGGCACCTAACAAACATTCTTGTAGGGTCCTCTAGCTTAAAATGATAGATGTTATTGGTGTGAGTTTATTCATAAGATTACCAAATTTATATTTAGCTTTTGTTAGTTCCCTTGCCTTGTAGTTGTGATCATTATCATCATTTTGATACTTTCTCATCTACAAGCTTTCCATTTATATTTTCCAAATCCTTTAATGGGATTCTATTCTAGCTTAAGACTACTAATTTCCCTTAGTCTTCGCTATGCATTTACACATCACATTATCTCCTTAAAGGTGCCTAATTTAAACATGCTTTTAGGGTTCTCTTGCCTTACAATTATAAATGTTATTATTGTGATATTTTATTCACAAGACTGGCATTACATGTAGCCTTTGTCAGTTCCCTCACCTTGTAGTTGTGATTATTATCATAATTTTGACACTTTATTATCTACAATATTTCCATTTATATCTTCCAAATCCTTTAATGGGATTCTATTCTAACCTAAGACCACACGTTTTTTGTGAAAGAAAGAAGTATCTCTATTTTTCCATATAACAAAGTTGAAGGTCTTGTGATCAAATCTAAGTACCTTTTTTAAAATTAATACAAAACAATAAGTTTCTATTATTGGGACTCAAATTTGTAGTGTCATTTTTCTTGAGTCCCTTCCACTTTGTGTGTCTTAGTCATATTGGAACCATTGTTGATAGTCAATTTCAGATATTCCAAATGGTTCCTCATAGTGCCAAAGGGTGCAAAAATCCACAAAGGGCCTAAGTTTGGTCCATTTCTAATGTGTTCCCTTAAGTTTTGTATATGTTTTGACCTTTCAAATTTTCAAGTAAGTCCATACCTATATACCTTCCCTACCTATCCTGATATCCCATTCATGCCCTTGTAAAATTTGTCAAGTGTTGTTTTCTAGAGTTTCAAAGTTTCACATCTAGTAATCTCTATTGGAATTGTCACCATTGGTATGATTTTCATAAAAATCCACACTTTCCTTCTAATTTCTTTGAAAGTTGCAAAGTATCAACATTTTTTGTACCCCAATACCATTCCAATGACATATTATATGAGGTTTTCTCAATCTTAGAAGTCCAAAAGCATATAAAAATTCTAGGTCCTTTGTATCAAGGTTGAACTTCTTCATCCATTCCATCCCTTGATATTTGTTCCTCCTTGATTCTTGATACCTTGCATTTCAAAATTATTATGTTTATTAGTGTTAGGATTTTGGATTTTTCCTTCCCCAAGTACCAATTTCCTTCCTTTCTATAAATCTTGAAACTCCATTTCTCCTTGGTTAACTTTAGACAAATTCAATCTTTTGGCCATCCCTTAGCTTGGTATCTATTTAGAGGTATTCTTGATTCCTTGATCCTAACATCTCAAAATCCTATGCTTTGCTAGGTTTCCCTTGTTATCCTTCTCCCTTTCCTTATATGTTTAGCATGACTTCCTAGTCATCCCCAATGCCCTAATCCTTCACAACATAGTATGAGTTCTCTCTGATCTTTGATAGTCCATATCCCTACCATTTTCCACTATGAACCCTACCTACCCTCCTAGATGACATAGAGCTTCATTAATGACATAATTTGGCCTTGCAAATACTAGATTAAATATGATGACACCCAAAACTAATTCTCTATGTAGTTGGTGTGGATCCAAAGGACAAAATGACACTTTATTTATAACCTAATTTATTGAAATGGTTGAGATTGTAGTGCTCGATGATTGATATTCCATCCCATGTTGTTTCAATACACTTTTTAAGAATTTCCTTATCCCTGCACATGAATCCACACAACATTGATATTCAAAGATATGGTGAATGGAAAAGGGATGGTTTTATCACTACGTCAAATATTTGTTCATCTAAAAGAGGTAAATTTGATACAAATCATTTATCATGATGATAGCTAAAGTGTGGGAAATCATGGCATAGTAAAATTTTCACACGTTCTCTTTCACTACTTGATTTCCTAGGTGGAAAATCTATATATGCAATCTCTTCATCATTCAAGTGGTTGGTTCAAGTTGGTTTTTTCTAGCCATAATACAAAGTAGTCTAGGGTTCAAATGTTTGATATTTTATCCACCATTAGAGCTTCTCTATAAGTTCCAAGGAGGTAGCTATTGAGGTATAATTATGTAAACAATTGTCTCCTTGACTCATTGATAATTTAGATTTTTTTTTGGAGTGAAAGGTGTGGCATGCCATCTTCTTGTAAAATTTCTTCCACAAAATTTGTTGGTGTAGCTATTATGTGTATTTAAAAATGTTGCAACATTTAAATAACATCTCATACATAATATATGTAATGTTATTTTACCTATTGTAGATGAATATCAATGAGTTTAGAGAAGGATTACTAAGTAACAACATCTATTTTATCACACCTTTATTGCTATTTATAGTTCTTTTCTTGTCATGGTTGGATATAACTCCATTACCCAATAAGATACCAATTAGTAGGAATCTTGAACTTCCATACCCATTAACATCATTCACTAGTTGTATAGGAAGTTATAGTGTAGCTATTCCACATGCTCATCAATCTAGTAAAACAATCAGGGAATAACTTCAAGCAGTCTTAATGGATAAACCTTTAGAGGATCATGTCTAGTATGCTTGACCTTGCCACTATGTATGTAATATAAATGAATAAATTTTAATGGATTAATGAGGTTGATAATTGTGGGTACATGTGTAATTTTTTTTGATTAGCTATATATAGAGGTTATTTGCAATCAGTCTTACTTGATCTAGTGACAAATTTTGGGGTCAAGTATGTAGTTGGGTTTTATTGTTGTCATTTTAGTTTCTCATCCTATTTGATGAAAATAACTATTAAGGTATACCTCTAGGAATACCCTCCTAGGCTTAAGTTGATCCTAAAGAGTAGGAGTTATTACCCAATCTCATATATTAAAATTTAACCATCTCAAGTCTCTCAGTGAGCCTTTATTCATCTTCTTGAAGATAAACCCTAAGCCTTGAAGGTCGAAAAAATATTTATGCTTTGGGAGAGTGATTTTTGGACCTAACAAATGGCATTAATTCTAGGATATGATATTTTGGTTCTCATTTTGAAGGAAAATCATTGAAGAAGTTATGAATTTGGATGATTTGATAAATTGTCAACTTATGCCTAAGAAACAGTACCATTTTTGGGGATAAGATATTTTGGTTCTCATCTTAATTTCCTTTGTAACTTGTAATAAGGAAAAACCCTTGTTTGGTAATTTGAAATTTCAATTGTTGGAATTTTTTATTTTATCTCTTTCAAGTGAAGAGTGTGATTCTATTTTAGTCAATCAAGAAGTAATCAATAGATTAAAGACTTTGTTATGGAGACAAAAATGCAACCCAAGTACCAACAAGAACAAGGAGAAAATATAGCTTCAAATAGTACACAAAGACATCCATCATGGGAAGCTAAGAATCATGGTAAGTCAATCAGACCTACTTGTCATTTGTTAGAAGTCAATTCTATAAGTAAAAATATTATAAATTCTGATTCAAGAGATCAATGCCTCTTTACTTCTAAAAACTCAATTAATAGTATAATTAGAAAAAATAGAAAAGTACATTGGTCTAGTTATGAAACAAAAAGAGAAGATATGCTTGTTGGGAGAAGAAATGTGCATGAAATTATTGATAAATATTTACAAAGTCTTGGCATACAATGTCAAGAACTAATAACATATTTTGGTGGCCATTGTTCCTTTTCATATAAACACAAACTTGAACAAGAGAAATTGATATGATTTCTCAAAGAAGAGGTGTTGGAGCTTCTAATAGTAGTTGAATCCCATGATTATTTTATCAAGGTTATAATATGGTTATTGGTAGAAGGAATGTGGATAAAATTATTGATGTGTGTATGCAATATTATCACACTAAGAATCATGAAATTGTTTATATCCAATGCCCCCTTCACCTAGCATATCATATGAATATAAAATTAAGAAATGTTAGGCATACCTTGAGTTGTTGGAAAATCAAAGAAAAAAATTTGAGCATGTCAATGGTCTCCTAATGAGAAGAAAGAATGAGTTCCCTTATGATTATTATAAGAAGAATCCTAATGATATGGGTGAATGGATACAAATGGATGATATAGATGCTATTCGAAGAGTTTGGGATAATAATATGTAAAATGTTGATATGAGATGTCAAGAGGTAGAAACATATGATATTGGTTAATACCCTCTTCCTCCTATGATTTCATGTAGAGAAGATGTTGAACATGATGAGGTGTGGCCTCAACTTAAGCAAGAACACTAACAACATATTGTATAGCTCAAATTGTAGAAGGTTCAACTTATCACTCCCATGAATCCAAATGCCCTCCCAATGAGAGATGAAGATATTCATGATGAGGATGAATATCCATGTTGTTCATACAACCCAACATAAGATAAAATTTTATATTTATATCTACAAGCATCCATAAAAAAGAAAAATCAAAAAATTAATGAGCTTTCTAGGATCGAAAATGGGTGTAGAGAAAAAATAAAGGTATTGCAATCTAATGTCTATATTGGTGGAACAAAAGGTCAAATTTCTTAGTTCCCTATCATTCTCTTCGACACTAGATTTATAAATAGCTAGACATAGATTGGGTTGATTATGAAATGAAAATAATGATAGCTAAGGTTTACAACCAAATGCTTAGATTTGAAGGTGTATATGCAAGTGCAAAATTAGATGAATAGGCTAATAAGGCTGATTATAAAAAGAATAAATGAATTTGTGATGAAAATGGTGAAAAAGAAGGTATTTTCTTATTCGATATGTTTCCTTCCTTTGTTCATTTTTTTGATTTTGAAGCTACTAATGATGCTTATTTGCATACTTGATGATAATTTTTTCAAGGTAAATATTAGTGTAATCATTGATTTTCAATTTGAATACCTTACCCTTGAAGAATGTGAAAATGGTGATCATGTAAATGAATATGATAACCTATCTATTTGATGCAAGACATGTCTTCCTCATGCACAATTCACTTTGAAAGGGTCATATCAAGATGTTGTGATAGTGAACATGGAAGAAGAAATGTTCCACATGTCTAATTTGAGTAGCACTAATAATACAAGTAGCCAAGAAAAAATTAAAATAGTAAGACAATTTAAAGAATTATTTCTTTACCTAAATTGTCTCATGGTTCTAATATTTGTGTTGAAGAAATATACACCAATACATGCAATAGCGAGGTATGCTAGTCACATGTTGTCCTTGAAATGAACATAGTTGAGTAAAAGGATTTTCTTCATAATAACGATACAAATTTTGATGTTGGGGATGATGGTGTGCCTAAGTTTGAGTGTTTCACTTGGGTCTCACATATAGTTTGCGATGAATTTGAGTAGTAACAAATGTATTAGGTAGATTGTATGTTTGTTGCTCAAGTTTTCTATATTCTAGAGCTTCAAAGTTTTTTCATTTGATGTGCATGAATAGGAGTTTCCTTGTATAGTTCAATAGGTTAGTGTGGCATATATTTCATCGAAATGTGAGTTGAAATAATTTTATTTTTTCTTCAATCTAGTTAACGAGTTCAGTAAGCATGATGAAGTTTGTGTTAATATTGAGGCTAATCTCATTCTTCATATTGTTTCCCTAACTTTTTGGACTTTAATGATATATAATGACATGATTAATGATATATGATGTTTCAAAGTCATTCAAAGTGGTCAAAGCCCTAAAAGAATCTTGGATAACACCTACAAGTCAGATTCTGTAGTTTCAGATTCAGAAACCTGTCAGGAGTTGAAGTGCAGACCAAGAGCTACAAATTGCATCTTTGAATTTCTCAAAATATGGAAGTGGAATAAGTCACCATAAATGGTGAATTAATCCCTCTTCTAGGCATGAAAAGTGGTTTCTACAATTTTGAGTACCCTTTTGGCTGAAACCTATTCCGATAGAATTTCCCCAAAATAGGACTAAGTCGCCCAGCTTGGCGCAAATGTCCCAGTAAGCTTCAACAGTGATTTCTATAGGGTTTTAGAGCTCCTACCCATCACTTTCTAGTTTTAGTTGCACCTCTTCAGTTTCATTTAATTTTTATTATAGTTTACTTGCATTTTTAGTTCATTTTGCATATCATAGTGTGTTTTCAAACAATTTACATTTCCTTAATTTTGCATTCATAACCAATATATTTTATCAGTTCTTTTCATCTAGGACATTCCCCTTAGACATATTTCAATCATCTTTGCATTGGAATCTCAAGGGCACATTCTTGAGTGAGCCATCAAGGTTTATGAGATTCCTTTCTCCTTTTAGGTGCAAAACCCTAAAAGTGTAAGAGAGTCCCCTATCCCAAAAATCTTCGGTTCATTTTGGTGAACCTACATTTATAACATCATATTTATGATTTAGAGTGCATTTACATCCTAGGAATAGCTTACATTAACATTGCAATGTTATATTTTGCATTGTTTAAATTGCATCCTAGGGTTTTAAAATTTGAATTAGTGGAAAGCTCATCTAGCTTGCATTTCATTAAAAATCAACAAAATTTTGCATATTCATATTATATATGCATTTGAAAACCTAAAAATCATAAAAAACAATTCAAAAAATTTGATTTTTTTTAAAAATTCACTACTTAGACTCTTCACCACCATAGGCGACTTAGTCTAGTTGCACATTTTGCACTGCAATTTCTGTCATTTCTAGTTCATTCTCCACATTTCAATTTTTTGTTACATTTCTATTGTTGTTTCTAGATTTTTTGTTTTATTCAATTTCTTGCAGTTAATTTTATTTCATTCATTTGCATCATAGATATGTGTTTTATTAAGCTATGGATGTCATTAAAATCCTTAGTTGACATGTCAAGCTATGCCTTTGAAACTGATCCTAATGACATTGAACTTCCACATGCTCCTTCAACTCCTCATGAATTCCCTCCTCATGATGTTGACATCATTGGAGAATATGGTGATAGCATGAATAAGTTCCTAAATGAATGACTTGACAACCTTGAAGTTAATGCATCCTTTTATCCATCCATGAAAAAACAAGACCTTCCTATAGTACCACCTCCTAATATGTTTGGTTACTTACATCCTGACACAAATAAACAACCTAAGTTCCCTACACAAGGTGAACCTAGTTCCTCTAAACAAACAACCCCTCAACCATTTTATGATAACAAAGTAACAAATACTCCAATAAACCTTGAAGAAACCTATGGCAAAGGTTTTACCATTTTGAGCAAACAAGGATGTGACACAACAAATAAACATGACATTCATCAACTCTTAGAGCAAAATCCAAAAGATGAAAACATAATGGGATTAGGTTATCAAGATCCCTCTCATAACAACAAGCCTCCTAGAGAATATCTTAGGCTTCATGATGATGGCACGGTGATCTTTGATTCTCCTCTTGATATGAATGTCCTCCTTCCTAGAGAGTAACCCATGATTGATGACAATGCCAAGGATGAAACCTGATCACTTTGGGTCCTCCTTCAATTCAAGAAAAGGGTGAATCTAGGAAATGCAAGAGGCCTTACAAGTTACAAAAACTAAAGTTTCCTCTCCGTCCACCACCTAAATGTGAAAGGAAATTGCAAATACTTTTAAACAAAGGACTCATACTATTACCACCTATGAACAAGTTGGTGACATATCCTAAAGATGCTAACGTTCCACATTGTGCATATCATCATTTCTTGGACATTGTAGTGATGAGTGTCATCAATTGAAAGAAATACTGAGCAAGTATCATTTCGATGACGATAATTGTTATCTCTTGAACCCATAAAACACCTTCTAACTCCATGTCATGTCATAGTTGTAGAACATTTCGTTCTCACTATTACATGACCTTTCCCTTCACCTACCTCGGCTCATTCTTTCCTTGCACTTAGTGGGGGAAAGAAGCTGCTAGCCTTGTCCTAGTAATGCATTTGTAATTGTCCCTTAGTCATGTTATTCACCTTCCACTTATATCGACTAAGATTGGGAGGCGAATGACTTTCTTGATGGTTGAATCACATTTGCCTTGTCTTTTGCATTTTCTCTTTCTTTTTGTTTTGTGTGATTGCATGTGCATAATGTGATCCCCCATGTTGTTCTGTTTGATGTTCTCTCTTTGTGACATTCCTCTATTTGTACTTTCATTCTTCTCTATGTTGTACATCGCTTTTTCCTTTTTCTTTTATCTTTTTCTTGTGTTTTCATTTTGGGGATGACACAAGGCATTGAGACATTCATGTCTCTTTCATGTTGACCCAAAAGGCCCTTCTTTTTCTTTTCCTTTTTCTTTTGTCTTTTTCTTGTGTTTTCCTTTTGGGCATGGTGCAAGGCATTGAGACATTTCATGTCTCCTTCATGTTGACCCAAAATCTTTTCCTTTTTCTTTCACCTTTCCTTTTTCATTTGGCTTGTGTTTTCCTTTTGGGGATGACACAAAGCATCGAGACACCCTATGTCTCTTCCATGTTGACCCAAATGATTCTTTATTTTTCTTTGTTTTTGCTCTCTTTGTGTCATTCTTCTAGTTCTATGTATTTGGGGGATGATGAAAGTTCCAAGCTCTCTCAAAAAAATTGTAGTAAAGAAAATACTGACCCAAAATCTATAGATCCCTTATGTGTTTGGTGTTTTCATTTTAGGGGGAACTCCCCTCCCTTTTCTTTTTGTCTTGCATGATGCAAATTTACTCAGAAACATATGACTTGGCATAAGGGTTTTCCAAGTTGGCTCTCATGTCTTCTTTCTTGTTTGCATTTTTCATTTTATACTTTAAAGTAATTGCTCACAGTACGGTGTGTAGGAATCCCTTTAAAGTGGGGGCATACATTGGCATTATCATTTTGCATTTTTCCTTTTTCTTGGTTCTTAGTGCAACCTTCTTACTTCATACGATGCATTTGTCGCTTTGTGGATGAGATTAGGTATAGTGTCCTTCATGAGCGTGATCTATCTTAGCATATTACATTCCTCTTAGTGGCCTGATGCGACGCACTACATCCCCCAAGTTGCAATTTTTTTATACTTTGATCAGTCCTCTCTTGGAGACATTAGGCACAATGTTCCCTAAGTTAAGACCTCACATGAACTAAGCAAGACTCCTTTGAACATCCTTTACATGTTGCATTTTTCATTTGTTATATGGCCACCTTGCATAACATATCTTTCATGCCTGTGGTGCCATCGTGTTTGTTCATGAGCTCCAAGCATACAAAATTTTACTTGTCTTGTGAAGCTCAAAAAGTCATTTTCTTTTGTGGCACCTTATTAACGTTATCAGGAGGTATAAGTTTGGTATGGTTGAGCAGGAAGCCCATTTTGAGGCATGACTTTCCCCATAGCCACCTATGTGTGTGTGAGTGCATATTGTTGTGCCCTTAGCACACATGCCCCATTCAGAATGAGGACACTCTCTTTCCTTCACCTCGTCGGGTCGCTTTTGGTTATCACCTCATTTTGTGTGCCCCCTGTTTGGTGTTCAAAATGGTTAGTAAGCTCTTAGGGATGTCATCTTAAGTTGACCATGTTTTCCCCCTCAAAATTTTCCAAGTCTTTAGTCTTGGCAGGTTCCCATTTGGTGTTTTCCTTAGCGCTTAAAAGGTGGCGTCCGTGGAGCTCTTCGAGCCTGCCCTTGCAGGTCACCCCTCCTAGATTTTCATCACCTCATCACCTTGTCTCAGGAATATTTTATCTAATGGCTTTCCGCCCTTTGGGTCTCGGAATTGTCTTTGTCATCATTTTTCCACCAAACTTTTGAACAACCTTCCCCTAACAATGCTCTGCCAGTCGAGGCTCGATCTCCCCAACGTCGACCATTTATTTCCACTCTAAAATTTCCTTTAGCAGACGACGTTTTGACTTTCAGACCCCAATTCTCCTGTGGACATTTTCAAATTGCAACTTACCAACTTTTGGTTCGTTGTATGTGCATTTATTGCTGGTATTTAATGCCTTAACTTCTATAAATAGGTGAGTTTGTGTTGTCATTTTCAACTGTCAATTTGTTTAGAGTGAGTCAGAGCTACCCCATGATCGCTACCTTCAAGCCCAACGAGTTCCATCATTGATCCAACATGTTTTCCAACTGATTTGATCACCTCCTTCATCAGGTTCTTGAGGTGAGTCAGTCGTCCGCACCTTGTTTCGTGTTTTCCTTTGTTTTCTGGTAAAATGAATCAATTTGAAAGAAGAAAACACATGTCCTAGATAGAGAAGAACATCGCACCCAAAACCCATGTGATAGAAACTTGAAAAATCATCCAAATCACCTACTAGACAGTTATGGAACCTTGTCCTCCTGGTGGCTTTCTTTGGCCAGAGCGTTCACGCTCTACGGGTCTGGGCCTTCTCATCATCGTCGCCAATACTTGAAAGAAAAACAAACTTACATACGGTGAAACACTCTTTCAGTTCCACCATCGCGGGGCAACTTCACCCTCCTGCCGCCTAAACTTGGTGAAAAACTCACAAACTAAAACTGAATCAATACAAGCTTCCCGCGTCTGTGATCGCAGGACTCCATCCTAAGGGCGCTGCTTGCGAGCCACCGTTTCAAACAAAATTCTGATCCCGACTTTCCAATGCCTCAAACCCTAACTCCCTATCTGCTAGTTGACCTCATGTGCAAACAACCATATGTCCAATGCCATCTGGGTCCTGTCTAGTGGACCTCCATTTGCGGGCCACCATGGTGAAGGCGCCATCTCTTATGGATTCCAAGAAGTGACCTCTCGCCTTTCAGGTTCCGCCCATCTGGCGGGTGTCTAAAATGCAAAGAGAAAACTACTGAGTACTTAACCTCCTTCATACCCCTGGCGTCAGGTCTCTATGAGCAAGACTTCGTCCCATCACCGCCATAGCCTTAGGGAAAACTTCACTCATCCTCCTACCCATCGGATCCTGACCTCGCCCTGACCACAAAAATTTGAATGACTGAGTGAACACAAGGTAAATGACCATGCCTTCATTCGAACCTGACTCCCTGGGTTTCTCCCATTGTTGCTTCGACTGACATCCACTGTCATAAGTAGCCAATAGCCAGCGTCTTTTAGCTCTCTTTGGCCCAAAATTCCTAGGCAATAAAGTGAGTTGGTGACTGCCCTCTAGAGCCGTGAGTCCTGCTTGATGAAATTCTGCCCCTAGAATGTCATCTCACCAAAGTCATCCTTAATAGCAGACAAACAATAAAGCTCTTGTTTGGTTCCGATCACCCAAAAGGTGATCCAAATGCCGTCCAATCAATAAATTGACTTTGACCCACATGTTAAAATAGGGAACTTTCCTCAGTGGACTCCTCAAAGTGGCCAAATCTAAAGGTGGGTCAGGACAGGTGGGCCACTGTGCCCTGATTGTCATCCCTCCTACAACAACTCTAAAATAGCCATCAGGCCAAGGAAGCCCAACCCCTGGGGCCCAAATCATCCAAACTCCCTCCTGTGCACTGCTAATGACAATCTGGATTATATGTTAGATTTCTCAAATGTTGGATTATCCAATCTAATCCAATTGCAGGGCTTTGACTAACATTTCAGTGTTTTCATGTTTGAATATGCTCACCTGTATTTTTCTTGCAAGATATATGGAATTAGGTGCAGGACCTTCAAGAGAAATCACAAAGAAAGACAAAGGCAAGAAAACTAAGGCACCCCGTGGAAAAGAAGATAAGGACCAGATGAAGTATCAGTTCTATGGGGAACCCCTGAAATCCAAAGTCACCTAAACCTGGAAGGAGGTCACTGACACCAACATTAGACATATAGACATCGACAAATTCAAGTAGAGATTCTGAATCAACCCTAAAACAGAGAATGCACGAAACATCAAAGGCAGTGGAATAGCTAAGGTCGCAGGATTTATTCCTGCCCTCATTGCCCCTGAACTAGTGATTGCCTACAAGGAGGCCTATCAAGAGGAAACTAGAACCATAGTAGACAAAGATGCAAATTTTTTGGCTAACATGTTTGATAAGGCAATAACAAAGACTTTCCATATCCCTACCTTCAGGGAGATGGAACTGCCGACTATGAGTGATGGCAAGGCTATGTGGGACGAAGATCCCCTTAAATGTAAAAGGCTTATTAATTAGTACTGGTTGAAGGAAAAGAGGGGTAGTGCCACAAAGGTTCCCTAGAAGCTCTTTTACAATGACTTTTATGAATATTACCATGATTTGGTGATCCTGCTAATCAGAGTAACGGGCCTTCCAACTGCGACCTACTTCCAAGAGTGGATGTTATACTTCGTTGAAGAGATTCTCTGTGGAGAGACCAAGTATTACTAGGGCGGGATAATCAGTGACCACTTCCATGAGCAACTTATGGCCGTAAAGAAAACCTCTAGGTTTTACATGACATACTACTTGGTCTATTCACTGGCCGAACGGGTACAATACAAAGGTTTGTTTAGAGCTCTTGATGAGGAACCAGACAAGGAGCTAAAAGTCTATGACAAATACCCTTAAGTACAATTCAAAAACTTCAAGAGGGATTACTGCAAGGTCAATGATGCTTTCATAGGTCATATCATCAGATTGTTTAGGGGTGACTTCGAGAGGAGAGTCTCCCACAGTGCCAATGCATTTTTGAAGCAGTTTGCCTTCTTATTCATCTAGTAGCTAAAGTTCACATATATTCATGCAGAAGGCTTTTCAGAAAGACCCTACAAGCTGGCTCAGTATCCCAATGACCGGATCATACTATTAGAGCTCTCTCAACAACTACGACATGTGCACCCCCTTTTAAGCAACAAACATAAGGCAGGGATTCCTTATCCCCTTTCCTTTGGTCAAGGGCTATATGAACTCCATACCTCTTAGTGTGTTGACAATTTAGAGAAGGAATTGGTTGAACACCATTTGAGACTCCACACTGCCCGGCCACGGATGGATCCCTATGGCCATATCAAGAAGGAACTTGGACCTGAGTATGCCCATCTACATAGCATCGAGGATTTATGGGCTAATTGCAAAGATGATAATGAAGTGCGGATGAGGCACTATATGTGAATGGCCACATATTTCGTAAAGAGGGACAATTTATTCCCCGTACCAGATCAAGTAGAGGAGGATGAAAGAATAGTCATGGATCCTTAGTACAACATAGTTGCCAATCTTCCATTGCCATTGATTGACTGGGATGAGCAGGAGATTGATGACCTCAAAAGTCTAACCAAAGTTATCGAGGCTCAAACAAAATGGTGGATTGATGGGTGAGTTGCCCAATTGAAACAACAAGGGGTCACTTTGACCTATGAGGGGCTCGAGAATGAGCCAAAAAGTGAAACAGATAGCTAGAAAGTTTTTGCCCCATTGGGAGAGACTTCAAAATATCCTCTATCCACCAGATCAAGGAAGAGATGAGTTGATGTTACTCAATGGTTGTGTAGATTTATGTTGTGTTGATGCCTTTCTTGTCCATACTTTTTGTTGTTTACTAATGGTAGATAGTAGTGTAAAGTTAGTTTGGGCATAAACTAAAGCTGCCCCAAACTTCTATCTTTTATTCATGCATGTTTATGGTGAATGAATGGTTGAATATTTGTAGTCCTTAAAAGATTGCACAAGTTTCATGACACTATGAGTCAATCTAGTTAAGTGAAATTTTGTTTTAAGGAAGTTGTCCACAGTAGAACCCTCTGTGATCCCTGTTCATTGCTAGTTTCAGATCTAGGAACCTCTTCTCTTCCCTGCCCTTTTTCTTTTTCTTAATAAGTAGCCTATGCTAAGGTTCATTGCACATTGTAAAGCCAAATCTTAAGACAAAATAGGAGTTTATGATTATTGTTCGAACCTGCAACAAACTGCACTCTAACTTCCCATCTCAGGAACTCTATTTTAAGATTCACCTCATCTCCATCCAAACTCTATAAGCTGCCCTATGATTACCAGCAAAATCACATCAAACATCAACTTAGAAATCCCATGCATGTCATGACCTGACACCCGAGAGACCTTGGGGTAGTAATTGGTAACTTGTTTGCGAATTTCTACCTTTCAAGAGAGGTAGTGTGCCTATGCACTGCCTGTGTTGAGAAAGTGTACAAAACACCCATCAACAGAATTGGCACTAGGAGGTCCTGAGTTAAGCTAGATTGAATTGTATCATTTTCCCCAGAAAGATTCTAAAGATTTTTAAGGTCAACACCAAACAAAGAGTAGTTTCAAGAGTTACAACCCCCCACAAGGGCTAAGTGAACCAAGGGAGGGGACAAAACCTCTTCCACTTCCTCCATGTCCTACACTGCTCTTCCACCTTCACCTTCCTGCACCTTTCAACCATCTTCCACTCAGCCATACCACACAACATTTCCACCTCTTTCTTCCCAAAACCAGGTTGCTGCCCCTTCCCCTGCCCTCCAAGTCCAAGGTGTAGTCCCAACTCCTGCTACCCCTATGCAGCCCTAGGATATTGGTCAACAAAAATTAAAACCTCCACCTCCCCTTATGGCTTGGCTTGGGAAAAAACCACCTTTCTTGCACTTCAATTCCTACCATGACATGCCTAAGAATCTAGAAAGCTTTTGTTCGAAGTTCAATCCTCGAGATTCATAGAGGACAACTAAGGAGCACATCAAAATATTCCAAACAATGTTGAAAGACATGCAGATTGATCAGGAAGATGTGGTGTGCAAGATCTTCCCTTATTCATTGGTGGAAGAGGCCTTCTATTGGTATATTAACTTACTAGCAAGATCCATTACTTGTTGGGATTTGATGATGAATGCCTTCTTGCAAAAATACAAGATCCTGATCAGCCCTTCGGAGTTATACCGACAATTCAGGATAGTTCGTAGGGAAATCAATGAACCGATCACCTCCTTCAACGATCGATTCCACCAAGCCTATACAAGGTTGCAAGCCCCATATACACTCAATGATGTTGTTGCCTTGACAATCTATTACACATCATTGGACAACCTCACAGTTGCATTGGTAAAGAGAATGCGAACACCTCTAACTAGATTGGTGGATGCCTATGCAGAGGCAGTGATCGCCAGTATGGACTTGGGGAAAAATATTTCTGGTCTATTGTCTTCCTTGGGCCTAGTGGCTCATCCAATGCAGGTTCAAGGGCTCAACCAAGCGTTCACCCAACAGGGACCTCTTATGAACCAGGTGCCTTAGCTGCCCATAGTCTCGCATCCATGACAACCAATGAACCATGCGCCTCTTGTGCCTCTGTACATGTAGCCCCAATAGGAGCAGAATACTCTCAGGAGCCTTAAACACCATTATACTTGCAGGGACCATAATTCCCCCCATAGAATCAAATGATTTCCCTACCTGTTTTCCTTCAAAATCAAGTGTCGCAACCAAGTAACACTAAGAAAGATTGACTTGACGAGCTAACTGAAATGATCAAGAAAATGCCTATTGAGATGACGCATCTGAGAAATCAGAATAATTAGCTGCAAGCTTCCCAATGGAGCATTCAAGCCAACCTCAACAAGGAAGCTAGGGACAGTCGTGATGCAAGTCCCTCCTCAGGGAAAAGTTATGAAAGAGGGCAAAATTCTAACCAGAATTTTGAAAGGTTGACCCAAAGACAAAATAGAATATGGAATACTAGGCCCAACAATGGGGGTGTCCCTACCCCACTTGATCATCTTGCTAGAATAGAGAACACGATTAGTGGTGTGTACCTTGCTAAGGTAGCTCTCTCTGGATGGTGTCAGATTCACAAAACTAGTAGGCAGTCCGAGTTGGGCTGCCCCGAGTTCCTCACAACTGTGGAAATCTTCCAAGTTAAAGTTTAAAATGCTGTGGAAAATGTCAGATGTCATGATCTAGTCCCATCCGAGCCATATGACTCCTCCTATCTCGTGGTCAATCTAGCACCATTCTTGCAAAGCGAGAACAATGTCTCAGAATGCAAGGCTGCTCCATCAAAAGAGAACAAAGTCCAAGAGGTAAGTAATAAAGAAACCTTGTCTTAGCTTTTTGATTTGGTAGAAAATGGTCCAAAAGATGAGGAGGAACCATATATAGCTGAGGTTCACATGTTCCACTAGAAAGCAACTCCCTACTACCTTAGGAATAGACAAGTAGGAGGACCTTTTACGACCTCCACTCGGCCCAATTACTTCAGCACCCCACTTGACCCCAACGCTAGTATCCTGGTCTTCCTCATGTGCCTACTCAGTACTTCAACAAGGATAGGAAATCAAACCAGCTGCAAAACTAGCCTCAAGGACAACCCCAAAGTCAACCAAGTTAGACACAAGCCCAACCCGCTAGTTTCGCCATAGGTAGAGCCTTCAAAATTGAAATTGAAAAAATGGGTGAATATGTCATAGAAGAGTCCAAGAAAGTCAAGATCAACTTATCCACCTTTGAGTTACTTAAGGTTCCTACAATTAGGCATGCCTTCTTTAAGGTGATTAATGGAACCCATTTTTCTAAGGCAAAACTAGAAATACCAACCAAGAGAGTCTCCTTCGAAGACCCTCCAAGTGAGCCTATTATTCAACAAGTTCATGGAAAGAAGAGCGATCTAGCTCATAATCAGTTGGTAGGTAAGCAACCTACAAAGGAATCAAATCAGAACAATAGGAAAAACCCCAAGGATTAGCCCTTTGGGTAGGCTAAGGATAAAGTTGGTGATAGGAACAAAGCTCAGGTAGCTTAGATGGATACACCTATGGGCCTCTTCCAAGAGAAGTTGAAAACACTGCCCTTTCTCACTACCATCCGAATATTTGGAAAGAATTTGCACAATTGCTTGCTTGATTCGAGAGTGTCAGCCAACATCATGGCCCTAGCAGTATGCAAATCTCTTGGGATCACTCCCACACCTTCAAGGAGAAAAGTGACTCAACTAGATAAAATAGAGGTTAACATATACTTAGGGAAATGAATCGAATCCCAATGCAGATCACTGTAGATCCAAGAGTACAACAAGTCATAGACATCCAAGTTGTGGACATCCCCAACGCATACAGACTCATCCTTGGGTGAGACTTCGCCAGAACGTTGAACGAATATGTTGCAATGAATCACTCTCACATGTGGCTACCCTGGAGAGGACTGCCAAATCAAATCCATATAGATCGGGAGCCCCGTATGAAGTTCATGATTATTGAGTGTAACAACACCAACGAGGTGTTGTTTGTTGAGACTGAGTTGGGGAACTACTCCCCTGTTTAATATCAAGAAGAGTTGAAAGATTCAGGAGAGAGGATGGTTGCAGAAGTTCTCATAGTCCAATGTAGCTCTTTAATCAATTTGACCCATACACCTCAGAGCACCAAAATACTAATAGAACCAGATGATGAGGAGTCTCCTAAAGACAACACTTTAGGATTGCTGGATGGATTCTAAGACTTTATGGAAAAATGCATGCAGAATCAACTCAACTTGGGTGTGAGAATGGACTTCCAAGAGCTCTTGTTGCCTAACTGGTGTAGGGTGCACAATGCTGCCCATTCTGAGTTTGAGTGTTTCTTGTGCCAGATAGTGGTGGAACATATCAAAGCATAGGTCACCCCCAAAGAGGAGCTGTCCACAAAGTAGCTTGCGATGGACATTGATCAGCCAACACCTACCTAGAAAACCTCTAATGCAAGTGTGAAACCAAAGGATAGGTCATACCTCATTGGCCCTGAAGTCAAGGACTCACCCAAGTTTTGGACTCTATGCTTTGATGGGTCCAAATCCAAACAAGGAGCCAGTTTTGGATTCAAACTTATCAGCCCTATGGGTAAGAACTACTTTACCACCCATAGACTTCAATTTTATTGCACCAATAATGTAGCAAAATATGAAGCTTTAGTGCATGGTCTTTTAATGGCTTTGAGAAAGAATGTTAAGATGTTACAAGTTTTTGGTGATTCTGAACTGGTGGTCAAACGAGGCAGAAAATTATACTCATGCAGCGACAAAAGACTAGCAAACTATAGGCATAAAGTCTGGGATCTCTTAGAGGGTCTAGATGCATTTAATATACAACTAATCCCACATACTCAAAATCATACAATTGATGCTTTGGCTCAAGCAACCAAAAATTTGCAACCCCTATCTCTCTCTGGCCTCAAGAAGTTCACTGTGGAGTTGACTTCTATCCCATCTATGCCAGACAATGTCACTCACTTCTAGGTATTCAATGATGATAAACATATCCTGTAATTCATCGCCAGTTCTGACATGTTTACAACACAAATAATTGATGGATCTAATCCAAAAGAAGCTGAATTAGATATAGGAGTCATCAACCTCAAAACCAACACTATTCTGCAAGGTATGGTTTAACTTGAGTGCATATTTGATTTGGATCAGATTAGAGATTAGGAATAGCAAGCAAAGAAAGAGTCCATAAATAACCAATGTGACGTCCACAACCTCAAAACAACCTCGGAAATAAAAAATGTTTTCATTGGCAAGGTGTGTACTGTAGAAGAAAATAAAGGAATTGTGGATGTTTTGCAGAAGTATCACCATGTGGTGGCATGGAGCTATGAATAATTGAAGAATTATGACACTTCCATCATCACACATACCATCCCTCTCAAGCCTGATGTGTGGCCATTCTAACAAAGACATCCTATCAACACCTTATTGGAGCCCATCATCTACAAAGAGGTGCAAAAACTACTTTTAGCAAGGATTATCTTCCCAGTCAGGCACTCCACATGTTAGAGTAAAAGGTTTGTTTCACTTAATTAGTTTAATTAAGTCACCTTTTATTCCTTTCTTAAGATTTACTTAGTTATGCATTGTAGGTATTTAATAATTATTTTAATTATTAAATACATTTTCCCTTTAGGGTTTCTTTAGGGTTGCACAATCTCCTTTTATAAGGATTGATCATTGTATTTTATTTCATTTCCCTCTTTGAATAATATACTCTTAATTTTTAGAGCCATTCTTGATTTTCCTCCATTCTTCTCTTGTGACAAGTATTTTCGCATGCAGGTGTTCTCGGGTTCTGTGAAGTTGGATTTATCAACTTCTACATGGTATCAGAGTGCAAACTTGCTCCTACCTATTCTTGTTTTTGAAGATCTTTGGAGCTCCAAGGGTTTGGGGTTTGTTTTTTCAATCCAGGGTATAAATTTTTTTATTTGGTACATTTTGAGCCCAAACTAACCTCATGGTTGTGCTCAGGAGGCCGTTTCCAAGTTTTTTGATATAAAATTTGCCTGGTTTTGGTGTAGTTGGCTCAGGAGGAAAAAAAACATTTTCCCCCAACGTCGTACAAACCCCAAGGCACGTCTTCCGAGATGAAAAAAAGTAAAAAAATAAAAAATAAAAAACATTGAAAAAATAAAAAAACACGCTTAAAAAAGTGCTCCCCACATATTTACCCACCGTCGCCACCCTATAACCAAGCAGCCACTAGCAGAGGTGCGGCCACTAGCAATTGTCGTCGGGATGCCAACTCCGCCGACTGGCCACCCAGCTATTGTTGGTGCTCAGCCTCCACCGGCAGGCCACTGGCGTACCACCAGTGTGCCATTGGTCGCCTAGATGCCACCAATGAACCACCAGAGTGCCGCTAGGGAGCCACTAGGGCCCTCTTTCAAACCTTTTTGACCCTTTTCATGAAATTGGGTGTAAAATGGGCATTTTAGCTCAATTTTTCAAAAATGAGATATCGCCAGAAAGCTAATTCGAAGTTGGATCTAGTGGTGCATCCCTTTTTTGCTGATTTTTCCATTTTATAGTGCTTTTTTCCTGTCAAAGTCAGAACTTGTGTTTTGCACTTCGGAGGGCGTAACTTTTGAGTCCAAAGTCTGTTTTTCAAAAATGAATAAGCGTTGGGAAGGTGTTCGAGTGCTCTCTTCAGATCTGTAGATTATTTTCTTAGAAAATTTACCAGGTACATGAAATATTGTTTGAAACATATTTTTCTTTTTCTCGCTTTTCAGCTTTAAAAATTGTACTTGGGTTTGGGTTCTTATGTTGTGGGGGGTGTATTTTTCTTGCTTTCTATAATTTACATCAGAAAACCAGAAACCTCAAACACAAAAAACATTTCAAAAATCATTGATTATGGTGGACTCATCTTTTGTTGAGCACCTTACCCCGCACAATTATCACACTTGGAAGGCACATATGACCAAACTTCTCATGTCAAAAGGGTTATGGTCGTGTTTGGATGAAGTTGAACCTTAGTTGCAACAACAGTTTGAGATCTTTCAACACAAGAATATAATGGATGAGGCCATGGGTTTGTTATCCTTGAATGTTTTAGATAGTCTTCTATTCCATCTAGAGGGGTGTGCAACTCCTCGAGCTATGTGGTTGAAGTTTGAAACTCTATTTGGCACCATTAATCAGTTTTGAGCTCTTCAAATTGAGGATGAATTGAATCCCTTGGTACCTTATTCATTTCATACCATTGAGGATTTTTTCATGAAGTTTAAAACACTGAGATCATTATTATAGGGTTGTGGTAAGAACAAAACAGATGATGAGTGCATTTACCTAATTCCTTCTAAACTTTGAGGTTCTTTTTAGATATTCTCTTCCACATTTTATTCCACCATGGATGCCTTGGGTGCTTGACATACCATGCCTACTTTTGAGGTGTTCTGTGGTCATTTGACATGAGAGCAAGCCAAGTTATCACAGTTGGATGCTCTCTTAGGATCTACGAACCAAGCATTGGTAGCTCAGACATCTAAGGGGAAGCAGAAACATAAAATGAAGCCGAAGACATATTCAGCTGGCAGTGAGAATTCCTCTAATCCACCTCCTAAGTATAGTTCAAAACCACAGTCCAATTCTAAACATGGAAAATATTCTAAGTTTGGCGAGTCTTCCTCCAAGACTAAGAAGAAATCAAGAGATTCTTGCAGTTTTTGTGGCAAGGATGGACATCTAGTTTCTAGGTGTTGGAAATGATTAGAGGCTTTAGAGGAAGACATGCAACAACATCATATCACCTCACCTCAACCTCCTTCTCCACCCACGGGGAAAGGTCATGTTGTTTCTGAATGAGCATTATCTTCAGGGTCCACTTGGATTCTATATTCTGGTGCTACTCACCATATGACACACAAATAGGACTTGGTCACCATACTTTCCCCTACTGGTACTACACACATTGCAGTTGGTTACTTAGCACTAATTTCAATTAAGGGTTCATGTACTATTTCTTTGGATGGTGTTTTTCTTCAGGATGTGCTTCTTGTTCCTGACATTTCAACAAAACTTCTTTCTGTTTATCATATTTTCCATTCTGGCTTTGGTAAGACAGTTGAGTTCTCACCACATGATGTGGTTATTCGATACCTTCATGATCCTAATTTGGTTGTGGCTACTGGGAGTGTGGATTATGCATCTCACTTATATAGATTTGATTGCTTTGAGAGTTTAGACACTATAGGTTCCTCTCTTATAGCACATGCAGACTCAATGAGCAGGCTTTGGCATGAGTGTTTTGGCCATGTCAATTACAAATATCTATAGTAGATGAGTACTTAGGCACTTGTGATTGGGCTTCCTCAGATTTCTTGTACTGATGGTGTATGTCAAGGTTATGCTCTTGGAAAACATCACTGGGATCCTTTTCCTAAGGGTTGAGCCACACATGCTAAGGCACCCCTAGAGTTGGTACATAGTGATCTTATGTCCTTTACAACTCCCTTTTTAGGGGCCCTATATGTGCTCAATTTTATTGATGACTTCTTTAGACGTACATGGGTGTACTTTCTTAAGTTTAAGTATGATGTCTTCGATTCATTCAGGATCTTTAAGACATTTGTGGAGAAGCAATTTGGACTTTCTATCAGGAGGATACACACAAATAATGGGGGGGAGTATGTTAATCAGGATTTTAGGGATTTTTGCACTGAACATGGTTTGCAACATCAGTTGACAGTACCTTACACCCCTCAACAGAATGGTGTTGCTGAGAGAAAGAAAAAAACCTTACAAGAGATGGAAAATTGTATGATATAGTCTCGAGCTATGAGTTCTTCATTTTGGGCTGAGGCAGTCAATTGTGCCAATTATATTAAGAATCAGATGCCTCATAAGGCATTGTGACATATGACTCTTGAGGAGGCTTGGACTCATGTCAAGCCTGATGTTTCTACATTCCAAGTTTTTGGAAGTGAGGCTTGGGCATTTATTTCTGATGCTCATCGGAAAGCCATGGAGAGGAAGAGCGGACCACTCATATTTTTTGGCTACTATGAGGATGTTAAGGCATACAGGTTGTTTGATCCTGATTCCAGAGAGGTCTAGTTTCGATGGGATGTCCAGTTTGATGAGCACTATCCTTAGATGGATTCTCCATCACTAGCTTCTCCCTCACTACCTACTCCTCCCTCTTCATCTCTTGAGGATGATGTAGATGATGATCCACCATCTCCACCACCACTAATTGCTAAACATTTGCCTAGGTGGGACCATGTTACTATTGAGGTAGCTGGTTCTTTGGTAGGTGATCCTTCTGATACTCATCGTACTCATGCTTATAAATCTGGTTCTAGTCTTTTGATTAATGCCATTTCGGATGATCCTCAGAAGGTTTTAGAGGTGACGGGTCACCTTGAGTGGGATAGGGCCATGGATGAGGAGTATTCTTCTTTGATGAAGAATCATACTTCAGATCTTTGTCCTCTTCATAAGGGAAGAAAGTTGGTTCGGTGCAAGTGGGTGTACCATACCAAGTATGTTGCAGATGGTTTGATTGATAAGGATAAGGCACATCTTGTTGCGAAGGGGTTTTCTCAAGTAGAGGGTATTGAGTACTCTGAGACCTTTGCTCCTGTAGTCAAGATGAATTATATTCACTTTGTACTTTCCCTTGTAGCTTCACAGGGATGGACAATGTTTCAGATGGATGTGAAGAGTGTCTTCTTGCATGGAGACCTACATGAGGAGATTTATATGGAGCGACCTTAGGGATTTGTGCAGGACTCTTCCTTGGTTTGCAGACTTCGGTGTTCATTATATGGTCTCAAACAAGCCCCTCGGGTTTGGTATGAGAAGATGGACTCTTTCTTGCTTTCCTCTCACTTCACACAATCATTCTAATCACACGATATACATTTAGTGTTAGGAGGGTGGTCTTTTGATTCTTTTGCTATATGTAGATGATCTCATTCTTATAGGTAGCTCATCCTCCATGATTCAGAGTGTTCAGAGAGCTTTGATGGAGCAGTTTGAGATGACAGATCTCGGTCTTCTGCATTTCTTTTTGGGTCTATAGGTTATTCAGTCTTCGGATGGGATTTCCATATTTTAGCAGAAGTATGCTCTTGATATGCTTCGCATATTTGGCATGCTTGATTGCAAGCCTACCCCCACGCCATTTTAGTCAAGTGTTGTTTTGTCTTCCACTTGTATTACTCCTTCAGTGGATTGTACTTTATACAGGTAGTTGGTTGGCAGTTTGTTGTACCTAACACATTCCCGTCCTGATCTTTCCTTTGTGGTTGGCCTTGTCTCTTGGTTCTCACATGATCCTCATGAGAGCCATTGGAAAGCAGCCAAATGTATCTTGAGGTACATTCGGGGCACCACACATTATGGATTCACTACACTTCATGATCCCCTCACATTATTGGCTTCACTGAATCAACTTGGGTTGGTGATGTCAATGATCAGAAGTCTACTTTTGGCTTTGTTTTTTTCCTTGGTTCTGGTCGTATCACATGGTTTTGCAAGAAGCAGTTTGCTATTGCATTATCATCTACAAAGGTTGAGTACAGAGCAACAGTGTTAGCTAGTCAGGAGATTTTATGGCTTCGATAGTTGATGACAGAGTTTGGGTTTCCTCCTAATAGTCCCACTATTCTTTGGTGTGAAAATCAGAGTGCCATTCACATTTCCTACAACCCAGTGGAGCATCAATGAACTAAGCATATAGACATCCATATGCACTTCATCAGGCAATTGATTCAGGATGGTTCTCTCATCTTGGAGTACATTCCTACAGAGGAGAAGGTTGCAAACATCTTCACTAAACCTTTGGCATCGTTGTACTATCTTCAATTGTGTTCCATGCTCAGGGTGAAGGAAGTTGTCCTTGGGGGGTCTCTGTGAGGCCTTCCTTCATATTTTTTTTCAGCATGTTTTTTCATCTCTTTTTGGAGTAGAGTTTTTTCCATGAGGTTTTCTCTATTTCTCCACTTTACAGAGATTTGGTTGTATTTGGGTACCTGATCAGGCCTAGTTGTTAGGACCCTTGTATGATTTCTAGCTTGTAGTTGCATTGCTTTCATGAATTTAGTTTGTAGCTACTCCCTAAGTTCATCTTAAGGGGAAGTGTTAGAGTAAAAGGTTTATTTCACTTAATTAATTTAATTAAGTCAACTTTTATTCCTTTCTTAAGATTCACTTAGTTATGCATTGTAGGTATTTAATAATTATTTTAATTATTAAATACATTTTCCCTTTAGGGTTTCTTTAGGGTTACACAATATCCTTTTTATAAGGATTGATCATTGTATTTTATTTCATTTCCCTCTCTAAATAATATACTCTTAATTTTTAGAGCCATTCTTGCTTTGCCTCCATTCTTCTCTTGTGATAGGATTTTTGCATGCAAGTGTTCTTGGGTTCTTTGAAGTTGGATTTATTAACTTCTACACCACATGGGTGGCCAAATATGTCCCGGTTAGGAAAAGAATGGAGAAATCAGATTATGCATGGACTTCCACAATCTGAATAGAGCTTCGAAGAAGGACAACTATCCAATTCCTTCATTGGATGAGGTGCTACAAATCATCAATGGTTCAAAAGTGATGTCCTTTGTCGACGGGTATTCTAGATAAAACCAAGTCATGGTGTGGTGCAAAGATCACCACAAGACAACATTCACTACCAAGTGGGGTACCTTTGCATATAGAAGAATGCCATTTGGGCTCGTCAAGGTCAGTGCCACCTTTCAACACACCATGGACATAGCTTTTAAAGACTTGATTGGAAAGTGTATAATCATTTACATGGATGATTTGACTACGTTCTCAAAGAAGCAGAGTGATCATGTCTTCGACTTATGTAAGGTTTTTCAGAGATGCCAAGAATTCAGAGTTTCTCTTAATCCAAAGAAATGCATCTTTGGAGTTATGAAAGGGAAATTTCTTGGGCATGTTATCTCAGAATGAAGCATCTTCATTGACCCCAAGCACATCCAATCCTTACTAAAGATTCAGCTGCCAGGCAACAAGAAAGAACTCAAATATTTCTTCATAAAGATCAATTTCATCAGAAAGTTTATTATAGGCTTTGTTGAAATCATCAAGCCGTTGAATGCTATGCTGAAACAAGATGCTAAGATATAGTGGACCCCAAAGGTGAAGCAAGCCTTCAGAAAAATTAAGAAAGCAATTGTTGAGGCACTTGTCCTCGTTAGCCCAAACTATTTGAAGCCATTCTAAATTTATTCTTTTGCTTCAGATCACTCATGTGCCAGCATTCTGGCCCAGAAAGACAATGAGGGAAATGAGCACCCTATCACCTTCATGAGTGCTCCCTTGAAATATGATGAGCTAGGATATCACAATGCGGAAAAGCAAGCATACACCCTTGTACGAGGAGTGAATAAGTTTAGGCATTACATCTTACGCAATAAGGTGTTTTCCATTGTTCTGGATCCTGCAATGAAGATGTTGCTCATGCAAAATAAGTTGGGGGAACAAAGAGCCAAGTGGGTTACCCTGTTGCAAGAATATGACATGGAGATTCAACCCATGAAGCTGGTGAGAGGAAAAACACTCACCTGAACGATTGCTGCTGCAGCAACTGATGCAGGACCTGAGCTTACAGTACATCAATACCAGCTTGAAGATGTTTCCTTAGGGGAGTGGTACAATGGCATAATCTACTATTTGTTGAACCACAAGTGCCCACCTCACTTGCAATGAGTTCAAAAGTGTTCCCTTAGACTAAAAAGTAGCGACTACATGTTGTAGGGATCCATACTGTATAAGAGGAATCACGAAGGTGTATATCTGAGATGCCTTGGAAAAGAAGAAGTCGATAGGGTTCTGAAAGAATTTCATGACAAGTATGCCACCGATCATGGATGAGGTCCTTCCACCACACATCAAATCTTGCAGGAAGGTTACTATTGGCTGACAGTCTTCAAGGATGCTCACAACCACATTCATACATGCCACATATGTCAGACCACTATGACTAGAGAAAAGAATGTTGTTGTCCTGCTGCAACCAATCTTGGAGGCGAGACTGTTCATGCAATGGGGACTTGACTTCATTAGTCTAGTAAGCCCACCATCATCTGTAGGACACAGGTACATTCTGAATGCTTTTGATTATTGCACTAGATGGACATAAGCCATTGCATGTAGACAATGCACAACTGAGGTAGTTACAATTTTTTTTGAAAGTTTCATTTTAAATCATTTTGGTTTCCCCTATGCTTTAGTGTGTTACAATGGCCCTGCATTTTCCTTGCTTAAGTTTGCTAGTTGGGCCTTTGATTATGGAATTTCCCTCAAATTCTCATCCAACTATTACCCCTAGGGCAACGACCTAGCAAAATCCACCAACAAGAACCTAATCACTATAATAAAAAAATTGCTTGACAAGAATCCCAAGGACTAACATACCAAGCTCTATTTTTCCCTTTGGGTAGATCACACACGTCACAAGGCTTCCCTTGATGATTCCCCATCCCATCGTGTTCATAGCCTAGAGCCTATATTCCCAATCCACTTGAAGATTACCACTCTCCAGTTTATCAATGAATTTTACGAAGGAGGGGATCGCAGAGAAGCTCGCTTGGTTGAGCTGTTATATTTAGAAGAAGTGCATGACCATGCAATAGAAATTTTTTCCAAACATCAAGGCACAGTCAAGAGACGATTTGACCATCAAGCCAAAGTTAAGGCCTTTAGAATTGTAGATTTAGTCTTGTGTTGGGACAAGGCCCACAAAAAGAAAGGGGGACATAAAAAATTCGACAAGCTTTGGCTTGGACCCTTTCAAATAGCTGAAATCCTTGGAGACAACACTTTTTTCCTAAAGAACCTAACTGGCGAGGACGTCTCATTTCCTGTCAATGGGCATCACCTAAAGCATTGCTTCCAAGCCTAAGCTCCTTTAGAGTTGTTCTTGTAAATACTTGTATATAGGTTAGAATAGGTTGCTTTTGGTTTACTTTCATCTCGTTGCTTTGCGTCGCTTTGTGTTTTTCTTATTTCCTGATTGTTTTGTTTTGATGAGGGCGTTCTTCATTTCTACTATGGTAGTCATGCTCATTCAAAAAATGGTTCACTTTGCTGCCCACTCTCAGTGTTCTTTGGCTAAATGTTCACTTTCATCCATTGGTCCCTGATAGCTACCTCAGAATGACTTCCTCATTTGAACTCTACCTTAGAACTCAACCCTTGGTTGAATCCATTTATGCTCATCTAAGATCATGCACCAAAACATATTAATCATTTCCAAAAGGATGTACAGTAGCTATTATGATGACTTAGCAAACATAAAATCTTAAGTTTGCTTCAGTGACCACTATGGATTCCAAACCCATAGAAGGCTTTGATGCTTACACGCTTGAGAAAGAAAAGAAGAAAGTATTAAAAGAAGCATCAAAAGAAAGAAAAGGAAAATAAAATTATGAAATTAAGCAATCGTATGGGTGTGCAGATAACTCTACCGAGGCTATGGATGTGCAATTGGTAGTAGAGAAATATATGTGGGGTCACAACGAAAACTCCACCAGGGCTATGGATGCCTGACTGGCAGTGAGGCAATATCCAAGTTACTTTTGGTGTTGGACGATTCATGTGGCTTGTTTAGTTTGATTGATCGTTGTCTATCATAGTTTCTAAGAAAATGAATGAATTCACTGCACACACACTTCTAAGATGCTTCATAGATTGACTCAACTAAGGACCCCATTCTCCTAGTTCACTTTTGGAAGTCGACCCCTAATTTGCGAAACCAAAGATTTTGGGTTCTGAATGAATACTTATCCTCAGAATGCTCAAGAGCGTTCCCTAGTAGAGTCACCATTTGTTGTGCCCTCAGTACACACGCCCCATTCAGAATGGGGACCCTCTCTTTCCTTCGCCTTGTTGGGTCACTTTTGGTTGCTGCCTCATTTTGTGTGCCCCCTTCTTTGGTATTCAAAATGATTAGTAAGCTCTTAGGGATGTCATCTGAAGTTGACCTTGTTTTTCCCCCTCAAAATTTTCCAAGTCTTTAGTCTTGATGGGTTCCCATTTGGAGTTTTCCTTAGTGCTTAAAAGGTGGCATTCATGGAGCTCATTGGCCCCATCCTTGTGGGTCACCCCTCCTAGATTGTTGTCGCCTCATCACCATGTCTCAGGTGGCTTTCACCTAACGACTTTCCGCACTTTGGGTTCCAGAATTGTCTTCGTCGTCAGTTTTCCACCAAAATTTTGAATGGCCTTCCCCTAACGACACTCCACTTGTCGGGGCCTGATCTCCCTAGCGTCGACCGTTTATTTTTGCTCTAAAACATCCTACCAATGGTGTTCCGACCATCAAACCTTGGTGCTTCTGCGAACATTTTCAAATTGTAGCTTACCAAATTTTGGTCCATCGCACGCGCATTTATTGCTGGCATTTAATGCCTTAACTTCTATAAATAGGTGAGTTTGTGTTGTCATTTTCAACTATCAGTTTATTCAGAGTGAGTCAAAGCTACCCTGCGATCACCATCTTCGAGCCCAATGAGTGCCATTGTCGATCCAATGTGTTTGCTAGCTGATTTGATTGCCTCCTTCATCAGGTTCTTGAGGTGAGTTGGTTGTCTGCACCCCATTTCATGTTTTCCTTCAATTTCTGGTAAAATGAATCAATTTGAAAGAATAAAACACATGCCCTAGATAGAGAAGAACATCGTACCTAAAACCCATGTGATAGAAACTTGAAAAAGCATCCAAATCACCTACTAGATGGCTATGAAACCTTGTCCTCCCAACGCCGTTCTTTGGCCAAAGCGTTCATACTCTCTGGGTTTGGGCCATCTCATCACCGTAGCTAATACATGAAAGAAAAATAAACTTACATACGGTGAAACACTCTTTTGGGTCTTCCATCATAGGAGGACTTCACCCTCCCGCTTCCTAAACTTGGCGAAAAACTCAAACTAAAATTGAGTCCATCCAAGCTTCCCGAGTCTACGATTGCGGGACTTCATCCTCAAGTCGTTGCTTGCGAGCCGTCGTTTCAAATGGCATTTTGATCTTGTTGATGCCTTGGACCCTAACTCCCTATTCATTGGTTGGCCTTGTGCACAAACAACCATATGTCCAATGCCATCCGGGTCTTGGCTAGCAAACCTCTGTCTGCAGGCCATCGTGGTGAAGGCACCATCTCTTACGGCTTCCAAGAAGTGACCTCCACCCTTCGGGTTCCGCTCATCTAACAACTATCTGAAATGTAAAGAGAAAACTATCGAGTATTTAACCTCCTTTGGACCCCTGGCATTGGGTCTCCGTGAGCGGAACTCCGTCCCATCACCGTCCTAGCCTTAGGGAGAACTACACTCATCCTCCCAACCATTGGAACCTAACCTCGCCTTGACTGCAGAACTTTGAATGATTGAGTGAACACAAGGTAAATGACCATGCCTTCATCCGGACCTGACACCTCGGGTTTCTCCCATTGGAGCTTCGACCGACATCTGTTGTCCTTAAGTAGCCAACAACCAGCGTCTTTCCACTCTCTTTGGCCTGAAATTCCCAGGCAATAAAGTGAGTTGGTGACCGCCCTCTAGAGCCACGAGTCTTGCCCGAAGAAACTCTACCCCTGCAATACTATCTCACCAAAGTCGTCCTTAACAACATACTTAAACAACATAGCTCCTCTCTGGTTTTGATCACCCAAAGGTGATCAAAATTCCCTCCAATCAATAAATTTACTTTGACCCACATGTTAAAATAGGGTACTTTCCTTAGTGGACTCCTCAAAGTGGCCAAATCTGAAGGCGGGTCAGAACAGGTGGGCCACCATGCCCTGATTGCAATCCCTCCTACAATAACTCTTAAACAACCATCAGGCCAAGGAAGCCCGACCCTTGGGGCCCGAATCATCCAAACTCCCTCTTGTGCACTGCTAATGACAATCTGGATTATATGTTAGATTTCTCAAATGCTGGATTATCCAATCTAACTCCGTTTATAGGGATTTGACTAACGTTTCAGTGTTTTCGTGTTTGAATATGCTCACCTCTATTTTTCTTGTAGGATATATGGAATCAGGTGCAGGACCTTCAAGGGTAGCCGTAGAGAAAGACAAAGGAAAGAAAACTAAGGCACCCCATGGAAAAGAAGATAAGGACCAGATGAAGAATCAGTTCCAAGGGGAACCCCTAAAATCCAAAGTCACCTCAACCTAGAAGGAAGTCACCAACACCAACATTAGACATATAGACATCAACGAATCCAAGTAGAGAGTCTGAATCAACCCTAAAATAGAGAATGCACGAAACATCAGAGGTAGTGGAATAGCTAAGGCATGGGCTTTCCTCCTGCCCTCGTTGCCCTTGAACTAGTGATAGCCTGCAAGGAGGCCTATCAAGAGGAAATCAGAACCATAGTAGACAAAGATGGAAATGTTCTGGATGACATGTTCGATAAGGCAATAACAAAGACTTTCCATATCCCTACCTTCGGGGAGATGGAACTGCCAACCATGAGTGATGGCAAGGCTATGTTGGATGAAGGTCCCTTTAAATGTAAAAGGCTTATTAATCAGTATTGGTTGAAGGAAAAGAGGGGCAGTGCCGCAAAGGTTCCCCAGGAGCTCTTTTGCAGTGACTTTTATGAAGACTACCATGATTTGGTGACCCTGCTAAGCAGAGTAATGGGCCTTCCAACTGCAGCCTACTTCCAAGAGTGGATGCTATACTTCATTGAAGAGATTCTTCATGGAGAAACCAAGTTTTACTGGGGCAGGATAATCAGTGACTGCTTCCACGAGCAATTTATGATTGTAAAGAAAACCTCCAGGTTTTACATGACATCCTACTTGGTCTATTCATTGGTTGAACGAGTACAATACAGAGGTTTGTTCAGAGCTTTGGATGAGGAACCAGGCAGGGAGCTGAAAGTCTATGACAAATACCCTCAACTACAATTTAGAAACTTCAAGAGGGATTACTGCAGGGTCAATGACACTTTTATATGTCATATCATCAGATTGCTTGAGGGTGACTTCGAGAGGAGAGTCTCCCACAGTGCCAATGAATTTTTGAAGTAGTTCACCTTCTTATTCATCCAGTATTCGAATTTCACATATATTTGTGTAGAAGGCTTTTCAGAAAGACCCTACAAGCTGCCCCGGTATCCCAATGACCAGATCATGAGCCTCCACTAGTGCTGCCCCTCCACCTACTTCTCAAACAATGGTAGCTACTTCCTCGCCTACAGTAGACATATCGGTCCACCTTGCCTCTTCTCCACCCACCATGTAGGTTGTGACCATCGAATCTTCTTCCGCCACCACTTCTCTGCTTTCTTCTACTTCCATGTCTTTCACCACATCATTACCCCTGGCCACAACAACAATACAATTTCATGCGCTCTTACTTCTAGAGGCATTCTTCTGACATATGCAGAATGTCCCTACTGAGCTTTCTAAAGTATTGATGAATCCAGCCATCCAAGCTGCTCTGGCAGAAGTTCTCACCAAAATTCTTGCCTCAACTCATCTGATTGAACCACCAGAGATGAAAGCCATAATGAAAATATCCCAGGAGTTAGAAAGGTAAGAAAAGGAAACAAGGGAATTGGAGGAGGAAGCAGACGATTACCATGAACACCCAGAGCATCAACACTTGTAAATTGATAAGGTGGTCTGTGAAGGAGAAGAAACAAAGTCTTCAAAGAGTGATGAAGAAGAAGATGCCAGTGCCAAATACATTGTGGAGACTTTTGACGTATTCCTTGAGGAGGAGTTGGCTCAACGATTGAAGGATGTTGGAGAGGAAGTAGAAAAGCTACCTTCTGAGGAAGAAAGGGAGTCAAGTGATAAATGGAGGAAGATACTAAACTTCCAATTGGAGAATAAGAAGAAAGCTCCAAGCCTAGTGAAGAAATGCCTCTCTCGACAGAACAAGAAAAACAAGAAAAGAAAGAACAAGATGTGCCACCTCAGCATGAGGAAGAGGAGAATAAAGAAGAAGATAAACCCGAAGAAGAGTATGAGACAGGTAAGCCTGAGATAGAGTCTCACGAAGAAGAAGAACATCCTGAGGAACATAAGCATGAGGTTGAAGAAGAGGATAGCCCCAAGAAATGCATACCCACCAAGTCCCCAATCAAAGAAACCATGTTCATCTGAGACTCTAATGAAGAAGGAGAAGAAATGAGAATGGAGCAAGAAGCTCCAAGTGATAAAGAGATTGAAGTCAGGAGGAATGAAGAAGAGGGTGATTGTGAATCACCTAAGGAAGAGTCTCAGATGCATGAGTGGTTGGAAAAGTAATTAGAGAAGAAGACTTCGGCTCCCAGAGATCCCAAGGCAAGACTTGAGGGTATCTTAGCTCAAGTACAAGTTAGCACGAAGAAGGAAAAGAAGCCTAAAGTCATATCCAAACTGACCATGGATGCTTCCAGATCTAGGATTGTAAAAATTGCCACACTAGTTGTTGGGGAAGAAGGGATAAGTTATGGAATATCCACCATCAACTTGGGGATAGCCACTAGGGATCAGAAGATAGATCACGTCCAGGAGTTAGTTTCCATAGTGGTGCATCAAATGCACAAGGACAAGATCTCCAAAGAAGAACTAAAGGCACAGGTGGCTGATTTGATTGACTATATTCAACAATGGTCATCCATAGAGGAACTTCCCACGACATCCTCGACTCCACCACAGCTGCTATCCAAAGAGAAAATTGACAAACTTGAGAAAATAAAGAACTGGACTAAAACTACGGAGGATTGGTTTCAATAGTTTATGTATGCTGGAAACATGGGCATTAATCATGCTGTCAGGATAGCAAATAATTTCCTAGAAGTACAAAGAAACCTAGAGGGCATGAGGAAGTTCTGCACTGACTTCCCGAGGATATATGGGTCCACTTATCCTAAAATTGAGGCCATCTTCAAAATGCCTCAAAAAATATGGGAAAAAGAGCTTGCATTCACGAAGGACGATCATTGGCTAGTGGGTATGTGGAAGATGGACTTCGACCACATAAAGGAAATACTGGAACAAGTGCTCCGCAAGGTGGATCCTAACATTGATTGGGCAAAGGATGTCAGGGCAGATTGTGTTCAATATTTTAAATTAATGATAGGCTATGACATGCCCGTCATCGAGATTGATCCAGAAAAGATAAAGCCTTATTTCCAAAAGAAGATGGAAGATGGAATGACAGGCGCACTCACCACAGATTTCATGAGTTTTGCTGCTCAGGCTTTCACCCAATTTGAGCAAGTTAGGGACAACACTGCTAAGTATGATGGAGATTGGGATATGCTCACAAATCGATCCAAGCAGTGGAACTACCAGGTGCTCCAATCTAACATAATGGAGATTGATAAGCTCCAAGCATTAATCACTAGGTTTATGGAGTATGCCACTTTGAAGAAGCACGAGGGAAACCCAGTCATTGATGACAAGCTCCTCACAGAATAGCTGCAACAAAGGAAATTAGCTAGAAGACAAAGTGTTACAGTGCTGTCATATAAGGACAAAATAGGGAAAAAGACAAAGACGTAATTTTAAATTGTAATATATTTGGGGGTAGGTGAAACCCTAGTTTGTAGTGAATCTTGGTCACACAATGCAAATCAATATTGGCCATTCATTTTTCCTTTTGAACACCATAGATAGGGGGTCTCCTCTTATTTTCAAAAGAGAGTTGAGTTGTTGTAAAGGCATGTTGTAGAAATTTGAATAGAAGTTCATTGGATTTTGGTTGACTCTTGAGTTTCTTTTGCATGTTACATGGTTCATCTCCCATAGTTAGTTGATCTAGATAGATTTACTTTGTTGTTCTTCATGGTTTTAGATCACTTTGATAGATTAGTTGATGTTATTCAATGGTTATGTAGATTTCTGCATTGTTGATGCCTTTCTTTTCCATACTTTTTGTTGTTTATTGATGGTAGATAGTAGTGTAAAGTTAGTTTGGGGATAAACTAAAGCCACCCCAAACTTTTATCTCTTATTCATGCATGTTTATGGTGAATGAATGATTGAATATTCACAGTCCTTAGAAGCTTGCACAAGTTTCATGACACTATGAGTCAATCTGGTTAAATGAAATTCTGCTTTAAGGAAGTTGTCCACAATAGAACCCTCCATGATCCTTGTTCACTGCTAGTTTCAGATCTAGGAACCTCTTCTCTTTCCTTCCCTTTTTCTTTTTCTTAATAAGTAGCCTATGCTAAGGTTCATTGCACATTGTAAAGCCAAATATTAAGACAAAATAGGAGTTTATGATTGTTGTTCGAACCTGCAACAAACTACACTCTAACTTCCCATCTTAGGAACTCTATTTTAAGATTCACCTCATCTCCAGCCAAACTCCGTAAGATTCCCTGTGATTACCAGCAAAATCACATCAAACATCAACTAATAAATCCCATGCACGTCATGATCTGACACCCGAGAGACCTTAGGGTAGTAATTGGTAACTTGTTTGCAAATTCCTACCTTTCAAGAGAGGTAGTCCGCCTATGCACTGCCTGTGTTGAGAAAGTGTACAAAACACCCATCAACACATACTAGCCACAAGTGTATATTTCTCACCTTTTAATCCTTCTCACCCAACGAACAACCATGAGTTCCATCACCTTAGAGTGCGTATGCATTTTTCTAGAAAAATAACTTTGATCTGATCCACAACAGAATGGATAAATGATTGAAGCTTGATCTGATTTTCTCTTTCCTTCTTTCTTTCCTCTTCTCCCTTTCATTCCTTTACATCATTTTCATGTGTGTTCCTTGGTGCTAATGTTTGGTTAGCCATGGGTATCTTGATCTTGGGGGTTTGATCACCCCTCTTGATTCTTGTTGTCTCATCTTGCCAACATGAGTGCATTTGGGTCCCTCTTAATGTGCATGTTTGGCTACTTTAGTTTGAGTTTGAAGCAAGTTCATCCTAGCACTAAAATGGTGGCTAAATGTAGCATAGAAAAATGTATCTTTGGCCATTTTCACGCTCATTTGGGTCTTTCTTGTTGATGTTGGCCTAGTTTTTCCTAGATTTAATGTTGTAATGTGGTCAACACATTCACATTAGGTCTTGGACCCTTGTGAATCAATAAGAACTTTATGATGTCTTGTAAAAGTGTTGTGAATTGTTGTAACATATTTTTACACTTTTCTAGGACCTTCTTAATATAATTCACTTAAATAACCTCTTTTTATCATTTACCAAGCCTTATTTCAAAGTGTTACATAACAAACTTTCACACTTTTCTAGGCTTGTCATAAATAATTTGACCCTTTCTTATGCTTAATTGGCCCCATTATACACTTACAAGCCCTACTTAAGTGTATTTTTAGAACAATCCCGTTAAATATCATTTAATACAATTTAACTCCCAACACCCACTTAAAATGCCCAAGTGGGACCAAGTGGCCACTAGGGGCAAATTAGTCCCACTTGGCTCAAAAATCAAAATTATTTCAAAATTCTAGCAGGATATTATTTTCTAAGCCTTCAGGTTGGCCTATGATGTGGTATTTTTGGGAAATTTTGTATAATCATGTATAAATATAGGGATTTTCCTCTAATTTCACCCCCATTCATTCATTCATTCATTCATTCAATCAATTATTAATCATTCTTTAGCATTCTAGGCATTTTAGAGTCTACATCCATTGGAGCTTCCACTTGCATATTTTCAAATTTCCACTTCAAGGGTTTGGTGAGCTATAGCATTGCATGTTGTTCATTCATCATTCTCTTTTCATTTCATTTCATTTTCAAGGGTTTAATTACCAAACTGGGGTTTGACCAAGGCAAGCCCCTATTCACTAACCCTTAACACTTTTTCCCGTCTTTGCATTTGTTTTGCAGGTCTTGTATGCATATTTTTCAAAGAGAAAGGTGTGAAAAGTTATCAAAAATTTGTCAAAGTCATTCAAAGTGGTCAAATCCCTAAAAGAAGCTTTGAGAACACTTATAGGTCAAATTTTGCAGTTTCGGATCCAGAAACCTATTAGGAGTAGAAGTGCAACCGGGAGTTTACAAATTGCATGTTTGAATTTTCCAAAATCT
This sequence comes from Sequoia sempervirens, assembly GCA_007258455.2. NCBI lineage: Eukaryota > Viridiplantae > Streptophyta > Pinopsida > Cupressales > Cupressaceae > Sequoia > Sequoia sempervirens. The sequence goes on from VDFB02356196.1 coordinate 113,382, forward strand.
AGAAGTGGACTGTCACCATCAGTGGTGAATTAGTCCCACTGCCGGGCCTGAAAAGTGGTTTCTCCAGTTCTAAGTACCCTTTTGGTAGAAACTTGTTTCGACGGAATTTCCCCGAAACATGACTAAGTCACCCAGCTTGGCGTAAGTGTCCTAGTAGGCTTCAATAGTGATTTCTATAGAATTCCAGAGCTCCTCCCCATCACTTTCCGGTTTCTAGGTGCACCTTTTTAGTTTCATTAATTTCTATTATAGTTTACTTGCATTTTTAGTTCATTTTACATATCATAGAGTGTTTTCAAACAATTTACATTTCCTTAGTTTTGCATTCATAATCAACTCTTTTATCAGTTCTTTGCATCTGGGACATTCCCCTTAGATAGATTTCAATCATCTTTGCATTGGAATCTCAAGGGCACATTCTTGAGTGAGCCATCAAGGTTTTTGGGATTCCTTTCTCCTTTTAGGTACAAAACCCTAGAAGTGTAAGAGAGTTCCCTACCCCAAAAGTCTTTGGTTCAATTACCAATGTATTTCTATTTGGTAACCAAAAATTTGGCTCAATACCTCTCACATTGGGTGTCTAGAGCAATCTCATTGGAATTGATTTTACAAGGAATTGTCTCATGAAATAATACCTCCAACACTTCACTCCTTAGGAGAATTAGAGCTTCTACTTGTAAGAGGCAATTAGTTGGAAAGCCACATCCCTCAAAAGATTGGGAAATGTTCAAGCTTTGGGCTATTGATTTTGAGCCACAATAGTTTATCTAACTTCATTCTGTCTAATTTCATAGTTTCCAATCCTAATATTGACCACTTGGAAATGAAGGGCAATAAATTGAAAAGAACAATACTATCGAGCCTTGGGATTTGCAAAACCCTAAGCTTTATAGATCCATCCATGATTGAGTTTAGCAATACTATTCCTAAACAACTGGGGCAATTATCCAAGCCAAAGTTGTTGAATCTTGGCAACAAAATATTGAGTGCTGAAATGCTAGATTCAATAGGCCATCTAAGCTAACTAGAAAGTATGGATTTATCATCCAATAATTTAAGAGGCAAAATTCTCTCTATACTTGATGGTTTGTCATTGCTTGATGAAGTAAACATCTTGTATAACCAGTTAACATGATGCATACCCATTCAAATTGTTGGGGTCAAATATGCTTGTGTTGAAGATCATGTTGCCTAATAAATTCGTACTCTTTGTTCTTTCCATCAAAACAAATCAGACCATTTGCAACTCTTCATCTCTTCTAGACATTGCAAGGCCTCCATTCTTTTGGTAGTCATAAGTTTAGTGAAGGAAATATGTCCAAGTCTCTTCTAGCAAGGTCCATAATCAACGGGCAATAATGGAAGACATGTTGTGGGAAAGGGTCTTGGGTTGCTTGTACCACCATTCACCTTGAAAGGACATGATCATGAGTTACGAGGATTTTCTTTGCCATGGCAAGAGAGGAGTCCATACAACTATTTTCATGCTCAAATACAATGTCACAAGAGGTCCTTATTGTAGAGAAAGTGCTACTAGCCTCTTCACGGCCTTTCCTCTCAACATATGCAAATTTTCAAGTATTGGAATTGATCATTGTCTAGGGGGACGTGGAAGAGTTGATTTATACTTCCTCAATCAAGTTAACATGAAATAGAAATACATGAATGCAAAATCATTGACAACAAAAATCAACAATTCATATCGAACATCCATCACAATACAGACAAATAAATTAGATATGAATTTTTACAATTACAAATCTGATACAATTATTTGCAACTCTAAAATTTAATGTAGAACCATGCCTGAATTTTTTTGACAAATAATTAGACGATATGAGACACTTCAATGACTAAAAACTTCCACATAATATAATCTATCAACTAATATTATAAATATCAAATACATACAATATCTATACATATGACTAAAATAGAGCCGCATGTATATACATACATATATGGGAAAAAAAAACCCTCACTTAAAAAATTGTGTGCCATGAAAATGAACCTGAAAGTACCTAATGAAAATTATCATGACATGTGATTTCTCTGTCTTTTTCTTGCACACGTTCCATCCGTGTTATAAATCAAATCAAATCATTGCACCGTTGGATTGAACGTTACGTGGGTCCCATTGGTAAAACGTGCCCGACAACGCATGTCACGGGGTTGTTTTTCTCCTTCATAATTTCCACTTGTGTAAATATCTTAAATCTTCAAATTATTTCCATACTTCCCCTAATCATTGTCAACAACAAATCAGATGTCTGAAAACCGATTAAGGAACTGTTTTTTCAATATAAACAAAATACGGAAATGTTTTTTTTGTACGTATGGCATTGCGGGTCCCACCAAGTGGGGCATTTGTTGGAGAGAGCCAGCTATCCTCCAAATATGTCCAAACTTATCTTCTTTCATACGGTTATCTAAATTGTCCGCCATATCTACCAAGAGATGGGGTGGGTTAGCTATCGTTTATTATAATTTTACTAAAAGTTGAAATAATGGAATTGTAATTGATTTTTATTTTTATTTTTCCTTTAAAAAACTATAGATATGATTTTGTAGTATACACATCATTAAGAGTTACAAGAGTGTTGTCACGTGGGACTCTCAACTCTCATCACTACCTCTTAACTTCTCTGATGTTGCTTTTGGTGTAGTGGATGTTACCCTGATGTTGCTTTTGGTGTAGTGGCAGTTGGTTAACAGTAGTTTTTTTTAACTCTTAAAATAAATGGTCATACATTCAACCTATTCATGATGATTTGTATATTGATATGTGTTTCCTAGTGGTAAGCATTTGTCTTTCTAGTATTGTTATAATGATATTTGTTGGTTAGTCAATAGATAAGTTATGCTATGTCAATTCATGACATAATGGATAATAGTTTGAGATAATAGATTCTTCCAAGTCATATATATCACAACCACGTAGTGACAAGTACCTACATTTGTAGTATTGTAATAAAAATATTTGTTGTGTAGTTGATAGATGAGACATGACAACGATAGGCTAGATAATAGTTTGAGATCAACAAATTCTTACAAGATAAATGCATCATGATTTTACTAGGTTGATAGATATCATTGTTAAAATATAAAGCTATAAAATAACTCTCAAGGAACAAAAACAACTCTTCAAAAGAAAATAATTATTAAATAAAATCTATTAATATAAATATTTTAAATACATCTTTTAGTTTTTAGAAAATAATGTGGACTCTATATAATGTGTTTTAATTCAATCATTACATGACGAACCTTGGTGCCATTGTAGAGTCTCTCAACTGTAAACATTATATTAGAATTTTTTACATTTGCAAGAACTTGGTTACACCATTAAAACCTACCAAATGTAAGCATGTTTTTTATATTTTATTTTTATTAACAATTTATTTACTTGTTTAAATAATAATATTAGTAATAAGATGATAATAAATTCATAACATTATTGGGAGGATATTATTTAAATATAGTAAACTAGAAACATGTAGTTATTAACATTATTAGTATTATCATATAATAATATTGTAATATAATGTTACAATAGATTATAAGAATTAAAAATAGTAGTATTTTTATTTAATTAATAATGTTTAGATTATTTAATTGTTTATTAATTTATATATTCTCATGAAATAAAATGTACTTTATGTCTTGGTCATTATGTTATGTAATTATTGGTATTTATGTGTAAATATATTTGTAAATGAATATCTTGTCATAAATAATGCGGAACAACACAGACAAAGATAGGGGTGTAAGAGATAATATAGGTGGTCACAAATTTAACTAGGAATCTTGACCCACTTATGACACATGTTATGGCATGCCATAAAACATCATTCTCAAAGTGGTAAATGACAAATAATGAAATGTGAGTCCTATAGAATTTTACATTGGTATTTTTAATCCTTGTTTAGATCCATAATAATACCTCATAAGAATTTTTTGGGGGGCTTTGTGAATATATTGAAGACATGAGATAAACTATCAAAGTAAAATTTAGTTAAGTAGTTTGGTTATCACAAACATACCACATTGCCAAGAAAACCTCAAAACTTTAGTTGAGATTAAATGTTCGAATACCAAGAAAATATCACCAATACAACTTATTTGATAACAAAACTATTCCATCAAAATTTTAGATTGTTGTTACTATAGTATGATGCCATAATAGAATGTCTATTGCTTTAATGTATTTCTAATGATCATTCCTACCTTCAATATGTTAAAAAAATTAGATTTTTATGGTGTTCCTAAACTTTTTACAATAATTTAATTTATTTGAATGTTTTTCTCAAGGAGGCTGGCATTTGTGAGAGCTTTTATAATCTTTAGTTAAGATTAAAATTTTGGCAAATGAGTTGTTACAGAATGGCTTCCAAGCATCCATTATTTCCTATTCTTTCCTTAGGATGAACCACTTAAATCGTCCAAAATATCAATTTTTATAAAATTTTATATTATTACTTTCAAAGCATTTTTCTCAATATTATTGACTATGGAGGCATGATATCTTAATGCAAACTAGGTTATTTATTTTATTAAAAAACTCACTTTCCAAAATCGAATTTAAGGTTATTGAGCTAAAGCTTGGCTATTAATATTGATAGACTAAATAGATGTTTAGATATTTATTTGTTTGAGGTTTTTTATTGAGTGAGGTATCTAATAGCCAAGTCATCCCTTTGACAAGTTGGCATTTCCTTTATGATTTTCCAATAGTTATAGGATATAGCCATTGTTTGAAGTAGTCATTTATTCAATGACCTTTCACTCATGTACATTACTAATTGTCAATACTTATTTCTTCTACGGAAGAAGAGGCTTGAGTATCAAATATTCTACATAGTAAAAATTCTGACCAAAGTAAAATAATATTACACCATGGAAGCACTAATTAGAAATGTACTATTTCATGTAAAAAAAAGAGACTAGGTCTATAGATTCTATAGTTGGTTTTTAAATTTAGATGCTTGAAGGCTACAATGGTGAATTATTTCTTGTTCAAAATCAAGTTGTTTAATCCTTTTGTAGGTCAACAATATAGCCTAAAGTGTAATGGTTTATGCTAGTAGAATCTAGAAAGAAGGTTGTTTCTTAAATGATAGTTGTCTTAGGGTCCCTATCTCACACAACAAATATTTTTGTCTTGCTTGATTATATCATGTGGTTGTGCTTGGAATTAGTATGAAACGTTTTTTGTTTAAAAGTAGTTTCCTAAGGAGAGTTACAAATCACAAGGTTATGTGAGGGTCCTCCTTTTCTCTAGCACTAAGATTCATTATAGGTACCTAACAAACATTCTTGTAGGGTCCTCTCGCCTTATAATTATAGATGTTATTAGTGTGCGTTTATTCATAAGATTGTCATTTATATCTAGCTTTTGTTAGTTCCCTTGCCTTGTAGTTGTGATCATTATCATCATTTTGATGCTTTCTCATCTACAAGCTTTCCATTTATATTTTCCAAATCCTTTAATGGGATTCTATTCTAGCTTAAGACTACTAATATCCTTTAGTCTTCTCTATGCATTTACACATCACATTATCTCCTTAAAGGTGCCTTAAAAACATGCTTTTAGGGTTCTCTTTCCTTATGGTTATAGATGTTATTGTTGTGATAGTTTATTCACAAGATTACCATTTACATGTAGCCTTTGTTAGTTCCCTCACCTTGTAGTTGTGATTATTATCATAATTTTGATGATTTCTCATCTACAATATTTCCATTTATATCTTCCAAATCCTTTAATGGAATTCTATTCTAGCATAAGGCCACAAGTTTTTTTGTGAAAGAAAGAAGTATCTCTATTTTTCCATATAACAAAGTTGAAGTCTTATGATCAAATCTAAGTACCTTTTTTAAAATTAATACAATATAGTAAGTTTCTACTGTTGGGACTCAAATTTGTAGTGTCATTTTTCTTGATTCCCTTCCACTTTGTGTGTCTCACTCATATTGGAGCCATTGTTGATAGTCAATTTGAGACGTTCTAAATGGTTCCTCCTAGTGCCAAAGGGTGCAAAAATCCACAAAGGGCCTAAGTTTGGTCCATTTCTAATGTGTTCCCTTAAGTTTTGTATATGTTTTGACCTTTCAAATTTTCAAGGAAGTCCATACCTATATACCTTCCCTACCTATCTTGATATCCCATTCATGCCCTTGTAAAATTTGTCAAGTGTTGTTTTCTAGAGTTTCAAAGTTTCACATCTAGTAATCTCTATTGGAATTGTCATCATTGGTATGATTTTCATAAAAATCCACACTTTCCTTCTAATTTCTTTGAAAGTTGCAAAGTATCAAAAAATTTTGTACCTCAATACCATTCCAATGACATACTATATGAGGTTTTCTCAATCTTCGAAGTCCAAAAGCATATAAAAATTCTAAGTCCTTTGTAACAAGGTTGAACTTCTTCATCCATTCCATCCCTTGATATTTGTTCCTCCTCGATCCTTGATACCTTGCATTTCAAAATTATTATGTTTATTAGTGTTAGGATTTTGGATTTTTCCATCCCCAAGTACCAATTTCCTTCCTTTCTATAAATCTTGAAACTCCATTTCTCCTTGGTTAACTTTAGTTAAATTCAATCTTTTGGCCATCCCTTAGCTTGGTATCTATTTAGAGGTATTCCTGATTCCTTGATCCTAACATCTTGAAATCCTATGCTTTATTAGGTTTCCCCTGTTATCCTTCTCCCTTTCCTTATATGTTTAGTATGACTTCCTAGTCATCCCCAATGCCCTAATCCTTCACAACACAATATGAGTTCTCTTTGATCTTTGATAGTCCATATTCCTACTATTTTCCACTATGAACCCTACCTACCCTCCTAGATGACATAGAGCTTCATTAATGACATAATTTGGCCTTGCAAATACTAGATTAAATATGATGACACCCAAAACTAATTCTCTATGTAGTTGGTGTGGATCCAAAGGAGAAAATGACACTTTATTTATAACCTAATTTATTGAAATGGTTGAGATTGTAGTGCTCGATGATTGATATTCCATCCCATGTTGTTGTTTCAATATATTTTTTAAGAATTTCCTTATCCACTGTTTGATCTTTTATCCACCATTAGAGCTTCTCTATAAGTTCCAAGGAGGTAGCTATTGAGGTATAATTATGTAAACAATTGTCTCCTTGACTCATTGATATTTTAGATTTTTTTTTTGGAGTGAGAGGTGTGGCATGCCATCTTCTTGTAAAATTTCTTCCACAAAATTTGTTGGTGTAGCTATTATGTGTATTTGAAAATGTTGCAACATTTAAATAACATCTCATACATAATATATGTAATGTTATTTTACCTATTGTAGATGAATATCAATGAGTTTAGAGAAGGATTACTAAGTAACATCATCTATTTTATCACAACTTTATTGCTATTTATAGTTCTTTTCTTGCCATGGTTGGATATAACTCCGTGACCCAATAAGATACCAATTAGTAGGAATCTTGACCTTCCATACCCATTAACATCATTCACTAGTTGTATAGGAAGTAGTAGTGTAGCTATGCATGATGCTCATCGATCTAGTAAAACAATTAGGGAATAACTTCAAGCAATCTTAATGGATAAACCTTTAGAGGATCATTATGCTTGGACCTTGCCACTATGTATATAATATAAATGAATAAATTTTAAGGGATTAATGAGGTTGATAATTGTGGGTACATGTGTAATTTTTTTTGATTAGCTATATATAGATGTAATTTGCAGTCGGTCTTATTTGATCTAGTGACAAATTTTGGGGTCAATATGTAGTTGGGTTTTACTGTTGTCATTTTAGTTGCTCATCCTATTTGATGAAAATAAATATTAAGGTATACATCTAGGAATACCCTCCTAGGTTTAAGTTGATCCCAAAGAGTAGGAGATATTACCCACTCTCATATATTAAAATTTAATCATCTCAAGTCTCTCAATGAGCCTTTATTCACCTTCTTGAAGATAAACCCTAAGCCTTGAAGGTGGATAAAATATTTATGCTTTGGGAGAGTGATTTTTGGACCTAACCAATGGCATTAATTCTAGGATATGATATTTTGGTTCTCATTTTGAAGGAAAATCATTGAAGAAGTTATCAATTTGGATGATTTGATAAATCGTCAACTTATGCTTAAGAAACAATACCATTTTTGGGGATAAGATATTTTGGTTCTCATCTTAATTACCTTTGTAACTCATAATAAGGAAAAATCCTTGTTTGGTAATTTGAAATTTCAATTGTTGAATTTTTTTATTTTATCTCTTCCAAGTGAAGAGTGTGATTCTATTTTAGTCAATCAAGAAGTAATCATTAGATTAAAGACTTTGTTATGGAGAAAAAAATGCAACCCAAGTACCAACAAGAACAAGGAGAAAATGTAGCTTCAAATAGTGCACAAAGACATCCATCATGGGAAGCTAAGAATCATGGTAAGTCAATTAGACCTACTTGTCATTTGTTAGAAGTAAATTCTATAAGTAAAAATATTATAAATTCTGATTCAAGAGATCAATGCCTCTTTACTTCTAAAAACTTAATTAACAGTATAATTAGAAAAAATAGAAAAGTACATTGGTCTAGTTATGAAACAAAAAGAGAAGATATGCTTGTTGGGAGAAGAAATGTGCATGAAATTATTGATAAATATTTACAAATTCTTTGCATACAATGTCAAGAACTAATAACATATTTTGGTGGCCATTGTTCCCTTTCATATAAACACAAACTTGAACAAGAGAAATTGATATGATTTCTCAAAGAAGAGGTGTTGGATCTTCTAATAGTAGTTGAATCCCATGATTATTTTATCAAGGTTATAATATGCTTATTGGTAGAAGGAATGTGGATAAAATTATTGATGTGTGTATGCAATATTCTCACACTAAGAATCATGAAATTGTTATCCAATACCCCCTTCACCTAGCATATCATATGAATATAAAATTAAGAAATGTTAGGCATACCTTGAGTTGTTGGAAAATAAAAGAAAAACATTTGAGCATGCCAATGTTATCCTAATGAGAAGAAAGAATGAGTTCCCTCATTATTATTATAAGAAGAATCCTAATGATATGGGTGAATGGATACAAATAGATGATATAGATGTTATTTGAAGAGGTTGGGATAATAATATGCAAAATGTTGATATGAGATGTCAAGAGGTAGAAACATATGATATTGGTTAATACCCTCTTCCTCCTAGGATTTCATGTAGAGAAGATGTTGAACATGATGAGGTGTGGCCTCACCTTAAGCAAGAACACTAGCAACATATTGTATAGCTCAAATTGTAGAAGGTTCAACTTATCACTCCCATGAATCCAAATGCCCTCCCAATGAGAGAGGAAGATCTTCATGATGAGGATGAATATCCATGTTGTTCGTACAACCCAACATAAGATAAAATTTAATATTTATATCTACAAGCATCCATATAAAAGAAAAATCAAGAAATTAATGAGCTTTCTAGGATCGAAAAATGGGTGTAGAGAAAAAATAAAGGTATTACAATCTAATGTCTATCTTGGTGCAACAAAAGGTTAAGTTTCTTAGTTCCCTATCATTCTCTTGCACACTCTTTATAAATAGCTAGACATATATTGGGTTAATTATGAAATGAAAATAATTATAGCCAAGGTTTACAACCAAATGCTTAGATTTGAAGGTGTATATGCAAGTGCAAAATTAGATGAATAGGATCATAAGGCTGATTATAAAAAGAATACATGAGTTTGTGATGAAAATGGTGAAAAAGAAGGTATTTTATTATTCGATATGTTTCCTTGCTTTGTTCATTTTTCTGATTTTGAAGCTACTAATGATGCTTATTTGCATTAGGATAACATAGAGGTGGTCGCACTTGATGATAAATTTTTCAAGGTAAATATTAGTGTAATCATTGATTTTCAATTTGAATACCTTACCCTTGAAGAATGTGAAGACGGTGATCATGTAAATGAATATGATAACCTATATATTTGGTGCAAGACATGTCTTCCTCATGCACAATGCACTTTGAAAGGGTCATATCAAGATGTTGTGATAATGAACATGGAAGAAGAAATGTTCCACATGTCTAATTTGAGTAGCGCTAATAATACAAGTTGCCAAGAAAAAATTAAAATAGTAAGACAATTTAAAGAATTAGTTATTTACCTAAAGTGTCTCATGGTTCTAATATTTGTGTTGAAGAAATATACACCAATAAATGCAATAGTGAGGTATGCTAGTCGCATGTTGTCCTTGAAATGAACATAGTTGAGGAAAAGGATTTTCTTAATAACGATACAAATTTTGATGTTGGGGATGATGGTGTGCCTAAGTTTGAGTGTTTCACTTGGGTCTCACATATAGTTTGCGATGAAGTTGAGTAGTAACAAATGTATTAGGTAGATTGTATGTCTGTTGCTCAAGTTTTCTATATTCTAGAGCTTCAAAGTTTTTTCATTTGATGTGCATGAATAGGAGTTTCCTTGTATAGGTAAATAGGTTAGTGTGCCATATATTTCATTGAAATGTGAGTTGAAATAATTTTATTTTTTCTTCAATCTAGTTGATGAGTTCAGTAAGCATGATGAAGTTTGTGTTAATATTGAGGCTAACCTCATTCTTCATATTGTTTCCCTAACTGTTTGGACTTTAATGATATATAATGGCATGGTTAATGATATATAATGTGTCAAAGTAATTCAAAGTGGTCAAATCCATAAAAGAAGCTTGGAGAACACCTATAGGTCAAATTTTGTAGTTTCAGATCCGAAAACCTGTCAGGAGCTAAAGTGCAAACCAAGAGCTATAGATTGCATCTTTGAATTTCTAACAATATAGAAGTGGAATAAGTCACCATCAATGGTGTATTAGTCCCATTTCCAGGCATGAAAAATGGTTTCTACAATTTTGAGTACCCTTTTGGCCGAAACCTATTCCGATAAAATTTCCCCAAAATAGGACTAAGTCACCCAACTTGGTGTAAATGTCCCAGTAAGCTTCAACAGTGATTTCTATAGGATTTCAGAGGTACTCCCCATCACTTTCTAGTTTTCAAGTGCACCTCTTCAGTTTCATTAATTTTTGTTATAGTTTACTTACATTTTTAGTTCATTTTGCATATCATAATGTGTTTTCAAACAATTTACATTTCCTTAGCTTTGCATTCATAATCAATATATTTTATCAGTTCTTTGCATCTAGGACATTCCCCTTAGACATATTTCAATCATCTTAGCATTGGAATTTCAAGGGCACATTCTTGAGTGAGCCATCAAGGTTTTTGGGATTCCTTTCTCCTTTTAGGTGCAAAACCCTAAAAGTGTAAGAGTCCCTATCCCAAAAATCTTCGGTTCATTTTGGTGAACCTACATTTAGAACATCCTATTTCTAATTTAGAGTGCATTTACATCCTAGGAATTGCTTAAATTAACATTGCATTACATTTTGCATTGTTTAAATTGCATCCCAGGGTTTTAAAATTTGCATTAGTGGAAAGCTCATCTAGCTTGCATTTTTGCATTGCATTTCATTAAAAATCAACAAAATTTTGCATATTCATATTATATATGCATCTGAAAATATAAAAAGCATAAAAAACAATTCAAAAAATTTGAATTTTTTTTAAAAATTCACTACCTAGACTCTTCGCCACCCTAGGCGACTTAGTCCAGTTGCACATTTTGCATTGCAATTTCTGTCATTTCCAATTCATTCTCTACATTTCAGTTTTTTGTTACATTTCTATTGTTGTTTCCAGATTTGTTGTTTTATTCAATTTCTTTCACTTAATTTTATTTCATTCATTTGCATCATAGATATGTGTTTTATTAAGTTATGAATGTCATTAAAATCCTTAGTTGACATGTCATGCTATGCCTTTGGAACTGATCCTAATGACATTGAACTTCCACATGCTCCTTCAACTCCTCATGAATGTCCTCCTCATGATGTTGACATCATTGGAGAAGATGATGTTAGCATGAATAAGTTCCTAAATGAATGACTTGACAACCTTGAAGCTAATGCATAATTTTATCCATCCATGAAAAAACAAGACCTTCCTATAGTACCACCTCTTGATATGTTTGGTTACTTACATCCTGACACAAACAAACAACCTAAGTTGCCTACACAAGGTGAACCTAGTTCTTCTAAACAAACAACCCCTCAACCATTTTATGATAACAAAGTAAGAAATACTCCAGTCAACCTTAAAGAAGCCTATGACAAAGGTTTTACCATTTTGAGCAAACAAGGATGTGACACAACAGCTAAACATGACATTCATCAACTCTTAGAGCAAAATCCAAAAGATGAAAACATAACGGGATTAGGTTATCAAGATCCCTCTCATAACAACAAGCCTCCTAAAGAATATCTTAGGCTTCATGATGATGGCAAGGTGATCTTTGATTCTCCTCCTGATATGAATGTCCTCCTTCCTAGAGAGCAACCCGTGATTGATGACAGTGACAAGGATGAAACCTGATCACTTTGGGTCCTCCTCCTTCAATTAAAGAAAAGGGTGAATCTAGCAAATGCAAGAGGCCTTACAAGTTACAAAAACTAAAGTTTCCTCTCCGTCCACCACCTAAATGTGAAAGGAAATTGCAAATACTTTTAAAAAAAGGACTCATACTATTACCACCTTTGAACAAGTTGTGACATATCCTAAAGATGCTAACATTCCACATTGTTCATATCATTGTTTCTTGGACATCGTAGTGATGAGTTTCATCAATTGAAAGAAATATTGAGCAAGTATCATTTCAACGGCGATAATTGCTATCTCCTAAACCCATAAAAAACCCTCTAACTCCTTGTCATGTCATAGTTGTAGAACATTTCGTTCTCACTATTACATGATCTTCCTCATCACCTACCTCGGCTCATTCTTGCTTTGCACTCAATGGGGGAAAGAAGCTACTAGTCTTGTCCTAGTAATGCATTTGTCATTGTCCCTTAGTCATGCTATTCACCTTCCACTTATACTGACTAAGATTGAGAGGCCAATGACTTGCTTGATGGTTGAATTGCATTTTCCTTACTAGTCTTTTGCATTTTCTCTTTCTTTTTCTTTTGTGTGATTGCATGTGCGTAATGTGACCCCCCATGCTATTCTGTTTGATGTTCTCTCTTTGTGACATTCCTCTATTTGTACTTTCATTCTTCTCTATGTCGTACATCGCTTTTTCCTTTTTATTTTATCTTTTTCTTGTGTTTTCATTTTGGGGATGACGCAAGGCATTAAGACATTCATGTCTCTTTCATGTTGACCCAAAAGCCCCTTCTTTTTCTTTGGCTTTTTGTTTTGTCTTTTTCTTGTGTTTTCCTTTTGGGGATGACGCAAGGCATTGAGACATTTCATGTCTCCTTCATGTTGACCCAAAAGCTTTTCCTTTTTCTTTCACCTTTCCTTTTTCATTTGGCTTGTGTTTTCCTTTTGGGGATGACACAAAGCATCGAGACACCCTACGTCTCTTCCATGTTGACCCAAAAGGTTCTTTCTTTTTCTTTGTTTTCACTCTCTTTGTGTCATTCTTCCAGTTCTATGTATTTGGGGGATGATGAAAGTTCCAAGCTCTCTCAACAAAATTGTAGTAAAGAAAATACTGACCCCAAATCTATAGATCCCTTATGTTTTTGGTGTTTTCATTTTGGGGGCAACCCCCCTTCCTTTTCTTTTTCTCTAGCATGATGCAAATTTACTCAAAAACATGACTTGGCATAAGGGATTTCCAAGTTGGCTTTCATGTCTTCTTTCTTGTTTGCATTTTTCATTTTCTACTTTAAAGTAATTGCTCACAGTATGGTGTGTAGCAATCCCTTTAAAGTGGGGGCATACATTGGCATTATCATTTTGCATTTTTCCTTCTTCTTGGTTCTTAGTGCAACCTTCTTACTTCATATGATGCGTTTGTCACTTTCTAGATGAGATTGGGTATATTGTCCTTCATGAGCATGATCTATCTTAGCATATTACATTCCTCTTAGTGGCTCGATGAGACGCACTGCATCCCCTAAGTTGTGAATTTTTTATACTTTGATCGGTCCTCTCTTGGAGACATTAGGCACAATGTTCCCTAAGTTAAGACCTCACATGAACTAAGCAAGACTCCTTTGAACATCCTTTGCATGTTACATTTTGCATTTGTTATATGGCCACCTTGCATAACATAGCTTGAATTCCTGTGGTGCCATCACGTTTGTTCATGAGCTCCAAGCATACGAAGTTTTACTTGTCTTGTGAAGCTCAAAAAGTAATTTTCTTTTGTGGCATCTTATTAAAGTTATCAGGAGGTATAACTTTGGTATGGTTGAATGGGAAGCCCATTCTAAGGCATGACTTTCCCCATAGCCACCTATGTGTGTGTGAGTGCATACTATTGTGCCCTTAGCACACACGCCCCATTCAGAACGAGGACCCTCTCTTTCCTTCACTTCATCGGGTCACTTTTGGTTGCTGCATCATTTTGCGTGCCCCCTATTTGGTTTTCAAAATAGTTAGTAAGCTCTTAGGGATGTCATCTTAAGTTGACCATGTTTTTCCCCATCAAAATTTTCCAAGTCTTTAGTCTTGGCAGGTTCCCATCTGGTGTTTTCCTTAGTGCTTAAAAGGTGGCATCCGTGGAGCTCATTGGGCTTGCCCTTATGGGTCGCCCCTCCTAGATTGTCATCGCCTCATCACCTTGTCTCAGGCAGCCTTTATCTAATGGCTTTCCGCCCTTCGGGTCTTGGAATTGTCTTCATCATCGGTTTTCCACCAAACTTTTGAATGACCTTCCCCTGACAACACTCTGTCTGTCGAGGCCCGATCTCCCCAACATCGATTGTTTATTGCCACTCTAAAATGTCCTTCAACCAACGACGTTCCGACCGTTGAACCCTAGTGCTCCCGTGGACGTTTTCAAATTGCAACTTACCAACTTTGGTTTGTCATACATGCATTTATTGCTGGAATTTAATGCCTTAACTTCTATAAATAGGTGAGTTTGTGTTGTCATTTTCAACGGTTAGTTTGTTTAGAGTGAGTCAGAGCTACCTCATGATCACCACCTTCAATCCCAATGAGTGCCATCGTTGATCCAACGTGTTTTCCAACTGATTTGATCGCCTCCTTCATTAGGTTCTTGAGGTGAGTCAGCCGTCCGCACCTTGTTTCATGTTTTCCTTTGTTTTCTGGTAAAATGAATCAATTTGAAAGAATAAAACACATGTCCTAGATAGAGAAGAACATCGCACCCAAAACCCATGTGATAGAAACTTGAACAACCATCCAAATCACCTACTAGACGGTTATAGAACCTTGTCCTCCTAGCACCATTCTTCAGCCAGAGCATTCACGCTCTATGGGTCTGGGCCTTCTTATCATTGTTGCCAATACTTGAAAGAAAAACAAACTTACATACAGTGAAACACTCTTTTGGTTCCACCATCGCAGGATGACTTCACCCTCCCACTGCCTAAACTTGGCGAAAAACTCACAAACTAAAACTGAGTCCATCCAAACTTCCTGCATCCGCGACCATGGGACTCCATCCTAGGGGTGCTGCTCGTGAACTGCCATTTCAAATGACATTTTGATCTCGACTTTTGAATGCCTCAGACCTCAATTCCCTATCTGTCGGTTGACCTCGTGCGCAAACAACCATATGTCCAACGACATCCAGGTCCTGGCTAGCGGGCCATCGTGGTGAAGCTGCCGTCTCTTATGGCTTCCAAGAAGCGGCCTTCCACCCTTTGGGTTCCGCTCATCTAGCAGCTGTCTAAAATGAAAAGAGAAAACTATCGAGTACTTAACCTCCTTCATACCCCTAGCGTTGGGTCTCCGTGAGCGGGACTCCATCCCATCACCTCCGTAGCCTTAGGGAAAACTGCACTCATCCTCCCGGCCATCGGAACCCGACCTCACCATGACTGTAGAACTTTGAATGACTAAGTGAACACAAAGTAATGACCATGCCTTCATTTGGACTTGACTCCCCGGGTTTCTCCCATCGGAGCTCCGACCGACATCTGTCGTCCGTAAGCGGCTAATAGCCAATGTCTTTCTGCTCTCTCTGGCCCAAAATGCATAGGCAATAAAGTGAGTTGGTGACCGCCCTCCAGAGTCGCGAGTCCTACCTGACAAAACTTTTCCCTCAGAATGGTGTCTCACCAAAGTCGTCCTTAACATTAGACTTAAACAACATAGCTCCTCTCTAGTTCTAATCACCCAAAAGGTGATCCAAATGCCCTCTAATCAATAAATTGAATTTGACCCACATGTTAAAATAGGGCACTTTCCTTAGTGGACTCCTCAAAGTGACCAAATCTAAAGGCGGGTTGGGACAGGTGGGCCACCGTGCCCTGATTTTCATCCCTCCTACAACTCTAAAATAGCCATCAGGCCAGGGAAGCCTGACCCCTGGGGCCCGAATCATCCAAACTCCCTCCTATGCACTACTAATGACAATTTGGATTATATGTTAGATTTCTCAAATGCTGGATTATCCAATCTAACTTTGTTTGCAGTGATTTGACTAACGTTTTGATGTTTTGATGTTTGAATATGCTCACCTCTCTTTTTCCTACATGATATATGGAATTAGGTGCAAGACCTTCAGGGGAAGCCACAGAGAAAGACAAAGGAAAGAAAACTAAGGCACCCTGTGGAAAAGAAGATAAGGACCAGATGAAGTATTAGTTCCAAGGGGAACCCCTAAAATCCAAAGTCACCTCAACCTAGAAGGAGGTCACTGACACCAACATCAGACATATAGACATTGACGAATTCAAGTAGAGAGTCTGAATAAGCCCTAAAATAGAGAATGCACGAAACATCAAAGGCAGTGGAATAACTAAGGCCACAGGCTTTCTTCCTGCCCTCGTTGCCCCTGAACTGGTGATTTCTTGCAAGGAGGCCTATCAAGAGGAAACCACAACCATAGTAGACAAAGATGGAAATGTTGTGGCTGACATGTTTGATAAGGCAATAACAAAGACTTTCCATATCCCTACCTTCGGGGAGATGGAACTGCTGACCATGAGTGATGGCAAGGCTATGTGGGAGGAAGATCCCCTTAGATGTAAAAGGCTTATTAATCAATACTAGTTGAAGGAAAAGAGGGGCAGTGCCGCAAAGGTTCCCTAGAAGCTCTTTCATAGTGACTTTTATGAAGATTACCATGATTTGGTGACCCTGCTAAGTAGAGTAATAGGCCTTCCAACTATGGCCTACTTCCAAGAGTGGATGTTATACTTTGTTGAAGAGATTCTTTGTGGAGTGACCAAGTATTACTAGGGCGGGATAATCAGTGACCACTTCCATGAGAAATTTATGGCTGTAAAGAAAACCTCCAGGTTTTACATGACATCCTACTTGGTCTATTCACTGACCGAACGGGTACAATATAGAGGTTTGTTTATAGCTTCGGATGAGGAACCAGGTAGGGAGCTAAAATTATATGACAAATACCCTCAATTACAATTCAAAAACTTCAAGAGGGATTACTGTGGGGTCAATGATGCTTTCATAGGTCATATCATCACATTGTTTAGGGGTGACTTTGAGAGGAGAGTCTCCCACAGTGCCAATGCATTTCTAAAGCAGTTTGCCTTCTTATTCATCTAGTATCCAAAGTTCACATATATTCATGTAGAAGGCTTTTCAGAAAGACCCTACAAGCTGCCCTAGTATCCCAATGATCGGATCATACTATTAGAGCCCTCTCGGCAGCTACGACATGTGCACCCCCTTTTAAGCAACAAACATAAGGCAGGGATTCCTTATCCCCTTTCCTTTGATCAAGGGCTATACAAACTCCATACCTCTTAGTGTGTCAACAATTCAGAGAAGGAATTGGCTGAATGCCATTTCAGACTCCACACTGCCCGACCACGGATGGATCCCTATGGCCATATCAAGAAGGAACTTGGACCTGAGTATGCCCATCTACATGGCGTTGAGGATTTCTGGGCTAATTTCAAAGACAATAATGAAGTGCGGATGAGGCACTATATGTGAATGACCGCATATTTCGTAAAGAGGGTCAATCTATTCCCCGTACTAGATCAAGTAGAGGAGGATGAAAGCACAGTCATGGATCCTTGGTACAATGTAGTTACCAATCTCCCATTGCCACTGATTGACTGGGATGAACAGGAGATTGACGACCTCAAAATTCTAACCAAACCTATCGAGGCTCAAACAAAAGGGTGGATTGATGGGCAAGTTGCCCAATTGAAATAGTAAGGGGTCACTTTGACCTATGAGGGGCTTGAGAACAAGCCAACAAGTGAAACAGATAGCGGGAAAGTTGTTGCCCCATTGAGAGAGACTTCAAAATCTCCTATGTCCACTAGATCAAGGAAGAGAAAGGAGGTTGTTGAGCAACAACCCAATCCTAAGGTGTATGCTAGAAAGGATTAAAAGGGAGAACCTTCAAAGAAACATAAGAAGTCAAGCAGTTTCATTGAAATACCTACAATTCAAGAGGATCCACTCCATGAGGGAGAAGAAATGGAGGTTGAGCAACTAAAATCTCCACCTGCTGCCTCCACTACTATTGTCCCTCCGCCTACTTCTCAGACAATGGTAGCTACTTCCCCACCTGTGGTAGACATCTCGGTCCACCTTGCCTCTTCTCCACCCATCGTGTAGGTTGTGACTATCGACTCTTCTTCTGCCACCACTTCTCTGATTTCTTCTGCTTCCATGTCTCTGACTACATCATTACCCCTGGCCACAACAATAATACAAATGCCTATGCTCTCACTTTTGGAGGCCTTCTCCTGACATATGCAGAATGTCTCTACTGAGCTTTCTAAAGCATCAATGGATCTAGCCATCCAAGCTGCTCTAGCACAAGTTCTCACCAACATTCTTGCCTCAACTCCTCTGACTAAACCGTTAAAGATGAAAGCCACGATGAAAATATTCGAGGAGTTAGAAAGGAAAGAAAAGGAAACAACAAGGGAATTGGAAGAAAAAGTAGACGACTACCATGAACACCTAGAGCATCAACACTTGCAAATTGATAAGGTGGTCCACGAAGGAGAAGAAACAGAGTCTTTTAAGAGTGATGAAGAAGAAGATGCAAGCGCCAAATACATTGTGGAGACTTTTGACGCAAACCTTGAGGAGGAGTTGGCTCAACGATTGAAGAATGTTGGAGAGGAAGTAGAAAAGCCACATTCTGAGGAAGAAAGGGAGTCAAGTAATAAAATGGAGGAAGATACTAAACTTCCAACTGGAGAATAAGAAGAAAGCTCTAAGCCTAGTGAAGAAATGCCTCTCTCGACAAAACAAGAAGAAAAAGAAAAGAAAGAACAAGATGTCCCACCTCCGCACGAGGAAGAGGAGAATAAAGAAAAAGATAAACTTGAAGAAGAGTATGAGACATGTAAGCATGAGATAGAGTCTCACAGAGAAGAAGAACATCCTCATAGAGTCTCACGGAGAAGAAGAACATCTTGAGGAACATAAGCATGAGGCTGAAGAAGAGGACATCCGCAAGAAATGCATACCTACCAAGTCCCTGATCAAAGACACCGTGTTCATCTAGGACTCTCATGAAGAAGAAGGAGAAGACACAAGAATGAAGCAAGAAGCTCTAGGTGATAAAGAGATTGAAGTAAAGAGGAATAAAGAAGAGGGTGATTGTCAATCACCCAAGGAAGAGTCTCAGATGCCCGAGTGGTTGGAAAAGCAATTAGAGAAGAAGACTCTAGCTCCCAGAGATCCCAAGGCAAGACTTGAGACTATCTTAGCTCAAGCACAAGTCAACACGAAGAAGGAAAAGAAGCCTAAAGTCAGATCCAAACCGACTATGGATGCTTTTGGATCTAGGACTGTACAAATTTCCATGCCAATTTTTGGGGAAGAAGGGATAAGTTATGACATCTCCTCCATCAACTTGGGGTCAGCCACCAGGGATCAAAAGATAGATCACCTCCATGAGTCGGTTGCCACAGTGGTGCATCAAATGCACAAGGACAAGATATCCAAAGAAGAACTAAAGGCATAGGTGGTTGATTTGACCGACTATATTAAAAAATGGTCATCCATGGAGGAACTACCCATGACATCCTCTGCTCTGCCACAACTGTTGTCCAAAGAGAAAATTGACAAACTTGAGAAAATAAAGAACTAGACTAAAACTACAGAGGATTGGTTTTAACAGGTTTTGTATGCTGGAAACATGGGCATTACTCATGTTGCTAGGACAAAAAATAAGTTCCTAGAAGTACAAAGACACCTAGAGGGCATGAGGAAGTTCTGCACTGACTTCCTGGGGATATATAGGTTCACTTATCCTAAAATTGAGGCCATCCTCAAACTGCCTCAGAAAACATGGGAAAAGGAGCTTGCATTCGCGAAGGATGATCATTGGCTAGTGGATATGTGGAAGATGGACTTTGACCATAGAAAGGAAATACTAGAACAAGTTCTCCGCAAGGTGGATCCTGACATTGATTGGGAAAAGGAAGTCAGGGTAGATTGTGTTCAATATTTGAAATTAATGACAGGTTATGGCATGCCCGCCGTCGAGATTGATCCAAAAAAGATAAAGCCTTATTTCTTGAAGAAGATGGAAGATGGAATGATGGGTGAGCTCACCATGGATTTCATGAGTTTTGTTGCTCAGGATTTCGCCCAATCAATGGAAACACTGCTAAGTATGATGGAGATTGGGATACACTCACAAACTGATCCAAGCAGTGGAACTACTAGGTGCTCCAATCTAACATAATGGAGATTGATAAGCTTTGAGCATTAATCAACAGGTTTATGGAGTATGCCACTTTGAAGAAGCAGGAGAGAAACCTAGTCATTGATGATAAACTCCTCATAGAATAGCTACAACAAAGGAAATCAGCTAGAAGACAAAGTGTTACACTGTTGTCATATAAGGACAAAATAGGGAAAAAGACAAAGATGCAATTTTAATTTGTAATATATTTGGGGGTAGGTGAAACCCTATTTTGTAGTGAATCTTGGTGACACAATGAAAATAAATCTTGGCCATTCATTTTTCCTTTTGAACACTATAAATAGGGGGTCTCCTCTCATTTTCAAAAGAGAGTTGAGAAGTTGTAAAGGCATGCTGCAAAAATTTTAATAGAAGTTCACTGGATTTTGGTGGACTCTTGAGTTTCTTTTGCATGTTACATGGTTCATCTCCCATAGTTAGTTAATCTAGATAGATTTACTTTGTTGTTCTTCATGGTTTTAGATCACTTTGATAGATTAGTTGATGTTGTTCAATGGTTGTGTAAATTTATGTTGTGTTGATGCCTTTCTTGTCCATACTTTTTGTTGTTTACTGATGGTAGATAGCAGTGTAAAGTTAGTTTGGGCATAAACTAAAGCTGCCCCAAACTTAGATATCTTTTATTCATGCATGTTTATGGTGAATGAATCATTAAATATTCATACTCCTTAGAAGCTTGC
This sequence comes from Sequoia sempervirens, assembly GCA_007258455.2. Lineage (NCBI taxonomy): Eukaryota > Viridiplantae > Streptophyta > Pinopsida > Cupressales > Cupressaceae > Sequoia > Sequoia sempervirens. The sequence goes on from VDFB02356196.1 coordinate 134,820, forward strand.
ACAAGTTTCATGACACTGTGAGTCAATCTAGTTAAGTGAAATTTTGGTTTAAGGAAGCTATCCACAGTAGAACCCTCCATGATCCCTATTCATTGCTAGTTTTAGATCTAGGTACCTCTTCTCTTCCCTACCATTTTTCTTTTTCTTAATAAGTAGCCTATGCTAAGGTTCATTGCACATTGTAAAGCCAAATCTTAAGACAAAATAGGAGTTTATGATTGTTGTTCAAACCTGTAGCAAACTGCACTCTAACTTCCCATCTCAGGAACTCTATTCTAAGATTCACCTCATCTCCATCCAAACTCCGTAAGCTTCCCTATGATTACCAACAAAATCACATCAAACATCAATTGAGAAATCCTATGCACGTTATGACCTGACACCCGAGAGACCTTGGGGTAGTAATCGGTAACTTGTTTGTGAATTTCTACCTTTCAAGAGAGGTAGTGCGCCTATGCACTTCCTGTGTTGAGAAAGTGTAGAAAACATCCATCAACAGAACTGGCACTAGAAGGAGGGCCTGAGTTAAGCTGGATCAAATTGTATCATTTTCCCCTAAAAGATTCCAAATATTTTTAAGATCAACACCAAACAAAGAGGAGTTTCAAGAGTTACAGCCCCCCACAAGCGCTAAGCGAACCAAGGGAGGGGACACAACTTCTTCCTCTTCCTCCATCTCCTACACTACTCTTCCACCTTCACCTTCCTGCAACTTTTAACCATCTTCCACTCAGCCATACCACACAACATTTCCACCTCTTGCTTCCCACAATTGGGGTGTTGCCCCTTGCCCTGCCCTCCAAGTCCAAGGTGCAATCCCAACTGCCACTACCCCTGTGCAGCCCCAAGATACTGTTCAACAACAATTACCACCTCTGCCTCCCTTTATGGGTTGGCTTGGGAAAAACCCTTTTTTGTTGCACTTTAATTCATACCATGTCATGCCTAAGAATCCATAAAGATTTTGTTGAAATTTCAATCCTTGGGATTCATAGAGGATAGTTGAGGAGCACATAAAAATCTTCCAAACAATGTTGAAAGACATGTAGATCAATCAAGAAGATGTGGTGTGTAGGCTCTTCCCTTATTCGTTGGGGGAAGAGGCCTTCTATTGGTATATTAACTTACTAGTAGGATCCATTACTTCTTGGGATTTGATGATGAACGCCTTCTTGCAAAAATACAAGATCCTGATC
>VDFB02356197.1:0-98595 GCA_007258455.2 Sequoia sempervirens
GAGGTTAACCATCTTGATTTGCCTCTAACACCTAGTAAGTGATAGGGTCACTTTTCAAATTACCCTAGGTGTTTGATGCAGGAGCATTCAGTGGTGTAAGGAAAATATTGCATCACCCAAAAATATTGTTTTTTCATTTGTTTGTAGTTTCCTTAGTTGTCTTGGGACCCCTGGTGACCTGCCATGTAGTCTTGGGATTAGCTAGTTCTAAGCTTGTTGAAACAACCAAAATAATCAACTAGTATTTCTCTCTTTTGTAGCCTACCATTTGGGTCATAAGGATACAAAAATTAACCCCAAGGAGGGAATGATAAAATAAGTTTTTTGTGAAAGAATCCAAAATTTTGTACCGTTTGGAAGATATTAAATTTTCATCGTGGAGAATTTCTCTAATGGAGTTTAAAATTGAAAATTGATGCCCTTTGGAGCCTTGAAATATGGTGCAAAATCTCTGATCTTTTAGATCTATCAAAAGTTTGTTGTAGATCTCTTCAAAAGCTTTCGAATGATATATTACAATTGAAAATCTAACAGTCGGATCAAAAGTTATGGCCCCAAGAAGCCACATCACTAAAAAGTGAATTTTATTAAAATATCTTCCTAGGCAAGAAATCAAACGGCGAAACTTTTGGTGCCAAAACAAAAGGGAAAGTACATTTTCTAGAACATTCTATGGCAATTATTGGGTAAAATAAAAAAGGGGTTATGGAGGTTGTAGAAGGGTATTCCATTGAGGCAGATTGTGGTTCCTAAATAATATATTTCATTTTCAAAGTTGATTTTGTTGTAATGAATCAAGCCCATGAGGCTGTAGCATGTAAGTTTTGAATCTATAATTTCATTTTTTGAAAATAAATGAAAGTGAGTTATTTTCTGTCTCATATTTTGTGTTGGTATCTATTGTTGTGTTTTGTGTGGTTTTTTGTTGTTGTAGCCCTCATCAGATTCATTTCACACACATAGTAGTTAAGTTAGGGGATTGGTTTGATAAATGCCTAAGTCCAAATTGTTGATGTGTCCAAAAGTTTCTAAAGTTGTTTTGTGAAGTGGAATGTCAAATGTGATGAAGGTGGATGAAATGTTTTGACCCAATAATGTTAACCTAAAAGGGACCTTTGTTTGCTAGACCAAGATGGTGAGAAACACGCTATACCTCTAAAGTGATAAAACATTAAGAACTCAATGATTTGGTAAAATAGAACTTGTACTAAAATGATTTTGACAATATAACTCAATGATTTTGATAATAGAATTCAGATTCAATGTGTTGCAATATTTTCCTTGTCTTGATTTGCTTGTTTTGGGGAGTCAAAGTTAAAACATACATCAATGTGGGGTGTTCATTTGATTTAATCTTGGATTAATGAAGTTATTTTTACCACATGCAATTTCTCGCTTAAATTTCAAACTAAAATGTCTATTTCAAAGCAACCTTCATTTCACAAAGTCCATTATGTGAAAATCATGAAGCTAAGGCCATCATTCCCTATGTTAACTTTAGAAAGTATGAATTTAGATATAGGCCAAAATATTTAGAAGTCTCTAAGGATAAAAAATCCTTAGGACAAGCATCAATATCAAGACTTTTCAAAGGGTATCCATGCTTAGACAAAAGGATTTAAAATCTTGAGAAAACTTATTGATGTTTGTTTGCAATGTTTTGGAACCAAGCAAATTATTTAACTGACTCACAAGCATTTACAATCCTAGTTCAAGTGGGTACGTATTTCTTAGTAGGATTACCAATCATCCTCATAAGAGATGATTAGAAGATGGAATGGACAAATAGGCTATGTCAAGGATATGTACCATCTTGACATGCTAACCAAAAGAGTCCCTCCCCTATTTGCTTTATTGCCTCAACCAAAAACCGAACATGGTAAGTAACTTCTTCAAATGGTGCTATTCCAATGCACTACCTTAAAATATGTTTCAGAAATGGACTTGGTTAGCCACTACAAACAAGGTTTTTAATGGCCATATTCAGGATAAATTGGTGCCTATATATGCGACGATTCACTCAATTAAGAGGCATCCCAACCCTTAGAAACATCTAAGGATTTTAATGTATCACACAAATACTAAAGGATACATTCGTCTATATAAGATAACAACACCAACCGGTTAATGACTTTAGTCACACCAATTTATTTATATAGCAAACTGAAATGAAAGCACCACTTGGGTCATTCCCTCTCACAAGTTGGGAGGCAGGCCCTCTAAAGGTAACATAGGTTGTGAAGCTTAAAATTATTTCATCACCCAAGATTGTCAAAAGGCGCAAGGGGAGAGGATAGGTGCTTCCAAGAAGAAAAGTATACTTGTGTGTTTCTCTTCACCCAAGATCACATGAAGCACAAGGGGAGAGGATACACACAACAAGTACACACAAGCAAATCAAACACAAATTCATTTTAACCTTGACAAGCATAATGAGTTTGTTTTAAGCACCAAATTGAAGTGTTGGGATTGTTCAGTTTTAAATCGATATTGCAAAATGAGGATATGTGGGTCCAATTTTAACCAACTTTGAACGTAAATTTTAAACCCTATGGAAGTTTATTTGTCCTAAAACATAAAGAAAAGCATCATGATGGTTTATAATTGTCCCATAAGTGTCAAGACACTTTCACAATAACTAAAACTAAGAAAAATTAAAAAATCAAAATTTTTAATTTTTTTTGGTTTTTTCTATGTTCTAGTAAATTACATTTTCAGAGGCCTTCAGAGTGAAATTTGGGGTTGAAACTTGTGCTAGTCCCTAAAAATCGGGTGCTAGAAGGCACAATTTTTAGGGACTAAATTAGTACTCTTGGAGACCTTTCCAACGATGCAAACAGATTCAAATTCCAAGCAACAAGTAGAAAGTTATGACCCCAACAAATTGGGGTAAATAATTTCCTAGTTTTTTCCCAAATCTACAAAACCAGTTAGCCACAGAAACAAAAACCAAATGTCAGTGACATGTTAGAGAGCACCTGAAATGAAAAATTTAAAGCACATGTCAAAATTAGGTCTCTATTTTGTTTACCAGTAAAAATATGTTGCTAAAATCAATTGCATCGTTGAATTTCATTAAATGCATCACCATATCGAAATTGTGTCACTATGTTGCAAAATCAAATGCGTCACTTTGCAATAAATAGTGACATCAATAGTGTCACTAAATCAAATGTGTCACTATAATTAAATTCATGACGTGAATAAAAATTAGTTTAGTGTTGCTATTTAAATATACAGTGACAAAATTAAATCACATGTTGCTAAATTAATTGTGTGTCGCTATATAGCAACACATCTAGAAAAATGTCACTAAATCTATCAATAGCATCGTTGCATCTGCAAACACAAGAAAACGAGAATTTAAAGAGAAATTCATCAGATTCAATTAGTACAACCCTTCTTCTAGCACCAAAATGTGACCATAGTCATAGTGTTAACTAAATATGCTAGATCCAAACACATTTAAAGCCTATTTAATTACCTAAGTCGTAATCTCAATAAGATATTCAATATCAATAAGAACGAAGAAGCCATTAAACTAACATGCTAAAAACACGAAAGCTTGATAAACATCTATTCTAAGACCTTGAATTTTATCCTATTGGGGGAGTGGTGTCACATTGATGTGGAATGGCGACCCTTTCCCAACCTTGGATAATATGAGCCTTTTCCAATTGATTTTATTGATTAAAATTGATGGAAACTAATGAAAATGATGAAAGATGACCAAAACATGATGCAAAACTAGTTTAACATAATGTAGATGCATTCTAAATGCTAAGATGATTGATGAAATGGATGTCAACTATGCTAAATGTATGCAAGATTCAAAGATGCAATCCCTAGATTCCAAAATATGCTAAAATGGATGCAAGCTAAGTTACCATGGAAGCCTTTAATGGATGCTAAGATAACAATGCATGAAAATTAACCTAAAATCCTTATCAAATGTAAAATATGAGTGCAAATGGGTGTGAGTTTCAACAACATAAGTTTGTTATCAAAAGATTGATATATTTATCTCCAAATAGTGATGTATTTATAGGAAAGCATATGAAAAATCAAGGGCTTAGATTGATTTGATCCATCAATGGTCAAGATGAAAAGGAGGGTGAAACATGGATCAAGGATTCCCATCAATGGATGAGAATCAAAGATCACATGGATCAAGAAAAGATCAAGGGATAAGAATAATTCAAACAAACACACTTTGTAACAACTTCAAAAGTTTGTTACAAAGTTTGTTTGAAAGGAAGCATTCCCTTTTTGGAGCGAAATAGGAGAATATTCCTTTGGAATATTCCCTATGCAAGTGGATGGGGGGAAATTAGCAATTTAGTAATTAAAACTAAATTTGAATGTGCAAGATGGAGAATGTGAGGATAGTCATTAAATTATTTATTTATTTAATGAAAAGGGGATGCAAGTATGATATTTAATTAAACAGTTTAGGTTATTTAATTAAATAAGAGGACTTAGGGTTAAAATTAAATAATTTACATTATTTAATTAAACTGAATGAAATGTCAGTGCACAAGAGGGGGTGAATTAATCCAATTAGGTCAATTAGATTAATAGGTGAAAATGAGGCATTTAATTAAATACCTAGGTTAATTTAATCTTGAACAAGCAAAAAGAAGATGGGTTTCAAGATGAAATGACGTTAGTATACTGGATTCTGTTAGAGTAAAGGTTTTAACTTAATTATGTTAATTAAGTTACCTTTATTCCTCTCTTAAGATTTCACTTTAGTTTGCATATTGTGACATTTAATAATTATATTAATTATTAAATGTCTACCTATTAGGGTTTTTTTAGGGTTGCACAATCTCCTTTTATAAGGATTGCTCATTGTATTTTACAACTCTCTGATCAATACAATTTTTAGTTTTCAGAGCACCCTTGCCTTTTGTTTGGAATGTCTTCTTTCTGTGACAGGTTATTTGCATGCAGGTGATCTTCAGGGTCTATGAGGTTGGCTTTCACAACTTCAATAGATTCAAGTGTGTTTATCATTTAGGACATCTCCCTTGCATTCTTGCAACACTTGGTCTTTAAAGTCAATTTGAATTGTCACCATTGAGGCGATATGTCGTCTACAACTTAAGGCATCAGCTACCCAATTTTCTTTCCCTTTGATGTAGTTAATGTTGAAGTCATATGATATCAAATCCAACCACCTTCTTTGTCGTACATGTAGATGGGGTTGGGTAAACAAATATCTTAACCCATGGTGATCAATCTTTAGCTCAAATGACTTCCCCAACAAATAATGCCTCCACATCTATAACGCATGAACAATTACTGAAAACTCTAAGTCATGTGATGCATAATTTTGTTCATAGGGCTTCAACTTTCTTGATTCATAAGCTATGAATTTCCCTTTCTACATCAAGAATCCACCTAAACCTTCACCCAATGCATCCATGATGATAGTGAATTCACCATCTAAATCTGGTACCTTCAAAATCAGAGTCGTGGTCAACTTCTCCTCAAGTAGGTCAAATGTTGCTTGAAATTTTTTTGACCACTCAAATTTCTTCCCTTTCCTTTGTAATGAAGTAATAGGAAAGGCTATCTTGGAAAATTTTGCAACAAAATTCCGATAGTAACCGGCTAGACCCATAAAACTTTTAACCTCTAGCACATTCTTAAGTACTAGCCATTTTGACACCACCTAAGTTATTTTGATTGGATCAATTGAAATCTCGTTAGCTGAGATCACATGACCTAGGTATTGCACTTTCCTTTGAAATAAAGTACACTTAAAGAGTTTCCCATATAACTTGTGCTCTCTTAACCATTGAAGAACTATCTCTATATGCTTGCACTGCTCCTCCTCATTCTTAGAATAAACTAGGATATTATCCAAGAAAACTAATACAAACCTATCTAGACAATCCATAAATACATTGTTCATTAGGTTCATGAATGTTGTTGGTGCATTTGTAAGAGGATTGTGAACTCATAATGCCCATATCTAGTCCTGAAGGAAATCTTGAAAATATCTTCATCTTTGTCCTCAATTGGTGGTATTGTGATTGTAGATCAATCTTTGAAAAAATAACTGCTCCCTACATCTCATCAAAGAGATCATCAATACATGGAAGCAGGTACTTGTTCTTTATCGTAGCGTTATTAAGCATTTGATAATCTATGCACAAGCATAGTGTACCATCTTTCTTATTTTGAAGATCATTGGTGCTCCCAAGGGTGAAACACTGGGTATTATCAATCCCTTGGATAGAAATTCTTCGAGTTGTGCCTTAAGCTCCATTAACTTTGTTGTAGTAATCCTATACGACACTTTGGATACAACTTCTGATTATGGCACTATGTCAATTGAGAAATCAAATACCCTCTTAGGTAGTAATCTATGTAATTCTTCTAGAAATACATCCACAAATTTCTGCAAGATAGGATACCTCTCTATATACATTTCTCCATATTTCTTTACTTCTTCCTCATCATCTTGGTTGTCTTTTGGTCCATATAGAACCATATCATCTTGAGATATGAATTCCTTACATCGCTCAAGCTTTTCCATTTTGATTGCAAAGTGTTTGCATCCTTTCTTTTTCACCCTAAGCATTTGCATAGTGGATATTTGCAACAACTTAATTTCTCTAGGAGTCCCTTGCAATGTCACCCTATTACCTAGACCATCTAAACATTCTATAGTTCTAGTATGACATTCTAGACTTTGGCTCTATGATTCCATAGCCAATTCATTCCTAGAATGACATGATAGGATCCTAGGGGTGCTACATATATGTTTACTTTAATTGAGAAACAAGGAAGTTCAATCCTAACTTTGAACAAACATTGTTTCACTATTGCTCTTGTCCGGTTTACATACTCTACAACCTAAGATTTCACCATAAATCCAACCTTCCTAGATATTTGATTAGCTACTCTAGGTGAAACAAAGTTTGATGTTGCTCCAATATCAATAAGTATAGAAATAGGCATACCAAACAAGATACCTAGAGTTTCTATTGGAGTGATTTGATACTCTGCTTGTCGATTGTCCAAGATGACATGAATCTTCTGCTAGAATGTAGTTTGTTGGGGAGAAGGAGGGTTTCTACGAGGCTGTGGTCTTGAAAGTTTATTGGGGCAGTTATGGGCATAATTATTTCCATGACATTTGAAACATCTTGTCACAGGTCCCCTCTTCTTTGTAGATCTTTTAGAACTACTTGATTTTCCTCTAGCATTATTAAAGTTGTTATTGCCATTATTGAAATTATTTCCTCTATGATCCCTCCTTGGTTCGCTCTAGTTGTTACATAATTCCTTATCTACTTGCCTCTGAGAATCCTGTGCTCTGATAATCTTCTTTGGAGCTTGATTAACTTGGGGTCATTCAAAATTCTTCCTATTTTACCTAAAGATTGAGATGACTTTGAGCTTCTACTCTTGCTTGATTTCCTTTTTGTAAACTAGGTACATTGTAGCCATACCATTCACATCCACCTCGTCACCTATTTGACCATTTAGTCCCATAATGAATTTCCTGATAAGAAATCACTCATCCTTCTGGTACATTGTTACGCACCTTAACAAAGGAGTGAAATTCTCCCTATATTCATTTACAGACATATCGCCTTGCTTTAGATTTTGGAAATCAGTAATCTTTTGATCGAAAGAGTTGGGGTAACCACCTTTTCCAGAATATGTCGACAAACTCATTCCAATTCAGCTTCAAGGAACTCAGACCAAGTTCCATTTTCTTGTTCATCCACTAGTTGGAGGCTTCTCTAACTAACTGATAGGCTCCCTAGACAACCTTGGTGACCTCAAAATAATTTATGATCTTAAAGTATTTTTCCATTTGGATCAACCAAGCCTCAACCTCTTCTCCACTAGTACTCCCTTTGAATTTTGGTGGTTAGTTTTTCTCATGTCCCTTGACAATTCTGTTGCCAAATGCTTCCTATTAGTTCCCTCATACCAATATTGTGATTTCTCATTCTCATGTCCATGAGTTTGGGTGCGATCATGAGAGTTTTCCTCTTCATCATTGTTGTTGGGAACATCTTATTCATTGATGGGGACTTCTTGATCCTCTCCTTTCTTTCCTCTCACTTCTTGTTCAAAATTTCCAATCCTTTCCCTAGTTTCATCCATGATGGTCAAAAGGTGATCTAACTTGACTTCAATACTATTTGCGCCTTGTCCAACCTTTTGACTCCCTCTAGGATTAGTCCTTGTTCTCACCATCCTTGTAAGAAAAGGTTATGCCTGAAGGTTCATCTTTATTAGGTCCCATCATACTTTTCTTAGCGTAATGAAAACGTTCCAAAAGAGCATTCATTCAAACATAATGAAATTTCACACAAGCTTTGTGCACAATATTTCTTTTAAAAAAAATATAACTTTTCATTTTATTCACAAGGATTTCAATATCCTTCCATTTACATTGAATGACTTCAAATAGTCAAGAGGAGAGTAACCATCATATTCACTCTTAGATACATAACTCAATGGGGAGTAACCCTCACATTTTTGTTCAAATCTATCCTCAAATAGGTAGTAACCCCTAGATTTTTGCTCATCTCTCATTTTTTCCTCTCTATCCCAAAAGGGGTAGTAACCTTCAAATTTATCTTTTGACACATAGTTTCAGGGGACATACCCCTCCGATTTATCACTTGAGGTTATAAAAATGACTTCTTACATTGGAAGAACTCAAGGGTCCCTACATATTAAAGCTGGATTGGAGGGAATTTCCCTGGAAAGTGACAAGGAGTTAGATTTTTCTCGAAAGACAAGAGGTAAGTTGTTGAAATTGGTCTCCTCTTTCATCCTTCTCTTCTCTCGATTGATGTGTGAAAGAGCATGACTGATCGTCTTGATATCACTTAGCCAGAAAACATTATCATAGTTGGTATCCTCAATTATGTGAACAATGGGCTCTTTTTCCTTCTTGTCTTTTAGGTAGTGTTCATTCCCAATTACTAAATTTCTTGTATTTAACTTGAGAGACACCATTCTTACACAAGAATTTACAAACATTAGTCTCAAACAATGTTGGATGGAAAGTATGGAGAGCACATAGGTTCCAGAGTTGAACCTGATAGCTCTAATACCATGTGTAACATGCTATTTGTTCTACTCAATAAAATTCTCTAAGTTTTAACCTCATGTGAATAAACTGTTGCTAAAACACAATGCTATCAATTTTTTTCTTTTCCAGAAGAAGATAATGTGCACATTTTCCATAATATTATTCCATCTTTTTTATTCCTTTTCATTGAAACATTACAATCTTTCCAAAGTATAGTTTTCATATTCAATATAACATCACATTTTACAAATTTCCATCGATTGAATACAAAGATACATACATAGCTCATTTGAGCTTCAATGGAAATAGATATACAAATCGTCTAGGTAGTCCCTCTCAAATCTCGACCACCAAATGATGAGAAGAAGCATCACTCAAACACTTTTCTACCAACCATGGACTTATTGCTATCCCCCACACATCTACCACATATGGTAAGATGACCCTACCCTTCGACAAATAGATTGGTATAGTAACCTCGTAAAAATAGCCTTCTTGAGCTTAGTGTTGTGTCCTACATACTTAGATTTCAATATAGTGGCTACAACCTATTTGTATGACAATTCTCGAGCCTAGTATGCTAATTGGATCATAGTGATCTGATAGTGTAAATAGTGACAACTTACACTACTTTGGCTTGAGTTTCATATAAAAAGAGTCATCTATTTCACATACACTACCCTTAGCTCAATTTGAATTATGACCATTCATATATTGTGCATATGCAATTCTCTCCTTTGGATAATGTTTAACCCCAGGAACAACCTATTCTTATCTTACTTTCAACATAATACAATTACTAAGAATTTTAACCAAACATAGGTACTTCTCTACATTGGAAAATCTATCCTTAGAGAAAACCCATGAGCTTTTATGTCTCATCTACACAAATAACTTAGTAAACTATATAAGCTCAATCTATCATAGTAATAATAGTAAATACATTCACTCCTTAATATGGAGTACGCATAAACACTCAAATAAAAGCCACAACTACTAGAAACAATAATAATTCTTTTCATTTCTTCTAACAATCTATCCTTTCTCTATCATATTAACCTTCTACCTTTCCAAGAAAAACAAATAATGTATACAACCTTTTTCTAACATTCAAAATATAAGAGGGTAGAATCTACATGCCTGTAAAAGCAATTACTCCAACTAAATAGACTGGATTCCCTAGCTTAGTCCCTTCCAAGATCAACTTACAACTCTTCTCTATTTCTCTCAACCCACACATAGAAATACCTCACACTAAACTCTCACTATTTCCTCACAAAAGACTCTCAACACAGGAAATAAGAATAACTCAAGAAAATAATAGCAGAATGCAATTGTATGCATCTCAAATGAGGTAGTTCTCACCTCTATTTATATAGAAATATGAGCCTTTGTTTCCTACAAACAAGCTATTCAAAATGACATCTCTCCACCCAAAAACTTGACTCAACAAGAAACACAAGGTGGTAGCTAAAATTGCTGCATAGGTAACACATACTTAGCCAGGTTTCACCAAAAAGAACAACAAGAATCATATTCAGATAAGTAAGGTTATAATCTACACAAGTCTATTTGATACAACCAACTTATCCTTGACTATTTCTCACACTTTGTTTTGCTTCAAATGCTAGGTTTGATGATATAGGAAATACTTCTATTTGGCACAAGCTTCTCTTAGAATGGTGCCACCAATTCATACACTTCCTATTGTTTTTCTGTTTTGTTGCAGACTTAGTCAACATTCCCTTTGAATTGTTGCAAATTATGAATGTATTACATATATTTGACTTGTTCGATGCATATTCACTTTGGTTATTGCTACACACATTTACATGCGCTGCTCATGTATACACAACATGCTTCTTTTGTTATATCATTGCGTTTATCTTAAGCATGGCCTTATTAAATCCCACAATATATGTAATATGCATATGCCATGCACTTTATTATTTTAATACACCTAATACAATATGAACACGATGCACTTCAATAATAATCACCACTATCAATATTTGGTATTATATTATATTATATTATATATAGAGATAGATAGATATATATATACAACATACCATATATATATATAATCTCATCAACTTATAAATTCATTAATCACATCATTTGACATTTGAATGTACACACACATATTAACACTTATTATAAAAAAATTCCGCATGTATATATATATATACATTTACACATGTATATATATACATATATTAATGTACCCATATGGATGTTTCCATCATATGGACACATACATGTATATCAATATGTGTGTATATGTACATACATTTATATATATATATACCATTGCTTCCATAATTCAGTCATATATATTAGCAAGTTTATCGACTGACATATATACATGAGGTGTATATATATATATATATATGTCATTTTATCCACTCGATATCCCCATGCATATGGGTAATCTATCGATGAGCATGTGTAGATACGTCTACCTACGTATACTCATGTACATAGTTACTTGTGTGTATGAGTTCTATCATTGACATGTACATGTATATATATCTCATCGATTAAGTATAGACACATAAGGAAGAACTTACACATATCAAAGAAACTAACACTCATTCATAACAAGAACTTACACAAATGAAACCATAATCTTTTTAAATCATGAACAAGCAACTAAGGTAACTCACCATTCCCTTACACTATTTTTAACCAAACTATATGTGAGTGTGTGAAAGCTCAAGGTAAAAGTACAAAGTTGTGCCACACTTTATAAAGGAAACAACCAAACACTGCACCAACTTTTAAACGTGAATAACTAAAAAGTGGCATATATGTTTTGAATTTTTAAATGATGTAAACTAATAAAATGTGTATTTTTTAGTATATTTTATGTTTGTATTTTTTTGAAATTTTTTTAAAATTATTTGAATATATCTGTTTATAAATTTACACTACAATTTTCTTATTGATAAAATGCAAAAAAATGAAGTTACATGAGACGTCAATCTTTATATGGTAAATTTAATTATTTTTCCTTCAAATTTTGTGTGTGTATTTATAACTTTAAACTTTAGTGCATGGACATTTTTATTTTCTATTTTGATAAATAGATATTTTTAAATAACCAGTAAAATGTGTGTGCTGAAATACAACTGTTTCCATTTGACATCAACTTTTATATTGATTATTTATCTAAAATAAAAAATAAATTATACCATCTTGATATAGATTTTTTTATCTAATGCATCATATTTTTTTCAATTTTTTTAATAAGTTTTAGTATTTTTCTTGACATGGTAATTAATCTAATATTTTGTGTTGATAACCTACTTTTAGTAAAAATAAAAAATAAAATATAAATAATAGTTTTTATATATATATATATATATATATACAAAAGGGTACTTTTATACTTAAAAAAATATTATTTACATGACTAGGAGTTGTCAAAGCATCAAGTTTTTTAAATAATTTAATTATTTCAATAAATTGGCTTCAAAGTGGTGCTACCTATGCATTTATTTAACAATTTTAGTTGGAAAAGTTGTGGACATATATAACTTATCTAGAATGAATCGTACTAGATCATATATTTGACCAAAATTAATTTTTTAGCTAGAAATACTTAAATTGAGTTGTGTTGATAAGTTGGCCAAAAGTGTGACACAAATTTGTACTTTTACCCTTCAATTAGGCTTCATTTAGGGTTACCAGACCAAGTTATTTTCCTGAGTGATACTTCTCATTTCTTCTAGAGGCTTGAACCTACATCTGCATTCAACTTAACATATTTGCAATAGTAGTTAACTATTCATAAAATAATCATTTGCATCATATATTCCAAAGTCATATTTCATTATAAATACATCAAATTAAATCAACATTCATTCATTATATTTCCAATGATACATAGAAGAAAAGTACATTCACATACATTTCAATTAGAATTACAAAAACATTCTTATATTCAAATATTTAACCAACACAATAATATTAAATAGGTAAATTCACAATGGGGTGTAACAATTATGATATTCAACATGTAAACTTAGGTACTAAAACCAAGGAGGAAGAGAAGAAATCTCTACAATCAGTTGTTTCTAATATACTTGGTCAAATTAAAAAGATGAAAATACAAAGGAAGAATTGAAGGCTCAATTAAGGTGGCTAACGTCTTATATCAACCATTTGATGGGACCTATAGATTCAACTATATTTACTCCTTCACTGATAGAGACATTGAACAAAGAGGCACAACACCTAGAGCTTGAGGGTGTTATCCCAACCACCATCAAATGGAAATAAAGCTTACAAGCCCTAGCAAGAAGGGTTATCAAGAAAGCATAAGAACCTATCACAATATTAGTGATGATGCAAGCTTAGCTCATGAGATGGAACCAAAGGTTGATGAAGATCTTCTCCAATAGGAAGCTTATGTCTCTTTTTTTATAGAAAATAGTGGATATTCCTTCAAACCAATTGGCTCAGGAATCCACTTTTGATGGATAGGATCAAAACTTGCCCAAAAAATGATTAAAAGCAAGTCATTTAAGAGTGAAAACAATTAAAAGGTAAAGCATACACTCAATAGATTTAGTTATGATTAATATACATAAGTTCATTTAAGACCTCTATTGTACATTTTGGGAGACTACCACATTGGTACAGTCTGCTTGAAGGATCATTAAGGAATACATGAATCATTACATCAAACAATGTCTAAAGAAGCGATTGACATAATGATAACATCAAGACTGCTATCCAAAAATTCCAAGAATCAAATTTTTTTGGATAATTATAGGACAAGTTGTGTGGTCAACTTTCTCCAAAGAATAAAGATAAAATAACACAAGGGGCCAAGTAAATGATCTGATTGAGGTGACCTATACTTTCCTAAAGCATTAACTAGAGTTAGCATGATATTATGGAGATTGACATTTATTAATCAATTTATTTAATTATTCTTTTACTGTTGTAATAAATCAACATTAAAAATTGAAATTTCTCTAAAGTGGTGCTATAATTTCTCACTCATATTTTAATTTTTTGGTTAACTTCCCTTAGAATTAGGTGTAGCTTTTTAGAGTTTTAGTTAGTTGCTTTCATAACCTAAAATCTAGGGCAAACAAGAGTGTATATATTCTTCCTTTTGTGTCAATTTTAGTCATTAATTTTTGTATTGGAAAACACAACGAACATATACAAACTTAGTGTGGATTTTCTATTGGATTAGTAATATTGCTATTTTGACATTAATCAAAGGATCATACCTGTTGGCCGTTATAATCTCTTGATCATGGTATTGATTCTTTGCTTTTAATTTATCTAAAAGTGAATAATTTGGTGAGATTTGTAATTGTTGATTGAATTTATAGAATTGTCTTATAATCTATGCGTGGAATATGGTGATTGTGATTGTGTACTATTAAAAAACCTACAAATTTGACATCCTCAAACTCTTGCATTGATAGTGTGGATGATTGTTTGAATATTAATCATTGCAATGTATTAGTTTTTTGATCTCATTTAACCTTTCAAATATAAGAAATTGAATGTGTATCATTGTCCAAAAATAGTTTAGAATTGTCTTCTCAAACTCTCCAAATATTTCAATTTTTCTTTACAAAAAAATTACAATAAAATCTATATCTATAGAAATTTAAGGTCATAATATTATTAGATCTATGATTAGTTTTTAGATGAAATGAGCACATAATGCCATATTTATATTCTTGAAGTCTCAAATTCTTGTTTGACAATATAGATATGAGTTTTAGAAGGATTATTTGTGTTTAGAATTGAATTAACAAAGGATAGCTTGTAAATAAATCATATAGACCACTTAGCTATCTCACATGGTCAAGACCTAAATGAAAAGGAACCTTGGAGTAAGATTCCTTACTTTTCGAGAGGAGTAGAGTGATCTATTGTTCTCTTTAGAGTGATGAGCACATAGTGATACTAAGAGGGGGGTGAATCAATACCTAAAAAAAATTTACTTTTCAAAACTTAACCAATCACAATAAGAACATTCAAGTAATATCTAGCAATTAGGAACACAATGAGAACACACAATTTATGTGGAAACTCTTTTGAGAGAAAAACATGAAATAATATTGCTTATATTTTATCAATTAATCTTCTTCTTCTTGTAGACTCCAACCTACTATCAAAGTTTCCAATCTTTACACAAACTGAGCTCCAACTCAACAAGAGGATCCAACCTCTACTTGATAGGCTCCAACCCCCACACAAAATAGAGCTTCAACCTAGCAAGAGGCTCCAACCTCTATTTGATAAACTTCAACCCTTTTAATTATTCAATGTTGATATAATAAAATCTTTCACAAGTCTAATCCACACTCACATAAATATTCTCACACTTCTCTTCAAGTCTGATCAAATCATGCATAATTCATTTATACAAAACTAATCATAATCATGACATTATCTTTACATAAAGTTTTTCCTTACACTTTGCTCTAATTCTCTTCTCAATTTGCTCTTACTTTTCACATATGTTCATTATATATTTTTTCAATTGTGATTCACACATAGGTTGCATATATTCTTTAATATGAATTTGATATATACTCTTCATTTATGCCCTTTTTATCTCTTTTAGTCTGCTCTTTTTAATCATAAATTATTCATTGAATTGTTGCATTTAAATATGCATATCTTCCACTTTTTATATCTTCTCAATCCAAGTAATTGAAATGTCCTTTCACAAATAATACCACCTTTCATATGATATGCAACTCTTGATTTATGCCCTTTCATAACATTTAATCCTTGATTATTTAAGTACCTTTAATCACACCTACACATATAATTTTGATTGTTGCTTTTAATAGATAATATTGGTCGATGTATTTAGTTGCAACTTCTTCTTATCTTCTTATATATAATTGGTTGTATTATCTCCTTCATTAACTATCACCCTTTTGTTCAATTGCTTCTTTCTTTTTAATCATCATTTTTTATTATTATTGTCTTGGTTGATTTAAAAACATGTATATATATGTATATTTGAATGCAAAGTGAAGGAGTCAACTAGTTTTCAAATGTCTTTTGATTAGAATTTATTTATTCTAAAGAGGACAATCAACCATCATAGTAATTGTTACCAAAGTTGATAGAGAGGTCGACTAACATGAGTATATATCTATAACTTCATATAGTCGACCAACATATGTGTATAATGTTAAGTATTTAATTTAACATTACCAATCTTCTTTCGACATCTTTCTCATAATCAACCAACATTCATAAAGACTCTTCAATCTTTCT
Source organism: Sequoia sempervirens (assembly GCA_007258455.2). Lineage (NCBI taxonomy): Eukaryota > Viridiplantae > Streptophyta > Pinopsida > Cupressales > Cupressaceae > Sequoia > Sequoia sempervirens. The sequence goes on from VDFB02356197.1 coordinate 16,352, forward strand.
CCAACATCTTTTACTCCTTGCATTCTATGTTATTTCTAATAATTTCTTCATTTATCTTTGTCATAAATGATGACAATCTTGTTCATGCATCTTTGACCAACAATCTCCACAACAAAATGTGTATGCATTAATGACAAAACTTCCAATAATCTCCTCATTCATCTTTGATTTCAATGACAATCTCTTTGTCTACCTTTTACATCAATGACAAACATTATAACACAGAGTTGTTTGTGTTAAAACTACCATCAACAATACTGATCATTTAAATTTAAATTAATACATTTACAACTTAATATTACATTGGTCCAATCCTTACTAGTCTTAGGACCGAGAATCAAAAAATTCACAACCATCAAAGATTTTATAGTTAGTTTAATAATATTAGAATAGCTAAAATCCAACCTCAATTTGAAAAACTGTCTACACACTATATTATGAACTTAAATGTGTATAGCTCATATTTTCATAGTAATTCCCAACTCATTTCCATAGTGATACATGTTATATGCTATATGTAAGCTTAGCTTAAGTATCATCCTTAAGTTCAAGAGATACAATGATTAAACTCAATGCATAAACCCAACAAAATTAAATCTTAAAAGCACAATTATATAGTAATTTTCTAGGCAATAGGGTGATTAAAAATAAGAGATTCACTATCAACTTGACCAAGAGACTAAGTGCACAAAAGGAACACTTTCCATTCAATCACCTTTAAAGGCACAATCACCCAAACAAAACCTTCTTTATAAATGCTCAAGAACATAGAATATAACTCTAATAATAAGTACGATATTAGATACTTACACAAGCTTGTAGAGGAATGAACATACTAGTTTGATGTGAAAGGAATTTGTACTAGTACAACAAAATCACAAATCTAGTGTTAGCTTTTAGAATAATTTAGAGATGGTCCTAAGGTGAATGCACAATAATAAAAGGGGGTGTAGAAGTATTAGTTGAGCATTGATTGACCATAGTTGGTGGCCACTCTACTCTCTACATGCTAATGAATAAATAATAGACAAGAATTAAAGTCCTTGCTGACTTTACCCAAACTCAAGACTAATTGTTGTTCTAAGCATGACTTGGTAGCTTCTTGGAGAAGTTTCATTAATTCTAATTAAAACTGAAGTAAAAGCTTGGCCTTCTAAAGATGGGTTAGTAATTGCTCAAAAGCACTTGCTCATGCCAAAATTTGGTTTATAAAACATTAGATTAGAGAATATGAGTATATTGAAGACAAGTTCAAGGTTTCATTCAGATGGGTGAAGAAAAATAAGACAAATAATGCCCTAAGATTCTAAGAATTAATGTAGGATTAGATTGAGTTGCAAAACAAGGGTCCACAATCAAGACCAAAGGCAAGAGCCCAAGACTACATAAGGACCTGTGTCATAGAAAAAAGTACCCTTTGCTTGACATGGGAATAATTCGTGATAAATTGACTTAATGAGGCCTTGATGTAGGGGTTGTGAGGCATTTTATGCATCCACACTAAGTCTTGGGCCCTTTTCAACTAAATAAAATGCATTTATTAATGTCTTTTGAAGGTGTTGTAAAAAATTTCTACACTCTTCTAGACTCTATTTATTACAATTCACCTAAAAATCACCTTTAAATCACTAAACATGTCCTATTTTTAAGTGTTGTTAATCTTGTAACAAGATTTCACAGTTTTCTAGGCATAATTTCACCATTTACACCTTCTTAAGCTTTATTTGACCCCTTTATGCCCTTATAAGGCTTAATTAAGTGTATTTTTGAATGTAAACCCGACAAACAACATTAAATGCAAGTTAATTCCCAACACCCATTTTCAAGCTTGAGGTGGGACCCATTCACCATGGGTGGCGAATAAATGCCCCTTGGCTCCAAATTCAAAATATTTTAAATTTCCTTTCATGTTTTTATTCAAAATCACTTAATGTTGGCCTGTGATGAGGTATCAATGGGTTACTAAGGCACATGTGTGTATTATAAATGAGTGTTTTTCTCCTCATTTTGCATTCCCACAATTTCCTAATTCATTCTTCATTATTCATCCACCAATCTTCCATCTCAAGTCAAGCAACTTAGGGTTTCATTAGTGAAAGTCATCATGAAAAGCTTATAAAGACATTCAAGGGAAAATCCTTCATGTTTTGCTATAGATTTTCAAGATCAAACATCATGGCAAGGTAATCAATTCCATTATATTATCATTTTGGTTTAATTACCTAAAAGAGGTTTGACCAAGGCAAACCCCCATGCCCTAACATCCAAATTTTCTCTCTTTCCTTGTGTGTTTGTAGATTTATGTCTCTTGGAAGCTTGGAAATCATCAAGAATCAAGTTGCAAAGTTGTTTAAGTCTTCTCTTTATTTGACAAGTCAAAATATCAACAAAAACTCATTTTTAGACCCGTAAATCAGAGTTTTGGAAGTAAACACCTATAGGAAGTCAAAGTGTAGATCGAAAGCTCTAGATTCCACTTTTGAATATTTAGAAATTCAAAAGTGGACTCATTCACCATGGGTGGTGAATGAGTCCCACTCCAAGGTCAGTTTTGTGTTTCCTGCATTTTTAGATACCCTTTTGTCAGAAACGAGTTTCAACTCAGTTTTGTAGAATTGGGGCTGATTTGCCCAGAATGGCGAATGAGTCCCACCAAGCCTAAAAGTCAGGATTATCAACATTTCAAAGGCTATTTCCAGTCTTCATCCACATTCCAGGTGCAAACTTTTAGTTTGATTCATTTGTGTTCAATTTTGTATCCATTTTTAGGTGTTTTTGCATTACATAATGTGTTTTCAAACAAGTTGTTTTCCTTTAGTTTCCATTCATTAATCAATCAATCTTATTAGTTTCTTGCATTCAGAAATTACATCTAGGAATATTGAATCTATATTCCATCCATATCACATTAACTTTGAATGTGAACATAAGCATTTTGACCCCTCTTTCTCCTTTTAGGTGAAAAACCCTAGAAGCCTTAGAAAGCAAGTGGGTCCCAAAAATCTATGTTCCATTTTGGTGAACTTTCTTTTTTGAATACTTTCTTGTCTGATTTGGAGTCCATCATACATCTAGCTTGCATTAGGACTTGCACGAATTCACTTGCATGCTAGGTCTCACATTTTGCATTCATAGAAAAGTGCATTTAGTTTGCATTTTTAACATCTAAATTCATTTAACTTTTATGAAATTCTGCATTTTTTACTTAGGCCTACATCACAACACTCAAACAACATAAAAATCACTCAATTTTTTTTGAAAATTTTGAAAAAATGTCCACATTGGGACTCATTCGCCACCCTGGGTGAATCAATCCCTTTTGACCCCTAAAACTGCCTTTTACAGAGCTAAAAACCCTATTTTTATGCTTCTGTTTGCTACCATTAGTTATCTGTATCAGTCGACTGAGTTTTTGTATCATGCATTTCATTAAAGTTAGCTTATATTAGCTCATTTCATGCATTGTTAAAATTCACATTTGCATTTTCAATCTTTCATCTTTCAAATTATTGCATAGTGTCATGAGTAAATTACTTTGTTTGGGATTTGAAAAGTTGCATTTCATCCTACGTTTTTACATTTGCATAGCTTCTCTTACATTTAAATCATTATAAATAATCATTGTTTCTATTCAAGGAACTTAGACTTTTGCAATTTTCATTTTCAACATTAGTTCCTAGTTTATTTTGATCAAATTCATTAGCAAATGAAAACAAAACACAAAAAGCATCAAATGATCCCATTCAAAAAATGATTCAATTTCAAAAAACCATAACATCCAAGCCCTTTAGTAGTGATGATATAGACATGTTAGATGAATCCCTTAAGGACTTCCTCTCACTAAGATCATCTACTAAAGATTTGACACAAACAGATGCAAGCATTGATAATCATGATAATCATAATTGTCCTTCTCTTGGTATCTCTCCCATTGGTGATGAAGGTATCTTGATGAAAGAAGACACAATCATTGGAGATCATGACAATCTTGCTTGTCTCCCTTCTCCTCCTCCTTGCAAAGACATTATGACACACAAAGCTGCAATCATTGCCCCTACCTTAGTGAGTCCTCATTCATCTCCCAACACCTCCCCTAATTGTGAAAATGCTACAATTGTGAACGATCATGAAAAACACATTTGTGTGGAGGATATGAATGGGAGATTTGACAATCCTACTCCTCAAGAAGACATTCTAGGACATAAGGATGTAAGTGTAGATAATCATAACAATCAACCATTTTCTTCTCCTAATATCTTCTCTACACATGAAGAAGATAGTTTAAATAATGTTAGAAGATATCATTGGTGAAACTCCCAAAACACTTATTCCTCCATTCCTTGATGTCTCTCCAATTTGGGAGATCTTTTTGAACACACAAGTACAATCATTAGTTATCCTTCTCTTGATGCCTCTCCTATGAGTGATAAAGCTAACTTGCCAACTACAATTATGACATGTGATGAACACTTTAACTCTCCTCCTAGGGTCGATATTATGACACATAAGAATGATACCTTAGAGAAAGTAGACAACCAAATAGAGCCTTCTTGTCCTATCCTCACTCTTGATACTCAAACAAATTCAATCCTTAATCATCACCCCACATGCACTAAGAAACAAGCTCACAATACACCCACCCTCATTCTTCCAACTCATGGTCTTCGTGATTGTCCTTTCATAGCCATCAATCAATCCAACAAACCTTCACTCAACATCAATACTATCACACAAGATTCTTCCAAGAAAACTCTACCCCTGGTACATCCTAAATTGATAGATATCTCATTAAACATGTATCAAGCAAAAACTTTGTTTCCTTATCCACATAAATAACATTAGTTGTTGCTCCTTGCCATGTAATATTTGTAGGATCATAACATTCTCACTATTACATGTTTCACATCCCTTGCAAGGGGCAACATATCGTCATCCATTCCAGGCTCACCCTTGTCCTACATTAAGTCGGGGCAAAGTGTTAGAAAGCCTTATCCCCGTATGTTACTAGTCCTTGTCTCTTTTGACTAGTCATTAACCTTTCATGACTGAATAAGAGCAAGCTTGAGATGTAGATGACATGTCTTAAGATTGACTCACATGTGACATACTCCCTTTCTTCATGACACATCTTATCAAAAACATATGACTTGACATAGGGCTTTTCGAATAAGCTCTCATGTTCTCTTCTACTTTAAAGCAATTGCTCATAGTACGGTGTGTAGCAATTTCTTTAAAGTGTGTGCATAAATAGACCACATCTTTTCGCAAAATATTCATGGCATGATTTACTTTTTCTTGTGACGTGTCCTCTTCTTGGTGGTATCATTGGGTTTGATGCCTTTCAATAGTGTATGATCAACTAAAGTGGTCTAATGTGAACACAACATCCCATGGATAATGATCTGACACTAGGGATAATGATCAATTGAAGTGACCTGATGTCAACGAGGCATCCCATGGATAACGATCTAACCTCCCGACTTGTCCTCTCTTGGAGACATTAGGCATGATGCTCCCCAAGAAGAAGACCTTACATGAACAAAGCAAAATCCCCTTTAACAAAATTTTTACATGACATTCAAAAACATTTTATAGACAAACAAACTAGATCTGATCCACAACTAGATGGACAAATGGTCGAAGGTTGATCCACCTTTTATTTCTTTGGGATATCTCACCCTACAGACAATTAGAAGTTCCATAGCCTTAGAGTGAGTATGTTGTGGACTTCTCACCCCGCAGACGACCTGAAGTTCTGTGGCCCCAAAGTGAGTAGATCCTTTCCACCCCATCTTTCTTTCTCATTCTTGCCATTGCATGATTTTGTATCTTGATGGTTTGAATTAGGATCTTGGATCCTGGGGGCTTGATTACCTTCTTTGATCTTTGTCATTCTTTGTCATTTGCATCTTTACATGTGAATCTCTCTTGAATGTCTACTTTAGTGTGAGTTTGAAGCAACTTCATCCTCTCACTAAAGTGGGGGCTAAATGTGCCGTAGAAAAAAGTACCCTTTGCTTGACATGGGAATAATTCATGATAAATCGACTTAATGAGGCCTTGATGCAGGTGTTGTGAGGCATTTTATGCATCCGCACTAAGTCTTGGACCCTTGCAAACTAAGTAAAATACATTTATTAATGTCTTGTGAAGGTGTTGTAAAATATTTCTACATTCTTCTAGACTCTATTCATTACAATTCACCTAAAAATCACCTTTTCATCACTAAACGAGTCCTATTTTGAAGTGTTGTAAAGTCTTGTAACAAGATTTCACTCTTTTCTAGGCATAATTTCACCATTTACACCTTTCTTAAGCTTTATTTGACCCCTTTATGCCCTTATAAGACTTAATTAAGTGTATTTTTGAATGTAAACCCAATAAACAACATTAAATGCAAGTTAATTCCCAACACCCATTTTCAAGCTTGAGGTGGGACCCATTCACCATGGGTGGTGAATGAGTACCCCTTGGCTCCAAATTCAAAATATTTCAAATTTCCTTTCAAGTTTTTATTCAAGATCACTTGATGTCGGCCTGTGATGAGGTATCAATGGGTTACTAAGGCACAAGTGTATAAATAAATGTTTTTCTCCTCATTTTGCATCCCCACAATCTCCTAATTCATTCTTCATTATTCATCCACCAATCTTCCATCTCAAGTCAAACAACTTAGGGTTTCATCATTGCAAGTCATCAAGAAAGCTTATAAAGACATTCAAGGGAAGATCCTTCATGCTCCACTATAGGTCCCTCTCCCCTAACTCGTGATGGTGATAAGTACTTCAAGGAATTTGCTCTATCATTACCTATGCTTCTTGCACAATACTTGTGTAGTTATTTTTTGCCCCTTAAAGGGCTTGTAACCATAAATGGCTATCACCAATTTACCAATATTGTGAGAGAGAATCTAAGCAAAAACATATGAATTTTGCTCATTATAATCATCAAATTAACATATGTATACATACATTATTCGTACTAAAAACTAAAATATATGTTCAAATCATCAGTATAATAGTCACCTAATTAGCAAAGATTTTTTAATAAATGTCAAATTTTAAGATGTTACAGATAGAGAGCAAGACATTGAGACATCTCTTAATTTATTGGAGCTTTACTATCTCAAATCTAATAACAAAAACGAAAAATGATTTTAAAAAAATCTTTTGACATTAAGAACTATATACATATACCTTTGTTATCAATTTTAATTTAAAAAATCATTTATAACTCAACTCTAATTCCAAATAATATGATTATTAACACTTAGATATATTTATTTACTCAAAATTCCCATAAAAGAATTAATTTTAGTTTTCCCATCTATAACAAACTTTATTATTATTAATACCTATATGAGGACTCCCCCGAGCAAAATAAAATAAAAATAAAGAATATTCCTTTGAAAGTGGCCCTTCCATTATTGCCCGTACTCCCAAACAAAAATTGGAATATAGTAAGAGACGATTCTATTCTAGCGTTGACTGAAGGAGCTCAAATAACTAACAGTATAAGGTGTAGATTCATTCCCGAGGGCTTGGATTGCATCTACACTGTCCCGTTCAAGGACTATTTTAGCCACTTAGTCGATTCTTTTCTCCCCCTTCCAAATTGTGGACCAACATTTCTCTAAATTTGCCTTAAACAAGCTGTAGCTTTATCTAAATACCTGTATTGCTTTTGCTACCAAATCCACTGTTGTTCATGGATACTTTAGCTCACAATCCCCTTACGAGAATACCCAAATCTTGTTCTCCTCAGGTTATTCAAAGTCCACGTCAATGGTTTGGAAAAACTATTCGTTTCAGCCACTCAAAACATAATGATGTACCGAAATATTCCCTTTTAAGAAAAAGAAGAATCAGAGCTGGACTAGAAGAAACTGTTCAAGAACTTGTTCATAACCAGTTGACTGTCACAAATTTGATTACACAAATTATATGAAATTTATAATGGCAATGATGCGAGTATAAAGTGTATCAATATTTTGAATTTGGGCATCGAAGTGTGAATGTGGGTATCAAAAATTAGTATTTGCGTGTCAAAAGTATAAATTTGGATATCAAAATTACAGTGGTGTCAAATTGGGAATATCAGCGTGACTATTGAAAATCTGAATTCGGGTAAAACAAAAATGATTTTACAGATTTGTGAATATGGATATCAGATAAGAGAAGATGGCTTTTACTGTCCTCTATAGGTCAAATTCTCATGCAGTGTATAGCAAATGTGCTTACTTGTTTAGATGATTGTTTCTACCATTGTTTTGTTCAAAAATAATTTTCCTAAGTTTTGTTTGAGTTACTTGATTTAATATTTCCATGTATTAGGTCAATGACTGCAAATATATGTTGTAATTGAAGGTATTAGTATCTGCATCTGTGGCCGGTTTAGGCAGTCAGCTATTGAAACCACTTGTGCCTGCTGTGCTGGGAAGAGGTTTCAATTGGGAGTTGGCTTTAACTTCTGGCGGCATGCCTTCCAGTCATTCTTCTGTAAAACAATTATTAAACTAAGAATGCTTTAAGTTGTTTTGAGTTCTGTTATTCATTTATTATTGCTTCAAAATGTTTTGATTTGAGATATGGATTTGTGAGTTGCAGAGTGTTGTAGCGGCAGCAACTGCCATTGGTTTAGAGAGGTAAGCTATAAAGCTGAATCTTTTATTATATCATAATAAAAGAAGTTGTGCGGCACTAATTTGTGTTGTTTCCATTCCAGAGGGTTCTCAGATTCCTTGTTTGGATTGTCGGTTGTAATTGCAGGAATTGTCATGTATGATTCTCAGGTACCTTTTATCTTACTTGGTCATTAAGGTTGAATTTTTTTGAAGAATTTAAATGGATTAGTAGAATTGAATGGTATTAAATTTCAAAATGGATTAATAGAATTGAAAAGTATTACATTTTCTGGTTTTTCTCTCCTCAGTAAATCGGTAAACACTCACACCATGTGTCTTAATTAATACAGTGTGATTGGGGAATGCTGCTATTATGTCAAAACTCACCTTAGATTTTGCACATAGTTTTGTCCAAGATGATCCCCATATTAACACAGGACCGTGGCTAGTGGGGCTTGAACCTTGATCATCATCTGGAGAATAGCAACACCTTACCAGCCAAGTCCACTGGAATGATTTTCGGGGCTATTTCTAGTACAAAGGTAAAGGCAACTTGGAAGATCACGAATGATCCAGAGCTGCCTTGCACAATAGTCTATAAATGAATTGCTGTTTAGGGAAGAGTCAAAACAGTATGAATATATTATGCTGCAAAATCTATGGACTTTAGTTCACTCCATTTTAGCAGCCAGTGAAAATGACCTGATGAGTCCATGAAATGTGTTTTTTTTGGCACCATTTTAAGCTTTAAAAGGATGCTTTATTTATGTCACGGATGGAATTATATGACTATGATCCCAGTTTATGGATGTTGTATAAACTATGAAATATTATATATTTTGTAGGAATAAACTTGAATAATGGAGCAAATAGAGGGTTTTTAGGTTGTGTGCGTGTAGCATTGCTTCAGCAACACTGTTCAGTAGCACTTTTCCACAACATCGTCTCATAGCTTGCTGCAAGAAGCATCTTTACAGCCACTATCACACAATAAGGAATCACTAATGCTACCATTGCCAGCAGGAGAACCAATAAGATGGATTCAAGCATCCGGAATTAAGAGGATCCTCATTTTGAGCATTGCCAAGTACTACAGTAGTGTCCCGCACCTGCCGCAGGACATGTCCTGCAGCATGTTGGAGGATATTTTCCATGGTTTACTACAGGATTGCTGGATAGAAGGGCATAACATAAAATGCCAATAAACAGTGAGAACAGGTGCATGGCAATTACCAGCTCATTGGTAAACACCATCCTATCCTCATCCTATATTGTCAATTGATTATTGTTCCACCAAATCTGCCACATAATCAGATTTGGTTTTCTATTTTAAGCTCTTGTAGCATGTTGCAGGAGATTTTCCACAGTTTGCTACAGGATTGCTGGATAGAAGGGCATAACGGAAAATGACAATAAAGTGTCTGAACAGGTCAACGATGGTTACTATCTCATCAGCACATACCAGCCTATCCTCATGCCATAATTCTCACTATTTCTGGGGAGAAAACCATGCATCTGGTCTGCTATTTCAATAACAGATATCATTGTTAATAGAGTATTGTACCACCGAATCTGCTACAAAATCAATTTCTGTTTTCTATTTTAATCTGTTGTAGTTATTTAATAACTTTCATCTCCTCTATATAAGGTCTTGAACCTCAACAATAAAGGGGGATGGACAGTGTTTTTGGCTTTGTAATTTTGGAATAACAATAATTTTCCTACTTTTTATCTTAGCCTACTTTTACATATGGATTGAGGAGGGGTGTCGAGATTTCCTTTAGATGCAACAAGGGCGGGCCCCCCTGTTTGCATTAGGAGGAGGGATTTATAGCCTTTAGAGTAGAAGTGGAGTAGATGTTTTATTTCAGTTCATTTCCTTTCTATGCTTTCTAGATAGACTAGTTGCAGATCTCTCTTCTAGAAGGGTGTTTACAACACATGCCTTGCTTTGTAACATACACCCCTGATATATATATATATCATACACCCCTGATATATATATATATATATTTTTGATACCCCTTGTTTGCTGGTTGCTTGTTCAATGATGTTTTGTGTTTGTTTCAATGTGTTTGCAAGAGTATATATAAATAAGAGGAGACCTGGAAAGAGAAGCTACAGTCACGTTCATGCCCCTTCAAAACCAGCAATGTTCCTCTTGAAAGGAAGCGATCAAAACTCAAGCTCTAGTCTTCAAATTGCCTCATTCACCAACGCCTATACCACCATTTTCCAACACCAAAAAACCAGCTATTGAAAACACCACAGGTGCTGCTCAAAACAGGGTTTTCTGACAGCAAAGGACATCCCTCTTTGATAGTTCAATCTGCTCCATAAATTCATAGGCTCTGCCAAAAATTACGATCTTGTGCTTGAAATAATTGTCTTGGAAAAACCCTTCCTTTTAACCAATACCCATTTGAATTCTTCAAGGCGCCTTAGAGTTCTGACCCAGAAAAGCAAAGCTCAGGAAATGAAGCTAAACACACCAAAAAATTCACCAATCACTCCAAACATCTTAAAATACTGCAAAAATCTTCATCATTTCTTTCACCAAGATCAATCCCATGAAGCTCCTGTAATCAATTGATTATAAACTCCAATATCTGATTAGGGTGGATATTTCACCACCGAAACCAGCCAATACAATGAAGGGTTTTCGTCCTCACAACACAGCCCGGGCAACCAAAATACAATCTAGCAGCATTTCAGTATGTTGTCAAAATCTGGATAATGAAAATGAGAGCCAAACTCAAAATGATAAAGCTAGGGTGATGGACTCCAAAAACCACTTAATTCCAACACAAAAACCAACGCCATTCTCCCTTTTAAAATATTTTGAAATATGGCATCCATTTTCAAGGAGGCAATAAAAATAATAATTAAGCTTTTAAAAACAACTTAAGTTGTTTCATTAGGCACAAGGTACACTTCAATGACCACTTTTCCCCTTAATATGAGTTTATAATATAACTTTATAATTTAACTTTATAAAATACTTAAGTGGTCGAATAAATCAAGTATTAAACTACAACCATAGGCTCTCCAACAAAAGAATTGATAAATATTATTGCTACGTGAACATTGCCCTGGGACCAACTCCCCCAAAGGTGACTTACTATAAATAGCACTGCTATAAATAGTAAGTGTATGCCAAATTCCCCAAACTGCGTGAAATAGAGGATAGATGAGGAAACTGTGACCAATTGAAGATAACAACAACAATACCGACAATTGCTATAAATAGAAACCCCTCTGGAAACCCCCAAACTGAACTGCTAAAAATAACACTTACTATAAAGTTATAAACAGTGTACTGCTAAAAATAGTAAATGACACCAAATGCAAATTGAGCACAAACCGGGCAGCCGTCACAACTTACTAAAAATAGTAAGTTCGGAAAAGGTTGTTAGATGCAGATGCATGCCATACCATTGCGAAGCTCTCTGAAAACTCAAAAAGAATCCATAAACCAAATTGCAAAACTCCAACATGCAAACCCCTGAATTCACAATCGAAGCCTCCAAATAGTTGGAAACCCTAATTCTGCATCTGATTGGCCTACGAGCGTCTGGGAATAGGCTAACTATCATTGGAAAGTGTAGTGCTAAAAATGGGGACATTACAGTCTGCCCTTCCCAGTATTGCTTGCCCTCAAGCAATACCTCCACAACTCTAGAAGAATTTAAATTGATCCACACCCAAACTAGTAGGATCGCAAGGTTCCATGTCCATCTCGGGAAGGACCCACCATGTTGATGTTGCACCACTCTGATCACATAAGTGAAAACATCATGCCAAAACTGCACTAACCTCCCTTGCAACCCCAAAATGTTACCATCCATGGAACTCAAGCTGAAGAGACTGGAAGAATTGAAATCAATACCATGCAGTATCTCATGCCCAAAAGATTCTGAGTGATCAATACCAACAATGCCACGGTCTATCATAAACCTAGGCAATAGGAAAAATAATCTACCCAACTCAAAATCAAACTCCCCTGCAAATCTCTATATGGTATTTGATAGAGCCACGACTATATAAGTGACTTCTCTAAATCAACTTGCAAAGAGGGAATCAATCCTTTGCAAGAGCTCAACAAAATCATCCCCATGACTCCATATGAATCTACTATGCCTTGTTTGAAATATTATGATACAACCATGGAGACTTTGGAAAACTCTTATAGTTCCCACTTCAATAGCCTCCAAATGATAAACCAAAGCATGTGGGGGTTCGCTGTCTTGAATCAATATTGTGAGAAGACTATCAAAATTTGCATCACAAACCTCCATAAAGTGAGCTTAGAGAGTAGGAAAGGTTTGAAGGAACCAATGATCACTGCTGTTCAAGGCTGGGATTAGCGAAAAAAATGCTCTCTACACAAGGAATAATAGTAGTGCCATAAGAATCCCCAAGTATGAGCATGTGAAATGAGCATCTTGTTGCACCCAATCATCTCGTAAGTGGCTGGGAAACACACCCAAGAAATCTCCAACTGATATCTTCCACCTATTTGACAAGAAATGATGAACCAACTCTCTTGAACGAGAGTAACTCCCCATGTAAGGTGGTTGGTCTGCCCCAAATCAGCAAGCTCGTGTTTCAAAATCTGCCCCTGTCTAAGCCAAGGATCACTCCCAAGAGTAGTCATCAGCTCATCTTTCCAATGCACACTTAAAATCTCTCTCCAATCCATTTGTTGATGTACAAATGGGACCACCAGATGGCTGGAAAGGGAGTTAGCAGCACCACTAATTCTGAAATTTTGATCCTTATCCCTCCAAGAATCCCTCCAAGCATACCCAATAAGCTTTGTAATACTATGCCGAGGATGCCAAACAAGGATACCCAACCAAGAATGATTCCCAACACATCGGAAAAAGTACACATCATGTCTCCAAGTGTCCACCAAAACCAAATGCACGCTCAAGGAATTAGTGTCTCCTCTAGTGAACCTTTGAAACCTAACCATGAAAGCATTCACATCTGTGGAGCATGGAGCAAATGTTGTCTTCAATCCCAACTCCAAAAATGGATTAGTATGAGCCAAAACATCACTCCACCCAAGGTATGGATGGTCAAGGAAGTAAACAATCTGTTTTGGTTCTTCTTTCTCCCCTTCCTCCTAAGTAACAAGTTTGAATTCTTCACTCCTTGCTGCTGTCATGAAATTACCAGCAGCTACTAAGACTTGTTTTGTTAACATCTTGATGTCAAGGACGTTGAAAATATCCTAATTCAACATTACCCAAGTGGAGACTTGATCCTCAAACCCACTTATGCATTCATTATCAAGCAGCCTCGAAAGATTACTAATCACAATTTGTGTCACATCCTCATGGTCTAATGTCAAATCAATAGTAATTTGGAAACCATACTCAATGTCATGCTTGGTCACTTCACCACATGTCTCCTTGTCCATCACAAAGAGAGGGTTATCATAAGTTTCTTCTGCACTCAATTCAAAAAGAGGATTATCAAAAACTTGGAAGTCATCCCTTTCCTCTTGCTCACTTCCATCTTGCTAATCCAAATCTGCACATGCAACTTCTGATTTTCATGGAACATTCCCCAAGTCAAACTCTTTTTGAAGATTATCAAGCTCTTCAATTACCTGTTTGATTTCTTCAACTTTTTGTGCATTCTCTTGTTCCTTGAGAAGTTTGAAATCAGCTAGCTGCTCCTCTACCTCCATTAATGCCACTTGAGTGTTTTCTTACATATCTTTTGTTGTCTCAAGCTCACGAGTAAGTTCATCAACCTGTCTCTCTTTTTCTTGGAAAGCACTGATGGTCTTCTTTGCGATTTCAAAGGCATATTCTCGATCTCCAATCAAGTGTAAATATTCTGATTTCATAGTCTCCAAAGAATCTTTAGCAAGTTGCAACTTAGGGAGGGTTACTTCATCCTTAACCCCTTTCTGTTTCTCATCAATTTGAGCCTTCCAATAGAGTTCTTCTGTCAAACCGTGTGTTTGGTCAAATCTAGATAGAGCTTGCACTTCGTTTTCAAGGGCTCTTCCCACTCATAAGAATGCAAAGATGGTGAACTACTGATAGGCTGCAAGAAAAAATCAGAACTTTGTTTTGTGTCTTTGCTGCTCTCATAGCTGCTTCAATACTCCCTTTCTTCACCACCCACTAGCTGAGAATGCTTAATATCATAAATAGGACTAGACTCTACAATTTCTTCGAGCCTTTGCTCAAAATCAGAACTCTCATTCTTGTTTTCAATGACCCCAAGGCTGTCCCTAATTTCACACGCCACACCATCCATGTGATGACATTGCTCAACATTTAGATGGTGATCAACTTCGTGCACTAATAAATCTGATTTTTGCTCAAGAACACCATCATACTCTTCAATATCAGGAGCCTTATAGACTTCTAAATCAACTTCCACTTCACTATCACTTTGTAATGTCCCCATTGTTGTGAGCATAAGTTTTCAGAGGGTTTAGCCTATTCTTGACTCTCGTAGGCTAAGGAGCTTGGTGTTGCTGTGTTTTTCGTGACCGCACCAATGCAGAATAAAGTCGCCAACGGCTACCCTATTCTCTCTTGATCAAAGTATCCAGCACGCTAAGATTGCAAGAGAGTTCGTGCGTTCAACTCCAAGGTTCCTTCAATGCGAATAGTCTCAGTTGGCTCAATGTGATTTGCTGGTATTTCAAGGGGACTTACAAAATTATTCAACAGCTGAGGAAGAGGTTTCCACAATTCGACAGATTTATCAATGAAGCATGGGTTTCCTATTCTAACCAGAAAGTACTGAATTTAAAGTGGTTGCAGGGTTTAGAGAGTCTAAATCTATTCTAAGTGTGGGATATGGAGCTCAACTTCAGCAAACTTCAACCAAACTTCGCTTTGCCTCGCCTCGGACAGCTTCCATGGAGTCGGTGCAATCTTCAGAGGAGTAGTTCAAGGTGTTTAGATCACAACTTAGCATGAAAATACCATCACAACGACGCATATAGACATACAAATCATGATCGAAGTTAAGTACATGATATTCCAGTTGACCACACAAGGCGCATTCACCATCAGCAAATACACTAGTGGTATGGATAGAAGAAGTTGCTTAGATCAAACACCACATTCCACACTAACATCTATTTGCATGAAAATGAAATTACGCTACTCTACGCTACTTGAAGTAGAAGGGACGAAGAAACCTCGCTAGCTATCCATAACAAAGACGAATTTCACCATCAATGAAAAGATCTTTTATTATGAAAGTTTTACACAACAATCTCTTGCAAAAGTTTTCAAGGGAAAACTTTCCTTCTTCAACTACACTATCAATCTATACTAAGCTACTTCTAAGTTGTCCCTCTACTCTATGTCTACTGTCTAACTCTAAGCTCTACTGAAGGTACAAATGAGGGGGACTCCCCCTTATATAGCTGGCCAAGTCCAACGGACGGCTCAGATTACAATCGGATGGATGGCCCAGATTGTGCCACCTCAGCCCTAAACAAGATTCACCCTAAAAACCGCCACCAAGAGGAGTGGGGTAATAAATGAGCCATTAATGTCCATCATCTTCTATAAGATTCCCGTTTGTAGACGCGTTCACACTGCTCTCGATCTTCTTCTTGACGTTCTTCAACTTTGAATTGCTTGGGTTTCCACTTTTCTTCCATCTTGAGCTTTGAAAATATTTCTTCTTTGTCACTTGAGTTGGGCACATACTAAGTCTCAACACTTAGTCATTTTCTCCAAGTATTCGCTTCATCTCTTTAAGTCACCACTGTTTAGTCTCGACGTTCCACCTGCAAAACAAGCAAGGAGAAGAGCATCAGAACACTTTACAATATAAATCCACTCTACCTACTTGATTTTCACGCTTTAACTTCCAAGGGTTCATCGTCTTCACTAGCCAACTTTGCGTTCAATCCTTCATGCCTTAGCCAAATTTCATCATCCTCAAGGACATATCATCTTTCGAAAGTGTTAACTTCAACCGCATCTTCCTCACTTTTCTGGCTGACATTTCATCCAACCCGGGCTCGAGCAAAATGTTTTCATCAGGAACTTGATCAAAAATCATCTAGGTGATCATTTTCAAATTCATCCGCCAAGGCATTTTTAACACATTTTTCCTTAACTTAGAAAATTTCTCAAATTTTCCCCTAGGAAATTCATCAACCTGGTGCCCATAAAAAATCTTCACCTCATAATTCCTGGCAAGCTGTGGAAGACTTTGAAATCCATTCCTCATCGCAGACGTCCAATACCCAGAAGAAAATTTCCCCCAGAAAGCATCGAATTCATGTGTATCCAAACGAAGGGGTACATTTAATTTTTGAATTTTCAAACCTTAGAAAAATATTTCTCAATCAAATTTATCCTCATTCTTCATCTCTGGGAAAATTTTCCTTGCTCGGCCTTGAAAATTTTAACAATTTCATGAAGCTGGCACCTTCTGGCATATTTCACAGCCAATTCCTTCTTGCCTCAGAAAACTTTATCCCTTCAAGTCTAGGCGCAAATAGAGGGTCACACTTCAAGTTTCACATACTTAGAATATTTTTATCTTTCCACAAGTCAAAGGCGCAGTCAAGGGGTTGAGGTTCAAATTTTTCCATACTTAGCATATTTCCTAGCTCAACGCCTTGGAATTTTCACTTTGCACTTGCCTTCTAATACCTTGAGGGCGCATATGGCTAGGCAAGCTTCTAGTTTTCATAACTTAGAAAATTTCAAGGACTTCCCTCCTTTGTTGGGCGCATTTTAAAGGGTGCACTTCAAATTTAAAACACTTAGAATTTTTTTCAAGTTCTTCTCTTTCCAGGCGCATATGGAGGGGTCTTCTCCCAATTTTGCAACACTTTAGAACACTTTTAGCTTGCATACTACTTTGGCAAGGTGAGGCGCATTTCACCCCCTATACTTTCATTTTCAACCACTTAGAAAATTTTCCATCTCTTCCTTGAAGTTGGGGCGCAAATGAGAGGGGCTACTTTCAATTTGCAATACTTAGAAATTTTACCCGACTTCCATTTAGCAAGGGCGCATTTAAGGTGTCCAACTTCAAGCTTAAATGCCTTAGAAAATTTTCAATCACCCTCTCTTCTCCTTGGGCACAAATGGAGGGGTGAACTTCAAATTTCACAGAGTTAGAAACTTTTTCAAATTTTTATGCAAGGTGAGGCACATTTGAGGCCCTCTGCTTTTAATTTTCCACACTTAGGCAAATTTCATGGAGCCTCTCATGAGTCAAGGCGCATTAAGGGGTGCCTCCTTCAAGTTTTGGTGTCTTAGAAATTTTTTTCCCCCATGCTTCTAACTTAGGCGCATTTACTAGGGTCACCTTCCACTTTCCAAGACTTAGAAAATTTTACTTGCTTCCATCTTCTTCAAGGGCGCATTTTGGAGGGTGTGCTTTCACTTTTCATACTTAGAATATTTTTCAAGCTATCTCCTCCCAAGGGCGCATATAGGTGGTCTAGCTTTCAAGTTTTGAGGACTTAGAACTTTTCCATCCTCTTCTCATGTTTAGAGGCGCACTTGGAGGGTGATACTTCAAACTTTTAATACTTAGAAAATCTTCAAGCTTCCTCTCAACTTGGTGGGCGCATCTAGGGGTAGCTACCTCAAATTTGTCAACACTTAGAAAATTTCACCTCCTCCACTCCAGTTTGAGGCGCATTTCACAAGGTGGGCTTCTAGTTTCAAGGACTTAGTAAATTTTCAAGCATCACCTTTCACTTTGGGCGCAAATAAGACCCTCTGCTTCAAGTTTTTGTACTTCGAAAGATTTCTTCATGGCCTCCTCCAAGTCAAGGGCGCATTTTACCCATGGAGCATCAAATTTTCATGACTTAGGATTTTTTTTTTAAGCCTCTCATCTAGCTGGGCGCATATGGAGTCTTGAGCTTCAAATTTGAAGGACTTAGAAATTTTTCAAGCCTCCTCTTCAACTTCTCAAGGTGCATTTGGCCTGTGAACTTCAAATTTCCAGTGCTTAGAGAAATTCCACCAACCTTTAGCTTTTAAAGGCGTTCTTCACTGGCTGGACTTGAAAATTTATCAATTTTAGTGAATTTTATGTTCTTTGCCTGATTTAGGGCGACTCGATCATGCTAACCCTAATTTGCCCTGACTTTCTATTTTTAGAAAGTTCTTCAAATTTTGTGCCTTGAATTGACTTCTGACCCTTGAAAGGCCTAATTTTGCTTTGTTTCGAACCCTGGGACGTGGTTAAGCTACTGGTGTTAGGTGCCTGCCTGTACCTGCTATTTTTAGCAACCTGCTAAAATAGCAATTGCTCAAAATGCCTTCAAATTTTGCGTGCCGATTGCCTGAAGTGTGGTGATCGTGGCTGGATGCTGCATTTGCATTACTGTCGTGTCTTGCCCTTGAATTTAGGAAACCCTAATTCCTCTGCACCAGCCTGCTAAAAATAGTAAGTGACTGATTTTTCATCCTCTGTGACTCCGTTCAGCTTGAAATTTGCGCCAAGGGGTCTTTATCAGCTGTTTGACTTGTTCGTACTGACTTGCTATTTATAGCTGCTTCCGAAGTGGCTTACTATTTATAGCAGCTGCTTGATTTTGAGACTTCCATGACTCCGATTGACTTGAAATTTGAATGACGTGCTCCTCACCACGTGACCTGCCTGCTGACGCTGGCACTCGCTGTTGATTTACTATTTATAACCTGTTTCAGGAATGCCTTACTATAAATAGTAAGTGCTCCGTTTGTCTTCAAATTTTACTAGCAGATAGCTTGAAGGATGCTGATCGTGGTGGTTTACACCGGTTTTTGAAAATTCTGACTTTTTGCCCTTCTTTTTAGGTCCCAAAGCTGGAAACCCTAATTTGCTCTGCATGCGTATCAAACGATCTCCGTTTGTTCTCGTTTCTGCTACATTGTGATCAGCTCGTGATTCTGAAGTGCTGGGAAGCGGCTGCCAGGATGCACCTGCTAAAAATAGTAAGTTCCTTACTGAGTGACCATCTCTATTTGCATGTCACATCACTGCGAAGCTCTCGAAAAACCCATAAGGAATGTGCCGACATGCAAAGAAAACCTTGAGATGCAAACCCTAAAAATAGCCTCCAAAGGCTAAACTCTGAAGGTTGTCGTCTCACTTTGCATGTTATACTGTTGCGAAGGTCTTGAAAAACCCAGAAGGAATATCTAGACATGCAAAGAAAAACTTTGCATCTAAGCCCTGAAATTTGCCCCGAAAGCTGGACTGCTAAAAATAGAAAGTTGTCTGTTTCGGGTCAAATTTTGCACGCGAACAGCCTGATGTGTCCTGATTGCAGTGTGACTGTTAAAACTTCAAGAATGCTGAAGGAATGTCCGGAATTGGACACTTACTAAAAATAGTAAGTAGTCAGAATTTGATGAAATTTAGCCGAGAGACCTGCTGGAAGCAGCTTGACAACAACGTTAATCTCTGATTTCAATTCAAAACTTGATTTGACTTCAAACTGACGTGAGAAATGCAAACCCTAATTCTATAGACTTAGCCAAAATTTCAATCCAGACGGGCACTTCCCGAAAGACAGATAGTAGAAAGAGAGACAACGACAAAACGACCCAAAAAGTAAAGCCAAAAGACCGAAACGAAGCAAAAATTAGGGGGTCCCCATTTGCAATGGGGCGATGTGTGAAAAAGGTCACAACACTTGGTTAGAGGGTCTTTTGGAGGCAATTACCTATTCAGTGGATGGTTTCTTGGATTTAGTTGGATTGGGAGTAATAAGGGAGATAATAATTAAATTAATTATTTGTAAGGTTATTAAATAAATAAACATCATAAAGTAACCTTATATTTAATTAATTTAATAAAGTGACTTAAATAAAATATTATATCATAAAAGTCACCAAAAAAAAAATAATATTATTTTTTAGAAGCTTCTCGAAGATGGATTGAAAAGGTATAAAGAGAGGGTTAGCCAAGCTTCTAGGCATCTAGGAATTGATATTTGCTTGATGTTATTGTTTGGTGAGGAAGCCAGCTAGGGTTTCTTCCATTTCCAACCATTGGGAACAAAAACTCTCATTGGTTATGCAATTTTGAGGCTATGAAATATTGGCTGAATTATTGCTAATTGTGGGCTTCATTCAGAGGTCCAATTTGTCCTTCATTGAGGAGATTCTACAGGTGTAGTAGCTATTGTATTACTGCCCTAGCTGAGTTGATCGTGGGAGCTGAGGTATTGTTGCAAATATTTCTGAGGGTTTGGCAACAATTGATGTATTGTTGCTTTGGAATTTATCTTGCTGGTTTGATTTGCCGCAAAATTTAATGGCCATTGGCCAAATTTTGGGAAATTTGATTAGAGTTTGATATTTGAATTTATAAGTCTATTTATGGTTTGGAGAAATTTCAGGTGAATAAAGGATTTGGTTTCTTTGGTAGAAGGAATTACAGGAAACAGACTTTATATTCATTTTGAAGGAGTGGTCTGAAGTAAAGCCATAAAAGACATATACAGCTGGCAAGAAAGACAAGGTTGTAAGTAAAATTCAACATCAGAAGGGAAGTTGTCTCCTACTTATAATTGCACTTTACGACAAATACTCAAGGTGATATTGAGATATCGATTTATTTTGAAGAGGCGGCCAAGTCAGAGACAAAAGTCTTAAAAACAATTGAGCAACAGACAAAAAGGTGCAAAACTTATCGGGTCCTCTATTCTTGCCTGCTCCAACACGGGAAAAATAAGAAGATTGCCGCAAGAGTTTGGGAGGCATTGATTTAAACATTAAAGAGCTGACACACGGCTGGAGTCTATCGTCTTTATCAATAAAGACAAATTCAGATCTTTGAAGCTGATGTACTTGACAAAGAATCAAAATACATTGGAGATGTGCTCATCAAATATACTTCATCGTGTGAATTCAATATTATTGCCAATAAATGTGAAGATGAACATTGTCTGAGATCATTGAATAAATATAACATATATTATACTGGACGTGAAATTTACGAGAGCAGCTTAGTCCATATTTTGGGACGCTAAATCCAGATCATCAGTTATATGCCGAATTAATGAATAGGTGCCAATAGAAGACAAAAAGAGATCGTTGGAAAGTCATCATCAATAGCGACTGAAGATCACATATCTGTGGACTTGTTTATCTTGCAGAGGTCATATTTCATTAAGAGTTTTACCGCAGCCTTCCTAGATTCTTGGCACAATGTCTTAGCAAGTTGGAAATGATTTTCCCATTTATTTTTATGAGCGATAGGACCATCAGTCATCATTGATTCAGTTCTAGGTTCCATCTCTTTATATCATTAAGTGTTGTTGCATTGTCAATCATTAAAGCAGTCGGTATCTTGAATAAACCACTGTCACCCAGTGATAATTATACTGTGGGCTTACATTCTTATGATAATAGAATCTGCCAATGGTGAAGTGTCAATTTAGATAATCTTAGATTGCTGTCCAAACATATTTGACATTGTACATCAGTTAATAGTTATTAGAGATGCATTTGTAATTATTTAATGAAAAATCATGGAGATAGAGTCTGGCCGCCAATTGTTGTAGAAATTCCTTACTACTGCAGATAATCTTTATATGGATAGTTTGCATAACATCTATTTGACAAAATGCCTTGAGTGAAGTTGTATTGCATTAGATGGTCATAATTAGAAGCTTTTTACATTCATGATTCTATCATATGCATCTAAGATACAAACAGAAAGCCAAACAGAAAATTGTTTAACAGCTCTAAGGAGTTCACAATCTAAGTGTTTGATGAAATGTCCAAGAGCAGAAATTGAAAATTCACATCAGATATCGCTAGGGACATTACACACTTTGATCAAATGAGAAGGCAGCCCCAAACTCAAGCATAGTATCACCATTGGTTGCTGATATAAAGTCCTCATCAAGTTCTGTTTCATCATCCAGATCAAAGGGAAATTCATCCCACATAGGTTCTTTGTCATCCTTAGGTGTCATCACACCCGGATCCCAAATGCTATGGGACTGATTGTTTTGATCAATAGGAAAGTGTTCATTGTCCCCCTCTTGGAGTGTTGACTCTTGGAATAAGGCACTATGATCAAAAACACGGTAGCCCCCAACTCACAACCAAGATTACTATCATTGGTATGATGATAATGCTCGTGTTGTTTTGGAATTTTCAGTTGCACCAAGCTCAACATTAATGGCAGCAACCTTCTCAAAGAGATCGTTCTGTAGCTGTTCCATGCAAGCTTCTTCTCCAATGGAAAACTCATAACTTACTTTATGTTTTGTGTTTTGAGTGACCTTTGAATTATCACCAACATCATCACTATGGCAATGATCATAAGATGGCTCAATGATGCCACCCAAGTCACCAACACTGTAAAGAAGCAAAGAGTCATCAATGCTAGCTGTTTGGAAATCATTTTTGCCTTCAATGAGCCCATCATCTATAGGTGTATTTCTGATCTCATCATGAATAGTCATATGCATACCCAAACGGTCTCCTTGATCACTTGTCATAATTTCTCCATTTGAAAATTCTTGAGAAGTTGGGTCAACAACAAGAGGAGAACCATTTATTACCAAATCTTCAACATGATTAGGTACACACACATTGGAATCATCACCAACATAAAAAATTTGGTACACCTCACTTGTAGAAGGGGCAAGTAATTCTCCCTTTGGATCTTCACTCTCCAATTCATCATTTTGCTGAAATGAACTTGTGTTACTTTCCCCATTGTTTGCCTCTATTTCTTGACCAATGCCATGCTGTTGTTCAAGCCTTTCAGGAACATCTCTAAGCTGCAAATCATCTTGTAGCAATCCATCTTTCATCTTTTCTTTCTTTTTTCCTTTTTTTCTCACAACTTCTTCGTCTCCTTCTGATCCATCCAAGAATTGTTTGAAAGTGAGAACATCTCGTATTTCCTTAGGAAGAGAGAGATATTCATTATGCCTGGTACAGATATAATCACGAAATGTAGATGCATCCATAGTTCTAAATGTAGAAGGCCAACTACTGTAATCTGTTATGCAACTACTGACACCATAGGCTGGTAGGAAAGATTTGGCTCTGATACCACTATAATACACACCCCTGATATATATATTTTTTTTGATACCCTTTGTTTGTTGGTTGCTTGTTCAATGATGCTTTGTGTTTGTTTCAATGCGTTTGCAAGAGTATATATAAATAAGAGGAGATTGCAATGAACAAGAAATACAATTCTCTAATATCTTTTCAATAGAGATTACCATAATCACCAATAGCATTCATTTTCACAATAGAGATTATCACAAACCAAATAGCATTCTTTTTTAGTTATCTCAGATTAATACAATGAATGTTTAGACCTGGAAAGAGAAGCTAGAGTCACGTTCATGCTCCTTTAAAAACAGCAATGTTCCTCTTGAAAGGCAGCGATCAAAACTCAAGCTCTTGTCTTCAAATTGCCTCATTCACCAATGCCTATACCACCTTTTTCCAACACCAAAAAACCAAATATTGAAAACCCCACAAGTGCTGCTCAAAACAGGGTTTTCTGACAGCAAAGGGCATCCTTCCTTGATGGTTTGATCTGCTCCATAAATTCATAGGCTTTGCCAAAAATTTCAATCTTGTGCTTGAAATAATTGTCTTGGAAAAACCCTTCCTTTTAACCAATACCCATTTGAATTCTTCAAGGTGCCTTAGAGTTATGAGCAAAATGTGAGTTCTGACCCAGAAAAGCAAAGCTCAAGAAATGAAGCTAATCACTCCAAAAATTCACCAATCACTCCAAAACTGAAAGCAAGCCAAAACTCTTAAAATACTGCAAAAATCTTCATCATTTCATTCACCAAGATCAATCCCATGAAGCTCCTATAAATATCAATTGATTATAAACTCCAATATCTGATTAGGGTGGATATTTCACCACTGAAACCAGCCAATACGATGGAGGGTTTTCGTCCTCACAACACAGCCCAGGCAACCAGAAGACAATCCGGTAGTATTTTAGTATGTTGTCAAAATCTGGATAATGTAAATGAGAGCCAAACTACAGATTATAAAGCTAGGGTGATGGACTCCAAAAACCACTTAATTCTAGCACAAAAACCAACGCCATTCTCCCTTTTGAAATATTTAACATTTTAAAATATCAATCTCGTCCTCCTTATGGTGTCCATTTTCAAGGAGGCAATAAAAATAATAATTAAGCTTTTAAAAACAACTTGAAGTTGTTTCATTAGGCACAAGGTACACTTCAATGACCACTTTTCCCCTTAATATGAGTTTATAATATAACTTTATAAAATACTTAAGTGGTCGAATAAAGCAAGTATTAAACTACAACCATAGGCTCTCCAACAAAAGAATTGATAAATATTATTGCTGCGTGAACACTGCCCTGGGACCAACTCCCCCAAAGGTGACTTACTATAAATAGCACTGCTATAAATAGTAAGTGTATGTTGAACACCCCAAACTACGCGAAACAAAGGACCAATAAGGAAATTGTGACCAATTGAAGATAGCAACAACAATACTGACCACTGCTATAAATAGAAACCCCCAAACTGAATTGCTAAAAATAGCACCTACTATAAAGTTATAAACAGTGTATTGCTAAAAATAGTAAGTGACTCCAAATGCATTTTGAGCACAAACCGGGTAGCCGTTGCAACTTACAAAAAATAGTAAGTCCAGAAAAGGTTGTCAGATACAGATGCATGTCATACCATTGTGAAGCTCTCTGAAAACCCAGAAAGAATCCATAAACCAAACTGCAAAACTGCAACATGCAAAACCCCTGAATCCACAACCGAAGCCTCCAAACACCTTGAAACCCTAATTCTACATCTGATTGGCCTATGAGCGTTTGGGAATAGGCTAACTGTCACTGGAAAGCATAGTGCTAAAAATGGGGACATTACATGGTTGAAGTTTGAATGATCTCTAGGCTGATAATTTATGAAGGATCACATGCTCAAAATACTGGATTGTTGCCTCTCGGGTTGATTCCCTTGAGCTGAAGAAATTGTTACTTCATTTTGATAGCTTGAGCATGTGCTTGTCATGACCTATATTTGCTTCATCCTATGAAGACTTTGTCATAGACTGTTGGCTTTGGACAATGTGGACTTGTGAAGAATGACTGATTTTAAACACATTTTTTGCTAGGAGTTGAGGTACTGAGTATTGTCATATTGTGAATAAAAGCTACAATCACATGTTATGCTATCGTGGTAGTAGCAACAGTAGCATTAAAAAAATTAATTTGCTATAACATTCCACTCAAATTAAGAGTAGTAGATGCAACCACATTGATTCAAAGTTCAAACTGTATTTACTAATTTCTTCCCCAACCATAAAAATTGCCATTTTGGTAGATGATATGAGTAACTTTTTTTGACTGGAAAAATGAGGGATCTATTGGGGCCCTCACTCAGAAAAAGTTATCTGAGAAACCAAAAACTGATTATAGACAAAAAAGCCCTTGTCACCATTAAGGTCAAGATCGAGGGGAACTGGGCAGCAAAAGAGAGAATGGCTCCCAGACTGAAAATTCCCAGCTGGCCATTGAGTTAAAGGATGTTCCTTATGCCCCAGAAAGGAGCCACCAAAAACTTCCCTCTGCCCAGACTCAAAAGAGGCTGTGTAACACAATTGAGAAACCCAAAACTTTATACATGCCTTCCAAAATATGTATACAAGGGTAGATATATTTACAAAATCTTTTTTTCTTTTCTTTTCCTACCCTTCACTAAAATTTACACAGACAAGCCTCCATAGCAGCAAGAATAGGGTTGGTTGTAGCAATGCCACCCTTGGTGGCTAGTGTTCGATCAACATGAGATGTGGAAAGGATGCAGGGTTGACAATCTAAAACTGATTGAATATTCCTTTCCATGTCCATATCTATGCCCACCTATCAAGGTTTATTGAAGTAGATGTCCTTTTCAACTTTCCATTGCTTGGAAAGAAGGCACCATTCCTTTGTCCATTTTGGCATGATGATTGGCCTTGCCACCCTAGTGACCTCACACTTGTGAATGACCTTGATATTGTTGGTATAATTGGCCATGTCTAGACATAAGTTCTTTAATGCCTTGTGCTGCTCATCCATCGATTGAATTTCCTTTTGCAGCATGAGAACTTCCAAAGAAATTCCCATTGGAGGATCTTCATTTTGCTCATGTGAAGATAATTAGAGATTTACCTCTATGCCCTAGAACCTTTTGAAAACGAGCTTGGTTCTTCTTTGATCCATCTGTAGGGCAGGGAGTCAAGGATCTTTATAATTTGGATAATGATCTTGTTGTAGACCAAGTGGTCCTTAACCAAACGCCAGTTTCAATTGTAAGTCCCTCCTCAATGGATTATCCTTTTCTTGTCAAAATCAGTTATCTCAAATTGTCCCCAGGCACTACAAATCATCTTTAAAGTATCGTTGCCTAAACCACAAAAAATGTTTTGAGGCCTCTATTTGAAACCCCTCCAACATAAGGGGACTTTCAAGGAGAGTGAGTGCCATCTATTGCCTAGGAGAAGTCAGAAGCTGAGAGACACCTGCACAAAAACTGAGAGGATGGAAGTGGGGAAGAATGAACCATTTACTATAGCCTTAGCCAACATTGAGCCTTATTAATTGCATGACACCAAACCCAAGAATTCATCAAGTGCCGCATAGATTACCAAATCTAAGAGATGTTAATGTGGCAGTGGTGAAGATAAATTCTTGAATATTGGAAGTGAAATACAAATCCTAAGAATAAATCGTGACCACTATGGTGCCACAAAGAATAATACTGGTTGTTACTTGTTTTGTTTGGATAGGAAAAGACAATGTTAGATCCTCTTCCCAAGCTCCCCTCATGCAATCAAATTTAGAATGGGGTGAGCTAATTTTTTTTGTTAGAAGATAAGAGTAAATGAAGTCCATCCCATCCATCCTCTCCTTTAATGTTTGCTTGAGATAGGGGAATTAGTCAATTTTTTGATTGGCTAGCAAGTTTTCTGATTTTTACATCCCCAAAAGTAATGGTAAAAGTTGATGCTATAAAAGGAGCAACAAATGTCAGCTTCTAAAGCCCTTTTCATTTGCTAGCTTTAAGTCTTCATAGAGAGCTAGAGGTTCAGTGTAATGTCCCCGCCAATTCTGACTTGAAATTTTTGTTTTGAGCTCTTAGGGATTTGGTCAAACAATTGTCAAACAAGTTCTTTCAAAAGCATAGGCTTGGTTATAGAACGCAACCTCCCATTCACGACTCCTATGGATAGAGCAGTTCATCTAGTCATTGACACGTTGAAGATTTAAAGGCAAGACTCTCTGTCAACCACAAAGCATTCGAAACTAAGCATACAATATTGATTATATCTTGAGTTCCGCTTATAAACTCTTGCATTCGGTTCTGCCTTGCGTTGGCTATAGAATATCAAATAAGAGCCCCCCTCAAATGAAGCGTCGTTAATAGTCTAAGGCTCCGAACCTTAACCTTTGTCGCTCACTTCAAACTAGGATTCCACATCAGCAACAATTGTTCTTCAATAACTCGTTCTAGTTAGTCCAAATCAGGCTTTCTTCAAACTTATTATATTATATAAACTCCATGTCTCCAATTTTGGTCTCTTCTAATATACGTGGCTCATTGAAGCGACAGATTCCTTTTCTCAAGTGATATCGACTCTCCCCCTTTTAATCATAATGATTTCTTCCCTAATCTTAGCGGCAACATTACTATTATCTGTCTTTTAAATGGCACCCAACCATCCAAAATTATTAGACACATATCAATAATAAAATACTAGCTCCTTTATTGATATCGGCTATAGACTCTGGCTCTGACTATATGTGGCATAGATAATCAATTTAAGGTGGCCACGGTATCCTTAATTTCCACAATGACTATTTTCAGAGGTTCAATAAAAATATGAAACGGTCTTTGGATTGCCTGACCTCTTGAATTGAAACGACTGAGTGTATCCAAGCTCGTCTCTGTTCATCCATTCATTTACAGCTGAAGCTTCCCATATCACCAAGCTCGACTCAGGAGATATTATCTCGGTTGCCTGACGATCACCTCCCAGGTTCCATTCAATTCATATGACTTCACAATCCCACTTAAGCTCCCTTCATAAGTTTTTCCTCCTTTTTTTTCCCTAATGTCTAATCCTCTTCCTTTTATGACTTGACCAAGGGGCATGATTCATCCAGAGTGCGCTGAAATGTTTCCAAAGAGGAGCGTCGGTTTCTTTATTAATATTTACAATTTTATATTTAATGATTTTGTGTTTAAATATTAATGTTTTCCCATTTTGATGTCTAATATTCATTATAAGAATATTACATTGTTAATATTTATAGTTTGATATTAAATAATTATATTATTGAATTATATTAATATTATATCATAATGATTATAGCATTTAAGTTATTAATATTTATTTTAATATTTATAATTATAATAATATTTTATGTATTAGGTGATTAATATTATTTAATCCTTTCTTAGGTATTTTTTAACTTGTGGATATTAAATATTTCTTCTTTCATATTTATAGTTTAATAATTATAATATTGTCTTTGACAATTATAATTATTAAATGGTTAATATTTTTATATGTATCTTGTTATTTTGATGTCTCGATTTTGGGGACATGACATTCAGTCTCATTGTTTGTAGCCTTTGGGATGAAGATGGATCTGCCCCCATAAGAAAGACCAACAATGGTTTTGAAGAAGGCACTCGCCTTGGCCAAGCTAGGATTGCCTCTAGATGCCTCATCAAAATTGAGCTTGATGACTCTAGTTGGTGGGGGGGTCCAATGAGCAATTTTCCTATTGACCTTCTTTCTGTAAAGACTAAAGACCATTATTAGGAGGGGGAAGTATAAATCTCTGCTACACTAGAACCTTGTTGGTTGTTAATGCTTTAGGAGTTGGTTTGTGATTCAAGCCCATACATCATCCATTAATCTTCTTTCTTCTTTGAACAACCTCTTGTTCTCTGATAGCCAAATGCTCCATAAGACCACCATAGGAGGCACTTGCTAGAGAGTTGTTAGCTTTTTAGTTCTCAAAGGCCAAGAATTTGAATTTTCCTAGATTTTTTCTATTATAACCCATTGCATTTTAAGCTTAAGGAAGAAGTGATTCTAAATGGATTTGGTAAAGCTATAGTGGAGGGGAAAATAATCTATTGTTTCCTCCTCGTTATTGCATAGAGGGTAGATCAAAGTACCTTGGAAACCTAGTCTTTGAAGTTTGTCAAAGGTCAAGATTCATTTTTTCTATCCAACCAACTTAATGCACTATTTTTAGAGGAAAAAAACTTATTTAAGATTAGTTTTGCTGGCTAGCTATCATTAGCAGATGGTACAATAGATTGACATTTGGTTCTCACCACATAATGCATAGAATGATCATTGTTCCATTGAATCACATCCTTTATAGTTGAGGAGGGGATTATTCTATTCTCTAAAAGAGTCTTTAGCCTTTCCTTTTGTTTTTCTAGGGCCTCATTAAAGAAGTATTTTTAAGTTCTTTTCCTTCGACCAAACTTGTTTTCGTCCTCCCAATAGTTGCAAACTAGGGAACCCCAAGCTTGTTTGAGGGTGGCTTTAATTTCTTCCATACTTGTTGAGTTTGAACGTTCTTGATGCCCAATCCAAGAGTCTTCCCAAAATTTTACTTTTTTACATTGCTAATTTCCCAAGTGAGATTGTCAAAGACTACCAATTCTGACTTGAAAATGAAATTCTAGATATGTGAACAAACTAGAATATTATTAGCTTGTAGTCAGTGTACAATGTCTAATATTATGTTTCAATAATATTGGTTATTCGATTATGTATTAATTGGTTGTTTGCTTCAAGTAGTTATAAGCGTTGGTTGGATGATGGTTGTGTTCCTCTTGGCAACTGTTAGGTGCTTTAAATAGATTGTATATCATCAAGGAAAGGGGTGTGATATAGTCGGATTGACTTTGATCCTTGGTTGACCATATCTGGTCTTCTTTAATAATTTCATGTGCGAATAAAAATATATTTTACTCTTGTATTTGGGATGCATTGTCATCTCTATTATTAATTCATGTATTTATTTTATCAGATAGAGAAGTAAACATTTGGCACCATTGCCTTAAAATAAGTCGTGTCAAATTTGAGCGATTTATGCCCTTAGATCTCAATAAAGGCGAGAAGAGTCCACAAGGTGTTCATGATCATTAGATTAGGTGATCTTTAAGGATCATTGAGTAAAGGGAACAAAAGAGAAGATGAAATATGCTAACCAATTTTTTTGATGAATTAACACACATAACCAGCACTTAATCAACCCGGTTAGCGTAAGCTCCAAATAGAAAACTGAACTTGAAATGAAAACTACTCAACGTCAAGAATGTGCACTCAAGATCCCACTGAGGGCGAGGTGCTAACATATGACGGAGTGTTGAATTTGAAAATTAGAAACTGATAGGCGGATAACCAGCCATGAAAAGCATTTCCTCACTACCACCAAACAGTGGGGGGAAAAGATTACAATTAAAACAATTCATCCGCTGCGGCGGGCATCCACAGAGCTGTGGGGATTCTCCACTATGAAAGTGGGTATAAGAGAGTTACAAAACAGATTATCCACACTGGCGGTAAACCATCCAGGGGTAATTTAATGATAAAACAATAAGTAATTGCAGACTGAAAATTGGTTGGATTAGTAATGCTTAATCTCAACCTTTACAAATTAAACTCTGCAGATTACAAATTACAATGATAGGAAATGAACCTTATACAAGAAGTATGAACTTTTACAATCATATATCACTCAAATACTGAAGTATAAGATCAATAATTGGAAACTGTAACAGTCTGATATAAAAATCAGAATTCTGGAAATTCAAACCAGCAAACTGTGAATTCATGAAATGCTCATAAGTTGATCAAATTACCTCCGAATGACGAGATATCAGTTGCAAATGCTTCCTAGAGGTTTGGAGCCCAAGATGAAATCCAGAAACAACCACCAGCAACTCCCATTTATTTAGCACGAATTCCAAAGCACTTCAAAAAGGTACGACCCTCTTAGAAAATCGATTTTGCAAGATAAAAATAAAGACTTGGAATTAAATTCCAATCTTTTGTGGAATGAGGCGCCTTAAACCAACAGATGATTTGCCAAAGTACCCAAAACAAATAAAAAATCACTCCAAAAGATATATTCAAAAATCAGCTTCAGCTGTAGATAAACCAGGAAACCGAAACTGTGAAAATACTCCAAAATTCTTCAATCTTGATGCTCAATCTGCTAGTCTGATGTTGAGAAGCAGAAATATTCCAACTAGGTGTTGTATTTCAAACACGAAATTGGGAAGGGGCTAGGAGGTAGCATCCTCGAAGCAACAGCAAAATGTCCATTGTCATTTTGACAGCATAACAGTATGATAAACAGTTGATACCAAATGCTGGAGAAAAGACTTCATTTTATAAAAACTGAGAAACTCTTCACTTCCGATGAGAAACGCCAAGAGACACCTTTTGAAATTCTTTTTTCATCTTTCAAAATAATAATCCTCAAAAAGGTGGCGTCCAAATTCAAGCTGAAAGAATATTTTAATAAAGAATAAATAATCTTTTAATGAGGGCGTACCCTTCTTGGCCCCACTTTAAAAACAACTTAAGCTATCACCTTAGGCCAAGGGGGGAGGGGTCAACAGAGAATTAAAACATAATGCCTTTAATCAAATATTTTTCATCAAATAAAGCTTTCTGAAGACCAAGTCTGAATAATAACAAATGCTCCAACTGAGAAGGACTGAGAATAGACAACTGCAATTGCCAAAAACTAGTATTTACTAAAAATAGTAAATAACATGAAATGCCAAAAACTCCAAGCCAAGAAACCATAATTTCTCCTCAATCCAGTCTACGGGTTTCATAATAGATTGATGAACTGCAAGGCTAATCACTGTTGAGAAGGGGACATTACAGTCCGCCCTCCTCGAGATTGCTTGTCCTCAAGCAACTGAAAAGATAGATGCAACAAAATCTGTTCACCTTCCCACGTCGCATCTTCAATAGGCAAATTCCTCCATCTAACCAAGTATTCTTTGATTGTCCTTCTCCTCAAAGAACGCTCTCTAGTATCAATAATTTCTTCAGGAATCAACACCAACTGACCTTCTTCATCCAATGGAGGTAATTTTGAAGTAGCCACCACATTGTGTCCAATTGCCTTCTTGAGGCCTGACACATGAAAAACGTTATGTACTTTGCTTTCAGCTGGAAGCTCCAACTCATAAGCAACTTCACCAATTCTCTTGGTGACTTTGAAAGGACCATAAAAACGTGGCTTCAACTTTTCCGCACCACTTTTCTTGAGAGAAGATTGTCTATATGGCTAAAGCCTCAAATAGACCATGTCCCCAACTTCAAAAGACCTTTCAACACGCTGCTGATCAGCGTATTACTTCTGCTGATTTTGAGCTTGTTGCAGATTTTCCTTAAGAGATTTCAAGATGTCTTGGATCTGTTGTAACATATTGAAATAATCCGAGCCAATTTTTTCGTTTTTTCAATTATCAGATTACAACATTACAATCAAGTACCCGTTAAGGTTAGGAGATAAACCCAAACGTACTGAAACAACTCTAACCAGAATGGCGCCTATGATGGCGAGCATTGGTCAGAGGGTCTTCTAATCTAAATGCTGGAAAGGGAACTCGACGTCAAGTATGTGCTACCCAATCCAATGCAGAGTGGGGCGACCATATGACGGAGTGATTACAATAATAATGCTTGAAAGAGAAATACTGAAAGATGAAACTACTCAACACCCAGAATGTGCTTGCTAACCCAAAGAGGGAAAGTAGCTACCATAGGGCGGAGCTATAACTATTGCAATAACTTGAATTGAAACTGAGAATTACAACTAGATTTGAACAAGCAAAGAATGACTGCCAGTACTACTGTCAGTTTTACAAAATAAGAAGGATTCGCCTGCCAATGTCTTAAGACGCTGAAAGATTAGCATTACATCATAGAGAACTACCCATATCTTGGATAGTCATGCCCAAACAATAATACATTGATATATTCCGAGCCAATTTTTTGTTTTTTTTTTGACTTACAATGAAAAACATGAATCTGCTGTAACAAATGATGCTAAAATGCTGAAACACTAAAATGCCAAAACAGATTTATCAATGCAATTAACTAAACACAATGCATGAGCTAAATGCAACTCATAGATACTGAATCAACACTAGATGTTGTCTTTCAAACACGAAGCGATGCCCAAGTTAGTAGGCCTTCATTCCTCGAAGCAGTCCCAGAGCCAATCCGGCAGCATAACAGTATAGTCGACCAAAGATGCCGAAATGATGCACCAAGACTCCTCTTTATAATTCTTCCGTTGACTTCGCAAAACCCTAAAATCTGTAGCGCAGACGAAACCCCACTTCCTATAAAGGTTTATTTGGCTTTTGGTGCGATATTTGTCAATATCGAACATTTTAATGATAAGCGTACCGGCGCGGGGCTGAAACCGGTAAAAGCACTCAAAGGCGCTTTTGTTATTTGGTGTTGATGGCCCATGGTCGCGTTAAAATATAATATTTAAAGCTATTGAATTTTTAATTACATGACTTAACTCATCCCTCCGAATGTGCCCTGAAGCCAATACTGAGTAAAACATCTGACCAACTGAAGCAGGAAGTCAACCGAGCTGAACTCATTTGGAAAGCTGCCAAAAATAGAATTTACTAAAAATAGTAAATTCCAAAAAGTGCTCTGATTGCCGAGATGAACATACCATTGCGAAGCCCTTTGAAAACCCAGAAGGAATCCGCCATTGAATCCACCATCTCTGAGCAAAGACCTCCTCAAAAATAGGAAACCCTAATTTAACTTCCGACTAGCCCTCGGGTTCCCAAAGAAAGGCCAACGGTCACTGGAAATGTCAGGTTTGAGAAGGGGACATTATAGTCCGCCCTCCCCAAGATTGCTTGTCCTCAAGCAATCACAAACTAGGATGCTGCAATATCTCATCACTTTCCCAAGTTGCATCCTCCATAGGCAGG
Source organism: Sequoia sempervirens (assembly GCA_007258455.2). Lineage (NCBI taxonomy): Eukaryota > Viridiplantae > Streptophyta > Pinopsida > Cupressales > Cupressaceae > Sequoia > Sequoia sempervirens. The sequence goes on from VDFB02356197.1 coordinate 50,989, forward strand.
TTCTTCCACTTTACCAAACATTCTCTGATAGTTCTATTCCTCAAGGAACGTTCTCTGACATCAAGTATCTCGGAACTTGAACCAACATCCCTCTTAAAATCCAGCGGTGGCAAGCTGTGAAAAACGTCGTTGTGTCCAAATTTTGTTGAGAACCGTGGAAGGCGTTATACGCATCTGCTATCACGTAGGTAAATAATTCATAAGCGCCCCAACTTTTCGATGATACTGAATGGCCCATAGAAGCCCGAGGTTTGAGCTTCGGTACTACTTCTTCTTGAGAGTAGACTGTCTATAAGGTTGTAAACGAAGATAGACCATATCCCCAACCTCAAACGAACGCTCAACACGCTTCTGATCAGCATACAACTTCTGCTGATTTTGTGCAATTTGCAAATTATCCTTCAAGGATCTCATTATGTCTTGACTATGCTGCAACAGATCCTTAGCTAAAGGTGCTTTGCTGTCACCAAACACCAAATCAGCAAAACTGGGTGCTTCATATCCATAAAGTGCCAAGAACGGAGACATCTTGATTGACATATGAAAAGTAGAGTTGTAGCAGTACTCGCCTATATGCAGCCACTTAACCCAAGCTTTCTGTTGTTCTGACACATAATTTCTCAAGTAGCCTTCCAACCACTTGTTCACCACTTCTATTTGCCCATCAGTTTGGGGGTGATAACTCGTGCTTGGAGTGAGCATAGTACCACTCATTCTGAAAACTTCCTGCCAAAAGGTACTTAGGAACTTGCTGTCCCTATCACTTACAATATTCTTTGGTAACCCATGCAGCCTAAACACTTCTCGAAAGAACAAATCTGCGACTTGGGCTGCAGAAAAAGTGCTGGTAATGGCAAAGAAATGAGCAAATTTGGTTAATCTGTCAACTACCATGTAAATACAATCCTTCCCTTGGGCCTTGGGCAACCCAGTGATGAAATCCATCGAAATGCTTTCCCATTTTTGATTGGGAATTGGAAGTGGTTGCAGCAAACCGGCTGGTAGTGTATGCTCATTTTTATTTGCTTGACAAACAGGACACTCCTGAATGTAGCGATGAACCTCTCTCTTCAAACCTTTCCAAGAAAACCTTTCTCGGATCTGCCTATAGGTCTTGAAAAAACCTTGGTGACCAGCAACAGGAATGTCATGAAAATTCAAAAGAATCTTCTTCTTGAGCTTAGAATTAGCCACCAGAAAGATTCTTCCCTTATAATGGATCAATCCCTCAACCACCTGGTACCTTTCATCATGGAAAGTACCTTCCAGAATGCTGGTTGCAAACTGATTTTTTGCATAATCAGCAAGCAACATGTCTCTCCAATCTGCATTAAGCTCACACAATGAGCTAAGATGAGGCCTTCGGGAGAGAGCATCGGCCACGACATTATTTTTCCCTTTGACATATTCAATGTCAAAGTCGTAAGCTTGAAGCTTACTCACCCATTTCTGTTGCCTCTCATTTAGATCCTTTTGGTGCATGAAATGCTTGAGGCTATTGTGGTCCGTTTTAACCACGAACTTGTTCCCCACCAAGTATTGCCTGAACTTGGCTAATGCATGCATAATGGCAAGCATTTCTCTGTCATAAATCGAGTATGTCCTTTCAACACCCCGTAATTTTCTGCTCTCAAACACGATAGGGTGTTTGTCTTGCATCAGGACAGCCCCCACTCCTTCACCCGATGCATCACATTGCAGCTCGAATGGCTTGGAGAAATCAGGAATGGCCAAAACTGGGCACGAGCTCATGATCTTCTTAAATTTGTCAAAAACAACTTGAGCCTTTTCTGACCAAACAAAAGCTCCCTTTTTGGTGAGATCAGTAAGGGGAGCCGCATTCTGTGAATACCCCTTAACGAACCTCCGATAGAAACCACAAAGGCCCAAAAAACCTTTCAACTGAGTCAAATTTTCAGGTGGTGGCCAATCAACCACTGCTTTGATCTTCTCCGGATCCACCTTTGCTCCCTCAGCACTGATTATGTGGCCAAGGTACAGTAACTCCACCATTCCAAATTCGCATTTGGAAGCTTTTGCGAACAGACTCTCAGATTCCATGATACTAAGCACTTCCTCCAAGTGCTTGAGGTGATCTTCAGTTTTTCGTAGATCGGAATATCATCAAAATATCAACACAAACCTTATTGGCATACGGAAAGACCGGTTCATGCAAGGTGAAGGTAGCGGTTAGTCAGCAAATGGCATGACTAAAGATTCCAAAATGGCCATAGTGACATCACGAAGCTGTCTTTTTCCACATCACGATCCCTCATTAGGTATCGATGGTAGCGATCTCGAGATCAATCTTGAGAAAGAACTAGCCCATGTGGCTCATCAGGCGGCTCATCACAATGCAGGAAGGGGTATCTGTTCGCCGTGGTGCTTTTGGTTCAAAACACGATGAGATCCCAGCACATCGCGTGGTACCATCCTTCTTCTTCACAAGAGCCCTTTAGGATGCAAAGGGGCTCTTGCTTGAGGGCGTCTCAGGCCATCTCCAAAAGTTCGAATGTTCTTCACCGATCTATGTACCTCTTCGGATACCGATATGGAGTTGTGATCACCGGTTTAGCTCCTTCCTTGAGCTCGATGATGTGTTCTGAACCCCGTTCAGGTGGTGGTCCAGGAGGCAAATCTGCAAAGACTTTGCTCTTCTTCGTGAGTAGTGACTGGATATCAGGAGGTTGGTCACGTTTAGTCTCAACAGGACTAGCAGGAAGTATCATGCATTCGGCAACCCACTCAGCTTGATCGTGACGGATCAGCTTTGCCATTCTTTTGAATGACACTACTCGAGGACCCCCATTGGACATGCTTCTCAAAACTATCCTCTTCCCATCCGATTGGAACTTCAACTCCATAGTGTGCAGATTCAAAGAGATCTCTCCAAGAGATCACAGCCATTGGATGCTTAGAACGGCATCAGTATCCCCAATGTGAACTACATAGAAGTCATCCTTGACTTCGTAGTTGCCCAACTGCATGGTCATGTTAGATATTTTCTTGGTGCAAGAAATATGGAAACCATCGGCAACCATGACCTTGAATCCTTCAAACTCCTCTGTTTGCAGCCCCTTCTTGGCTACCACAACTTCATCAATGAAGTTATGAGTTGCTCCAGTATCGATCAAAGCAACGATTCGCTGCCCTTTGATCATCCCACGAACCTTGAATGATTCGTTTATTTGAAAACTAGAAAGTTGAGCTAAAACTCCACCACTTTCCTTCTCATCTCCGGATTCTTTTGGAGCTCTATCTTCTTCATTTTCTTCAAAATCAGATTGCTGGTCGGAAAAATCAGAACTACTTTCCCCAGCAGAATAGTACTCAATCTGATTGAACTTGACCCCTTTAGGACAAACATGGTCTTGAGACCATTTTTCCTGACACCGGAAACACAACCCTTTTCCTCTGAGTTCATTCAGGGTTTCTTGATCCAACCTGGTGACATGGGGATTGCGATTCTTGAACTCCTTGTGTTGAGGTCTCAAAGGCGGTCTATGCTGAGGTCTCTTCCCTTTATCCCTTTTCTGAAAGGGGGAGTTTGACTGAAATTTCGCCTTAGGAGCAGCCCACTCCATGTTTCTCGCCTTTTTCATGGCCTCTTGCAGGGTTGGTGGATCAAAGGCTTTAATCCAACCTTTGAGTGGTTCTGTCAAACCCTCACTGAAAAGATCCTGGCGCCAGCTCCGTGATTTCCGATCCACCATAGGCGTCTCGAAACTCATGATGTAGGCATCAGCGTACCCATCTTGTCTCCATTGACGAGCTCTACGAAATGGATCTGGTCTTTTCAAACCTTTCGATGAGCCTAGTGGTGAACTCATCATATGTTGTGATAGACCGATGGCCTAGAGTGACGAGGCCATGGTACCACCACTCATGCGCCACCCCATCAAGGTGTAACGTAGCGAACTTAATCGCTTCATCTTCCGCCATTGGTCTGAGAGCTAGATAATTATCCAGCTGTTGAATCCAAGCTCGGGCTGAACTTGTATCACTCCCATCAAAATGAGGAAGTATAACTTTGTTGACAGCTTGGTAAAAGTCTCCTTGATTTGATGGTCTTCTTTGATCAAAGTTTCTTCCTTGCCCTTTGTTCTTCCTCTTATGATCCATGAAATCATTGAAGGACATGTCCATCCTAATGTCAGCAGGTAAAGAGTCATACTCTGTACGGCCAAGCCTCAACTGCTCCACGAATGAAGCATTCTCTTCAGGATCTGGCTGAGTGACTACAGGAGCCACAAAGGTCGGTTTGAATGGTCTGGACGTAATGTAAGTGTTATTTGACACCGTCCGGGCTGCATGCTCATCATGCTGATTGGAAGCACTATGCTCCCCTCTATGGCTTGAGTTGTTTTGCGGAATGGTATTGTTGCCCACTCTTCCCATCATGAGCGAAACCATATCCATTAAAGCATCCATCTTCTTCTCAAATCTCTGTCCTGGACTGATGGATCTCTCTCTACCCTTACCACTGTCATCTCTACTGTTGGTAACCCTCTCGTTACCACCAACTGATCTTTCACCCTTTGCCATATCTGATTCCTAAGAAGACTCCCAATGAGCCCTCAAGACTTCTGAAGCTGTCTGACCCTCTGGAGGCTGATGAAGCTGGAACTGTTTTCCAACTTTCTTGTCTTCCCTTGCAAAGTACCTCTTTTCTCTGTCACTCATAGACAGGCGATCCTGGTAGCGGGATGCTTGAAATATTAGAGCCGTTTTTATTTTTGAAACACAATGAAAACATGAATCTGTAACAAATGATGCTAAAATCTTTGAAACACTAAATGCCAAAAACAGATTTTTACAATGCAAAACTGAACACAAATGAATAACTAAGATGCACTCACAAATAGACTGAAATTCACCACTAGATGTTGTCTTTCAAACACGAAGTGATGCCCAATGCTAGGAGGCCTTCATTCCTCGGCGGTCGAGCCAATCCGTGACATAACGGTATAGTCGACCCAAGATCACGTCGTGCGCAAGACTCCTTTTGCCGTTCTTCGTTGACGCAAAGCCCTAAAAATCCTGGCAGGTCGAGCCTCTCCTCAGGATAGTACTTTTCCTTCAAAGCTTTAGATTTGATATTTTAAATAAATATCATACTTTAATAAATGTGCCCAACATTAGCTTGCTCAGACTTTAGAAATAATTAAAATATTCCTTAATGAGGCGCCACCCTCAAAAGACCCCTTTTTTTAAAACATCATTAAGTCATTAATCTAGGCCCATGGTCAACGTTAAAATATAATATTTAAAACGTGACTTTTTAATTACATGACTTAACTTATCCCTCCGAATGTGCCCTGAAGCCAATACTGAGCAAAACATCTGACCAACTGAAGCAGGAAGTCAACCGAGCTGAACTCATCTGGAAAGCTGCCAAAAATAGAATTTACTAAAAATAGTAAATTCCAAAAAGTGCTCTGATTGCCGAGATGAACATACCATTGCGAAGCCCTTTGAAAACCCAGAAGGAATCCGCCATTGAATCCACCATCTCTGAGCAAAGACCTCCTCAAAAATAGGAAACCCTAATTTAACTTCCGACTAGCCCTCGGGTTCCCAAAGAAAGGCCAACGGTCACTGGAAATGTCAGGTTTGAGAAGGGGACATTATAGTCCGCCCTCCCCAAGATTGCTTGTCCTCAAGCAATCACATACTAGGATGCTGCAATATCTCATCACTTTCCCAAGTTGCATCCTCCATAGGCAGGTTCTTCCACTTTACCAAACATTCTCTGATAGTTCTATTCCTCAAAGAACGTTCTCTTACATCTAGTATCTCCTCTGGAACTTGAACCAACTGTCCCTCTTCATCCAACGGTGGCAACTGTGAAGAAGCAATCACATTGTGTCCAAGTGCCTTTTTGAGGCGAGACACGTGGAAGACGTTATGCACTCTGCTATCTGTAGGTAGCTCTAATTCATAAACTCTTGCTAGCACTGGTGTACTGAGATGGCCCATAGGCGAGGTTTGAGCTTCGACTCCACTCTTCTTGAGTAATTTGTCTATAAGGTTAATAGCGAAGATGAATATATCCCCACAACCTCAAGCGAGCGCTCAACGGCTTCTGATCGACGTAGCGATTTGTGCAATTGCAAATTATCCTTCAAGGATCTCATTATGTCTTGACTATCTTTGCAACCAAATCCTTAATAAAAGGTGCTTTTCTTTGTCACCAAACACCAAATCAGCAAAGCGGGTGCTTCATATCCATAAAGTGCCAAACGGAGACATCTTCAGTTGACTATGAAAGTAGAGTTGTAGCGGTACTTCGCCTATATGCATCCGCCGGCCCAGAAAGCTTTGTTGACGCCATTTCAGTAGCCTTCCAGCGTTTACCTTTATTTGCCCATGGGTTTGACGCTTCGTGCTTGGAGTGAGCACAGTACCACTCATTCTGAAAACTTCCTGCCAAAAGGTACTTAGGAACTTGCTGTCCCTATCACTTACAATATTCTTTGGTAACCCATGCAGCCTAAACACTTCTCGAAAGAACAAATCTGCGACTTGGGCTGCAGAAAAAGTGCTGGTAATGGCAAAGAAATGAGCAAATTTGGTTAATCTGTCAACTACCATGTAAATACAATCCTTCCCTTGGGCCTTGGGCAACCCAGTGATGAAATCCATCGAAATGCTTTCCCATTTTTGATTGGGAATTGGAAGTGGTTGCAGCAAACCGGCTGGTAGTGTATGCTCATTTTTATTCGCTTGACAAACAGGACACTCCTGAATGTAGCGTTGAACCTCTCTCTTCAAACCTTTCCAAGAAAACCTTTCTCGGATCTGCCTATAGGTCTTGAAAAAACCTTGGTGACCAGCAACTGGAATGTCATGAAAATTCAAAAGAATCTTCTTCTTGAGCTTAGAATCAGCCATCAGAAAGATTCTTCCCTTATAATGGATCAATCCCTCAACCACCTGGTACTTTTCATCATGGAAAGTACCTTCCAGAATGCTGGTTGCAAACTGATTTTTTGCATAATCAGCAACCAACATGTCTCTCCAATCTGCAGTAAGCTCACACAATGAGCTAAGATGAGGCCTTCTGGAGAGAGCATCGGCCACGACATTATTTTTCCCTTTGACATATTCAATGTCAAAGTCGTAAGCTTGAAGCTTACTCACCCATTTCTGTTGCCTCTCATTTAGATCCTTTTGGTGCATGAAATGCTTGAGGCTATTGTGGTCCGTCTTGACCACGAATTTGTTCCCCACCAAGTACTGCCTGAACTTGGCTAATGCATGCATAATGGCAAGCATTTCTTTGTCATAAATCGAGTATGTCCTTTCAACACCCCATAATTTTCTGCTCTCAAACACGATAGGGTGTTTGTCTTGCATCAGGACAGCCCCCACTCCTTCACCCAATGCATCACATTGCAGCTCGAATGGCTTGGAGAAATCAGGAATGGCCAAAACTGGGCACGAGCTCATGATCTTCTTAAATTTGTCAAAAACAACTTGAGCCTTTTCTGACCAAACAAAAGCTCCCTTTTTGGTGAGATCAGTAAGGGGAGCCGCATTCTGTGAATACCCCTTAACGAACCTCCGATAGAAACCACAAAGGCTCCAAAACCTTTCAACCGACTCAAATTTCAGGTGGTGGCTAATCAACCATCGGCTTTGATCTTTCTCCGATCCACTCTTACTCCTCAAGATCGATTATGTGGCTAAGGTACGTGAATCTATCATTCCAAATTCGCATTTAAAGCTTTTAAGTAACAAACTCTCGTGATTCCATGATGCTAAGCACTTCCTCCAAGTGCTTGAGGTGATTCTTCCTAAGTTTCTTGGCTGTGAGGGGATCGTAATTATCATCAAAAAAATATCAAATACTGTAAACCTTTCGTGAATCGCTTCGAAGACACGGTTCATGCAAGACTGAAAGGTAGCCAGAGCGTTAGTCAACCCAAATGGCATGACTAAGAATTCAAAATGGCCATAGTGGCATCTGAAAGCTGTCTTTTCCACATCCGATCCCCTCATTCGTATCTGATGGTAACCCGACCTCAGATCAATCTTCGAAAAGAACTTAGCCCCATGTAGCTCATCAATGAGCTCATCTATTCTGGGAATGGGGTATCTATTCTTGATGGTGCTTTGGTTCAAAGCACGATAGTCCACACACATGCGCATGGTACCATCCTTCTTCACAAGAACCACTGCAGATGCAAAGGGGCTCTTGCTTGGGCGTATGAAACCCATCTCCAAAAGTTCCCGAATATTCTTCTCGATCTCATCCTTTTGCCTCTTCGGATACCGATATGGAGTTGTGATCACCGGTTTAGCTCCTTCCTTGAGCTCGATGATGTGTTCTGAACCCCGTTCAGGTGGTGGTCCAGGAGGCAAATCTGCAAAGACTTTGCTCTTCTTCGTGAGTAGTGACTGGATATCAGGAGGTTGGTCACGTTTAGTCTCAACAGGACTAGCAGGAAGTATCATGCATTCGGCAACCCACTCAGCTTGATCGTGACGGATCAGCTTTGCCATTCTTTTGAATGACACTACTCGAGGACCCCCATTGGACATGCTTCTCAAAACTATCCTCTTCCCATCCGATTGGAACTTCAACTCCATAGTGTGCAGATTCAAAGAGATCTCTCCAAGAGATCGCAGCCATTGGATGCTTAGAACGGCATCAGTATCCCCAATGTGAACTACATAGAAGTCATCCTTGACTTCGTAGTTGCCCAACTGCATGGTCATGTTAGATATTATCTTGGTGCAAGAAATATGGAAACCATCGGAAACCATGACCTTGAATCCTTCAAACTCCTCTGTTTGCAGCCCCTTCTTGGCTACCACAACTTCATCAATGAAGTTATGAGTTGCTCCAGTATCGATCAAAGCAACGATTCGCTGCCCTTTGATCATCCCACAAACCTTGAATGATTCGTTTCTTTGAAAACTAGAAAGTTGAGCTAAAACTCCACCACTTTCCTTCTCATCTCCGGACTCTTCTGGAGCTCTATCTTCTTCATTTTCCTCAAAATCAGATTGCTGGTCGGAAAAATCAGAACTACTTTCCCCAGCAGAATAGTACTCAATCTGATTGAACTTAACCCCTTTAGGACAAACATGGTCTTGAGACCATTTTTCCCTACACCGGAAACACAACCCTTTTCTTCTGAGTTCATTCAGGGTTTCTTGATCCAACCTGGTGACATGGGGATTGCGATTCTTGAACTCCTTGTGTTGAGGTCTCAAAGGCGGTCTATGCTGAGGTCTCTTCCCTTTATCCCTTTTCTGAAAGGGGGAGTTTGACTGAAATTTCTCCTTAGGAGCAGCCCACTCCATGTTTCTCGCCTTTTTCATGGCCTCTTGCAGGGTTGGTGGATCAAAGGCTTTAATCCAACCTTTGAGTGGTTCTGTCAAACCCTCACTGAAAAGAATCACCAACCTTCGCTCCGTGATTCCAGTCACCATGACTGAAAGTCTCTGAAACTCCGCAATGTAGGCATCCACTGTGCCATACTGTCTCAATTGAGCAAGCTCTCTGAAATGGATCTCAAGATCTTTTTTCTCAAACCTTTCGATGAGCCTAGTGGTGAACTCATCATAAGTTGTGATAGACCGATGACCCAGAGTAACGAGGCCATGGTACCACCACTCGTGCGCCACCCCATCAAGGTGTAGCGTAGTGAACTTGATCGCTTCCTCTTCCGCCATTGGTCTGAGAGCTAGATAGTTATCCAGCTTTTGAATCCAAGCTCGGGCTGAACTTGTATCACTCCCGTCAAAATGAGGAAGTGTCACTTTGTTTACAGCTTGGTACAAGTCTCCTTGATTTGATGGTCGTCTTTGATCAAAGTTTCTCCCTTGCCCTCTGTTTTTTCTCTTATGATCCATGAAATCATTGAAGGATATGTCCATCCTAATGTCGGCAGGTAAAGAGGCATACTCTGTACGGCCAAGCCTCAACTGCTCCACGAATGAAGCATTCTCTTCAGGATCTGGCTGAGTGACTACAGGAGCCACAAAGGTAGGTTTGAATGGTCTGGACATAATGTAAGTGTTGTTTGACACCGTCCGGGCTGCATGCTCATCATGCTGATTGGAAGCACTATGCTCCCCTCTATGGCTTGAGTTCTGTTGCGGAATGGTATTGTTGCCCACTCTTCCCATCATGAGTGAAACCATATCCATTAACGCATCCATCTTCTTCTCAAATCTCTGTCCTGGACTGATGGATCTCTCTCTGCCCTTACCACTGTCATCTCTACTGTTGGTAACCCTCTCGTTACCACCAATTGATCTTTCACCTTCTGCCATATCTGATTCCTGAGAAGACTCCCAATGAGCCCTCAAGACTTCTGAAGCTGTCTGACCCTCCGGAGGTTGATGAAGCTGGAACTGTTTTCCAACTTTCTTGTCTTCCCTTGCAAAGTACCTCTTTTCTCTGTCACTCATAGACAGACTGATCACAGGCTGGCAGGATCTTGGCTCTGATACCACTGAAATATTCCGAGCCAATTTTTTGTTTTTTTTTTTGACTTACAATGAAAAACATGAATCTGCTGTAACAAATGATGCTAAAATGCTGAAACACTAAAATGCCAAAACAGATTTATCAATGCAATTAACTAAACACAATGCATGAGCTAAATGCAACTCGCAGATACTGAATCACCACTAGATGTTGTCTTTCAAACACGAAGCGATGCCCAAGCTAGGAGGCCTTCATTCCTCGAAGCAGTCCCAGAGCCAATCCGGCAGCATAACAGTATAGTCGACCAAAGATGCCGAAATGATGCACCAAGACTCCTCTTTATAATTCTTCCGTTGACTTCGCAAAACCCTAAAATCTGCTTTTAGGTCAAAACCCACTCTCCTCAAGGATGGGCGTACTTTTCCTTCAAAGCTTTAGATTTGATATTTAAATAAATATCATACTTTAATAAATGCGCCCAACATTAGCTTGCTCAGACTTTAGAAATAATTAAAATATTCCTTAATGAGGCGCCACCCTCAAAAGACCCCTTTTTTAAAACATCATTAAGTCATTAATCTAGGCCCATGGTCAACGTTAAAATATAATATTTAAAACGTGAATTTTTAATTACATGACTTAACTCATCCCTCCTAATGTGCCCTGAAGCCAATACTGAGCAAAACATCTGACCAACTGAAGCAGGAAGTCAACCGAGCTGAACTCATCTGGAAAGCTGCCAAAAATAGAATTTACTAAAAATAGTAAATTCCAAAAAGTGCTCTGATTGCCGAGATGAACATACCATTGCGAAGCCCTTTGAAAACCCAGAAGGAATCCGCCATTGAATCCACCATCTCTGAGCAAAGACCTCCTCAAAAATAGGAAACCCTAATTTAACTTCCGACTAGCCCTCGGGTTCCCAAAGAAAGGCCAACGGTCACTGGAAATGTCAAGTTTGAGAAGGGGACATTACATACATTCCAAGAGCAATACAATAATTTTTGATTTCTGATACAAATCTGCTTTTAAACGAAATAACCAGCAACCTATGGAATTGCTCATATGCTCATATCTCACTAACAACTTGTTCAATTGACATGATTCTTGATGCCCAATACTCTTCTTATGATGGTGCCCAAACTAACTCCCAAAAACAGACCCAAAATGCAACCAATAATTAATACATGAATTTCAATGCAGCTAAATGGTACGGCCAGCAGAAATGGGCGATTTCCTTTTAAAAATTAATGCAATTCTAAAAATTCTACAACTTTGAGGATAGTGGCGCCTAAGCCTAGCAAAGACAATAAGCTATTACCCAGAACACTGTTTTTGGTATTTTCTGATTCATGATAAAAAACACGGATCTGCTGTAACATGAATGCAATAAGCTGAAAACACTAAAATGCTAAATAAAACTAACAATGCAATAAGCTGAGAACAATGCACAACTAAATACAACTCACAAAGACTGAATCACCACTAGATGTTGTCTTGCAAACATGAAGCGATGCCCGAGCTAGGAGGCCTTCATTCCTCGAAGCGATTCCAGAGCCAATCCGGCAGCATAACAGTATAGTAGACCAAAGATGTGAAATGATGCTCCAAGACTCCTTTTTATAATTCTCCAGTTGACTTCTCAAAACCCTAAAATCCACTTTTAGGTCAAAACCCTAATCTCCTCAAAGATGGCGTCCCACCTTTTCAAGCACTCTCTTTTAATAATATTTTAATCTTTCTTGGAAAAGGCGTCCATTTTGAACTTTAATCAAAACTTCATAAAAGAAATAATTAACCCTCTTAATGAAGCGCCACCCTCAAAAGGCCACCTTTTAAAAAGACTTTAAGTGATTAAGCTAGGCTAAGGGGGGGGGGGAAGTCAACGTTAAATTATAACATTAAAACGTGACTTTAATAAAATTAGCCCAACTTATTTCTCCAACTGCGCCCCGAAGCCATTAATGAACAAGCCAACCAATCAAACTGAACCCAACTGAAAAGCTGCCAAAAATAGAATTTACTAAAAATAGTAAATTCCAGAAAATGCTCTGAATGCCGAGATGAACATACCACTGCGAAGCTCTCTGAAAACCCAGAAAGAATCCGCCATTGAATCCAATTCATCTCCGGAAAGCAAATAATTCCTCAAAAGAGGAAAACCCTAATTTACTCTTCCTAATTAGCCTTCGGTTTCCGTGTAAAAGGCCAACTAACACTGAAGATCGACGGAGAAGGATACATACCGCCTCCCCAAGATTGCTTGTCCCCGCTAAATTGCAACCAGGATGCCGCAATATCTCATCACTTTCCCAAGTTGCATCCTCCATAGGTGTTCTTCCATCTTACCCGTATTCTCTGATGGTTCTTTTCCTCAAAGAATGTTCTCTGAAATCAAGTATCTCCTCTGGAATTAGAACCAATTGTCCCTCTTCATCCAAAGGTGGCAACTGTGATGAAGCAACCACATTATGTCCAAGTGCCTTCTTGAGGCGAGACACGTGGAAGACGTTATGCACTTTGCTATCAGAAGGTAGCTCTAATTCATAAGCTACTGACCCAACTTTTCTGATGACCCTAAATGGCCCATAGAAGCGAGGTTTGAGCTTCTCAGCTCCACTCTTCTTGAGAGTAGACTGTCTATAAGGTTGTAAACGGAGATAGACCATATCCCCAACCTCAAAAGAACGCCAACACCGACAAGATAATAATCCCTCGGGCGATTTCCAGTAACTCAGAATTAGTCCTTCAAGGATTTTATTATGTCTTGATTCATGCAACAAATCCTTGGCTAATGGTTCTTTGCTGTCACCAAACACCAAATCTGCAAAACTGGGTGCTTCATACCCATAAAGTGCCAAGAAAGGAGACATTTTGATTGACATATGAAAAGTAGAGTTGTAGCAGTACTCGCCTATATGCAGCCACTTAACCCAAGCTTTCTACTGTTCTGACACATAATTTCTCAAGTAGCCTTCCAACCACTTGTTCACCACTTCTGTTTGCCCATCTGTTTGGGGATGGTAACTAGTGCTTGGGGTGAGCACAGTACCACTCATTCTGAAGACTTCTTGCCAAAACGTACTTAGGAACTTGCTGTCCCTATCACTCACAATGTTCTTTGGCAACCCATGTAGCCTAAACACTTCTCGAAAAAACAGATCTGCAACTTGGGCTGCAGAAAAAGTGCTGGTAATGGCGAAGAAATGAGCAAATTTGGTTAGCCTATCCACCACTACATAAATACAATCCTTCCCTTGGGCCTTGGGCAACCCTGTGATGAAGTCCATCGAAATACTTTCCCATTTTTGATTGGGAATAGGAAGTGGTTGCAGCAAACCGGCTGGTAATGTATGCTCATTTTTATTCGCTTGACAAACAAGACACTCCTGAATGTAGCGTTGAACTTCTCATTTTAATCCTTTCCAAGAAAACCTTTCTCGGATCTGCCTATAGGTCTTGAAAAAACCTTGGTGACCAGCAACTGGAATGTCATGAAAAGTCAAAAGAATCTTCTTCTTAAGCTTAGAATCAGCCACCAGAAAGATTCTTCCCTTATACTGGATGAATCCCTCAACCACCTGGTACCTTTCATCATGGAAAGTACCTTCCAGAATGCTGGTTGCAAACTGATTTTTGGCATAATCAGCAAGCAACATGTCTCTCCAATCTGCAGTAAGCTCACACAATGAGCTAAGATGAGGCCTTCTGGAGAGAGCGTCGGCCACAACATTATTTTTCAATGTCAAAGTCGTAAGCTTGAAGCTTACTCACCCATTTCTGTTGCCTCTCATTTAGGTCTTTCTGGTGCATGAAATGCTTGAGGCTATTGTGGTCCGTCTTAACCACGAACTTGTTCCCCACCAAGTACTGCCTGAACTTGGCTAATGCATGCATAATGGCAAGCATTTCTTTGTCATAGATTGAGTATGTCCTTTCAACACCCCGTAATTTTCTGCTCTCAAACACGATAGGGTGTTTGTCTTGCATCAGGACAGCCCCCACTCCTTCACCCGATGCATCACATTGCAGCTCGAATGGCTTGGAGAAATCCGGAATAGCCAAAACTGGACACGAGCTCATGATCTTCTTGAACTTATCAAAACAATTTGAGCCTTCCTGACCAAGCAAAGGCTCCCTTTTGGTGAGATCGAAGAGGGAGCAGCATTCTGTGAATACCCTTTACGAATCTCGATAAAAACCACAAAGACCCAAAAACCTTTCAACTGAGTCAAGCTCTTAGGAGGTGGCCAATCAACTACTGCTTGGATCTTTTTCGGATCCACCTTCACTCCCTCAGCACTAATTATGTGGCCAAGGTATAGTAACTCCTCCATTCCAAATTCACATTTGGAAGCTTTTGCGAACAAACTCTCAGATTCCATGATACTAAGCACTTCCTCCAAGTGCTTGAGGTGATCTTCCCAAGTCTTGCTGTAGATCAGAATATCATCAAAAAATATCAGCACAAACCTTCGTAACTGATTCTGAAAGACACGGTTCATGCAAGACTGAAAGGTAGCTGGAGCGTTAGTCAACCCAAATGGCATGACTAAGAATTCAAAATGGCCATAGTGACATCTGAAAGCTGTCTTTTCCACATCTGATCCCCTCATTCGTATCTGATGGTAACCCGACCTCAGATCAATCTTCGAAAATAACTTAGCCCCATGTAGCTCATCAATGAGCTCATCTATTCTGGGAATGGGGTATCTGTTCTTGATGGTGCTTTGGTTCAAAGCACGATAGTCCACGCACATGCACATGGTACCATCCTTCTTCTTCACAAGAACCATTGCAGATGCAAAGGGGCTCTTGCTTGGGCGTATGAAACCCATCTCCAAAAGTTCTCGAATATTCTTCTCGATCTCATCCTTTTGCCTCTTCGGATATCGATATGGAGTTGTGATCACCGGTTTAGCCCCTTCCTTGAGCTCTATGATGTGTTCTGAACCTCGATCAGGAGGTGGTCCAGGAGGTAAATCCACAAACACTTTACTCTTCTTGGTGAGTAAAGACTGAATATCTGGAGGATGCTCTATTTTCGTTTCAGCTGGACTAGCTGGAAGAATCATGCACTCCGCAGCCCACTCCACTTGGTCATGACGTATCAACCTTGCCATCCTCTTGAATGACACAATCCGAGGGCCACCATTTGACATTCCTCTCAACACCACCTTCTTTCCATTGGATTGAAATTTGAGTTCCATGGTTTGCAGATTTAAAGAGATCTCTCCAAGAGATCGCAGCCACTGAATGCCAAGGACAGCATCCGTATCTCCAATATTAACCACATAGAAGTCATCCTTGACTTCGTAATTGCCCAATTGCATTGACATGTTGGGAATCCTCTTGGTGCATGAGATGTGAAACCCATCAGCAACCATAACTCTGAAACCTTCAAAGTCTTCTGTTTGCAACCCTTTCTTTGCCACCACAACTTCGTCTATGAAGTTGTGTGTTGCTCCAGTGTCAATTAAAGCAACAATACGCTGCCCTTTGATCATCCCACGAACTTTGAAAGACTCATTCTTTTGGAAGCTCGAAAGTTGAGCCAATGTACCACCACTTTCTTTTTCACTTTCAGATTCTTCTGGAGTTTTTTCTTCATCGCTGTCCTCAAAATCAGCTTGTTGATCAGAAAAATCCGAATTGCTTTCTTCAGCTGTATAGAACTCAATTTGATGGATTTTAGCACCCTTTGGGCACACATGATCTTGGGACCATTTTTCCCAACAACGGAAACATAACCCCTTTCTTCGGAGTTCATTGATAGTCTCTGGATCCAATCTTGTGCCATGAGGTTTCTGCGGTTTAAACTCCTTATGGTGAGGCTTTTGATGAAACTTTTTCCCTCTATCCCCCTTGTGAAATGCTGGTTTGGAATGGAACTTTGCTTTGGGAGCAGCCCACTCCATGTTTCTAGCCTTTTTCATTGCTTCTTGTAAGGACGGTGGATCAAAAGCTTTGATCCAACCCTTGAGTGGCTCCATCAATCCTTCGCTGAATAGGATCACTAATCTTCTCTCCGTGATTCCAGTGACCATAACTGAAAGTCTTTGAAACTCAGCTATGTAGGCATCAACAGTGCCATACTGCCTCAACTGTGCCAACTCTCTAAAATGCACTTCTGGGTCCTTCTTCTCGAACCTCTCAATGAGTCTATTGGTGAACTCATCGTAGCTAGTGATAGAGCCATGACCTAAGGTGACTAGGCCATGGTACCACCACTCATGCGCCACCCCATCTAGGTGTAGCGTAGCGAATTTAATCGCTTCTTCTTCAGCCATTGGCCTAAGAGCCAAATAGTTGTCTAGCTTCTGTATCCAAGCTCGAGCAGAATTATTATCACTTCCATCAAAATGGGAAAGCGTAACCTTGTTGATAGCTTGATGCAAGTCTCCTTGTGCTGGAGTTCTTCTTTGGTCATAATTTCTCCCTTGGCCTCTATCCTTCCTTCTATACTCCATGTAATCATTGAAGGACATGTCAAGTTTGACCTCATCAAGAAGGGTGTCATACTCCGTACGGCCTATCCTCAGCCTCTCCAAAGATGAAGCATTTTCTTCGGGGTCAGGATGTGGGTTAGCTGGCGCCAAAAACGTGGGTTTGAATGGTCTAGCAGAAATGTAAGTGCTGCTCATTGAAGGTTGGGCAACATGACCATTGTGCTGGTTGGAAGCACTGTGCTCCCCGGCATGCCCTGTAGTGTGTTGTGGAATATTGGGACCCAATTTCCCCAACATGAGAGAAAACATATCCAACAAAGCATCCATCTTCTTATCGAGTCCTTGACCTAGATTGGCTGAATTGTCTATACCCTTCCCACTGTCACCTCTGTTGCCAGAACTTCTTTCATTATCCCCCATTTCTGTTTCTTGTAAAGGTTCCCAATTAGCCCTCAAAATCTCTGAAGCTGTTTGACCTTCTGGAGCTTGATACAACTGTGTCTGAACTATATCTCTCTTGTATACTCTTGCCAAATACCTCTGTTCTCTGTCACTCATAGGAAGCTGATTTCACAGGATGGCAGGATGCGTGGCTCTGATACCACTGAAATAATCCTAGCCAATTTTTTCGTTTTTTCAATTATCAGATTACAACATTACAATCAAGTACCCGTTAAGGTTAGGAGATAAACCCAAACGTACTGAAACAACTCTAACCAGAATGGCGCCTATGATGGCGAGCATTGGTCATAGGGTCTTCTAATCTAAATGCTGGAAAGGGAACTCGACGTCAAGTATGTGCTACCCAATCCAATGCAGAGTGAGGGGCGACCATATGACGGAGTGATTACAATAATAATACTTGAAAGAGAAATACTGAAAGATGAAACTACTCAACACCCAGAATGTGCTTGCTAACCCAAAGAGGGAAAGTAGCTACCATAGGGCGGAGCTATAACTATTGCAATAACTTGAATTGAAACTGAGAATTACAACCAGATTTGAACAAGCAAAGAATGACTGCCAGTACTACTGTCAGTTTTACAAAATAAGAAGGATTCGCCTGCCAATGTCTTAAGACGCTGAAAGATTAGCATTACATCATAGAGAACTACCCATATCTTGGATAGTCATGCCCAAACAATAATACATTCCAAGAGCAATACAATAATTTCTGATTTCTGATACAAATCTGCTCTTAAACGAAATAACCAGCAACCTATGGAATTGCTCATATGCTCATATCTCACTAACAACTTGTTCAATTGACATGATTCTTGATGCCCAATACTCTTCTTATGATGGCGCCCAAACTAACTCCCAAAAACAGACCCAAAATGCAACCAATAATTAATACACGAATTTCAATGCAGCTAAATGGTACGGCCAGCAGAAATGGGCGATTTCCTTTTAAAAATTAATTCAATCTCTAAAAATTCTACAACTTTGAGGATAGTGGCGCCTAAGCCTAGCAAAGACAATAAGCTATTACCCAAAACACTGTTTTTGGTATTTTCTGATTTATGATAAAAAACACGGATCTGCTGTAACATGAATGCAATAAGCTGAAAACACTAAAATGCTAAATAAAACTAACAATGCAATAAGCTGAGAACAATGCACAACTAAATACAACTCACAAAGACTGAATCACCACTAGATGTTGTCTTGCAAACATGAAGCGATGCCCGAGCTAGGAGGCCTTCATTCCTCGAAGCGATTCCAGAGCCAATCCGGCAGCATAACAGTATAGTAGACCAAAGATGTGAAATGATGCTCCAAGACTCCTTTTTATAATTCTCCAGTTGACTTCTCAAAAACCCTAAAATCCACTTTTAGGTCAAAACCCTAATCTCCTCAAAGATGGCGTCCCACCTTTTCAAGCACTTTCTCTTTTAATAATATTTTAATCTTTCTTGGAAAAGGCGTCCATTTTGAACTTTAATCAAAACTTCATAAAAGAAATAATTAACCCTCTTAATGAAGCGCCACCCTCAAAAGGCCACCTTTTAAAAAGACTTTAAGTGATTAAGCTAGGCTAAGGGGGGGGAGTCAACGTTAAATTATAACATTAAAACGTGACTTTAATAAAATTAGCCCAACTTATTTCTCCAACTGCGCCCCGAAGCCATTAATGAACAAGCCAACCAATCAAACTGACATAGGAAGTCAACCAAACTGAACCCAACTGAAAAGCTGCCAAAAATAGAATTTACTAAAAATAGTAAATTCCAGAAAATGCTCTGAATGCCGAGATGAACATACCATCTGCGAAGCTCTCTGAAAACCCAGAAAGAATCCGCCATTGAATCCACCATCTCTGAGCAATGACCTCCTCAAAAATAGGAAACCCTAATTTTACCTTCCGACTAGCCTTCGGGTTTCCAGAAAAAGGCCAACGGTCACTGTGAAGATCAGATTTGAGAAGGGGATATTACACATATCCAGTGCTTGTGGAGCTCTACTATCATCAAACACTAAATCAACAAAATTAGTAGCTTCATAACCATAAAGAGCCATAAAAGGTGACATCTTAATTGACATGTGATAAGAAGAGTTATAACAATACTCTCCTAAATGAAGCCATTTAATCCAAGCTCTTTGCTGTCCTGAAACATAGTTTCTTAGGTAGCCCTCTAACCACTTGTTAACAATTTTTGATTGCCCATCTGTTTGTGGGTGATAACTAGTGCTTGGAGTAAGCACTGTCCCACTCAATCTGAAGATCTCTTGCCAAAAAACACTTAGGAACTTGCTGTCCCTATCACTGACAATAGTTTTAGGCAACCCGTGCAAACGGAAGACCTCTCTGAAAAACAACTCAGCCACTTGAGCTGCTGTAAATGAAGTAGTGACAGCAAAGAAATGGGCAAATTTCGTTAGTCTATCAACCACAACAAAAATACAATCACGTCCCTGCACCTTGGGCAACCCCGTGATGAAATCCATGGCAATACTTTCCCATTTCTGATTCGGAATGGGCAAGGGTTGTAGCAGACCAGCTGGATAAGAGTGTTCATTTTTATTTCTTTGGCAAATCGGACACTCTCTAATGTAGTTCAAGACTTCCTCTTTCAACCCTTTCCAAGTGAATCTTTCACGAATCTGCTTATAAGTCTTGAAAATCCCTTGATGACCACCAAGGGGAACATCATGAAAAGATTGTAGAATCTTCTTTTTAAGCTTAGATTCTTGCACTAAAAAGATTCTATCTTTATAGTAAATTATACCATCAACCAACTTATACCTTTCATCAATCAAATGACCTTCTAGCAAGCTGGTTGCAAACTGAATTTTAACATAATCAGCAGCAATTAACTCCTTCCAATCTGCTGATAACTCACAAAGTGATTGCAAATGAGGCCTTCTTGAAAGAGCATCAACCACTATGTTATTTTTCCCTTTGACATATTCAATGTCAAAGTCATATGCTTGGAGCTTACTTACCCACTTCTGCTGCCTTTCATTCAAATCTTTTTGGCGCATAAAATGTTTAAGACTATTATGGTCAGTCTTAACAACAAATTTACTTCCCACCAAGTATTGACGGAATTTAGACAAAGCATGCATGATGGCAAGCATCTCTTTGTCATAAATAGAGTAAGTTTTTTCTGCCCCTCTCAACTTCCGGCTCTCGAAGACAATAGGATGTTTGTCTTGCATTAGAACAGCTCCAACACCTTCACCTGAAGCATCACACTGTAATTCAAAAGGTTTTTTAAAATCCGGAAGTGCCAACACTGGACACGTGCTCATGATTTCCTTAAACTTATCAAAAACTTCTTGTGCCTTATTGGTCCAAAGGAAAGCTCCTTTCTTTGTAAGATCTGTGAGAGGTGCTGCTTGATGAGAATATCCTTTCACAAATCTTCTATAAAATCCACATAACCCTAAAAATCCTCTCAAATGAGAAATATTCTTTGGAGTTGGCCAATCAAGAATGGCCCTTATCTTTTCTGGATCCACTTTTACACCCTTTGAACTGATAATATGGCCAAGATATAAGAGTTCTGTCAACCCGAACTCACACTTTGATTCTTTGGCGAACAAACATTCCGCCTCTAAAATACTAAGCACTTCTTCTAAATGCTTAAGGTGCTCTTCCCATGACTTACTGAATATGAGAATATCGTCGAAGAAGACGAGCACAAACTTCCTCAACTGCTGTCTAAAAATCTTGTTCATACAAGATTGAAATGTAGCTGGAGCATTTGTCAAACCAAAAGGCATGACAAGAAATTCAAAATTCCCAAAATGGCATCTAAACGCTGTCTTTTCTATATCCACCTCCCTCATTCTGATTTGGTGATAGCCTGAACGAAGATCAATCTTCAAGAAGAACATGGCCCCATGGAGCTCATCGATAAGCTCATCAATCCTAGGGATAGGATATCTATTCTTGATGGTTTTCTGATTCAATGCACGATAGTCAACACACATACGCATTGTGCCATCTTTCTTTTTGACCAGCACTACTGCAGAAGCAAAAGGACTCTTGCTTGGTCTAATGAAACCACTCTCTAAAAGCTCCTTGATAGCTTTTTCAATTTCATCTTTCTGCTTCTTTGGATAACGGTAAGGGGTAGTCATGACAGGCTTTGCTCCTTCTTCTAACTCAATTATATGCTCAGAACCTCTTTCAGGAGGTCTTCCAGGAGGTAGGCTTCCAAAGACTTTGCTCTTCTTCGAAAGTAAGGCTTGAATATCAGGGTGATATTGCCTTTTCTCCTCTACTGGATCAGCTGGTAGAACCATACATTCAGCAGCCCATTCAACCTGATCGTGACGGATCAGCCTTTCCATCCTCTTCAAAGACACAATTCGAGGGCCTCCATTTGACATCCCTCTTAGAACAACTTTCCTTCCATTAGACTGAAATTTAAGTTCCATGGTTTGCAAATTTAATGTGATCTCACCAAGAGATCGCAGCCATTGTATGCCCAACACAACATCAGTGTCTCCAATTCCCACCACATAAAAATCATCTTTAATCTCATGATTCCCTAATTGCATAGAGAGGTTAGGAATCCTCCTTGTGCAAGACATAGTAAAACCATCAGCAACCATTACCTTGAAACCATCAAATTCTTCAGTTTTCAAACCTTTTCTAGCAACTAGTCCTTCATCAATAAAATTGTGAGTTGCTCCGGTATCAATTAGAGCAATTATCCTTTGTGAATTCACAACTCCATGAACCCTAAAGGATTCATTTTTTTGAAAACTTGATAGTTGTGCGAAAGCACTACCATCTCCCACCTCTTCGGACTTGTCTTCTGGATCTTCTTCACCTTCACCACTTGCTGATTCGTATTGCTGATCAGACGAATCAGATTCTGATCCATAATCAGAATAGCCCTCCATTCAATTTTCTTTGCCTCTTCCATAGCAACGGTGACCCTTAACCCAAGGATCACGGCAAGTGTAACAAACTCCATCTTTTCTAAGCTGTTCTTTGAGCTCTTCTGACAACCTTGGTGGAAACTTCTTGGGCAGATTTGAAGAAGGCTTTTTATCTTTCTTATGGCTGAATGGTTTTGAGTGAAACTTAGGCCTTGGGGCTGCCAACTCCATGCTCCTAGCTTTCTTGATAGCTTCATCTAATGTTGGTGGATCAAATGCTTTGACCCAACCCTTCAAAGGCTCCATTAAACCTTCAGCAAAAAGAACTACAAGTCTTCTTTCAGTAATGTTAGGCACCATTACTGACAACCTCTGAAAATCAGCCACATAGCTTTCTAAAGATCCTTGCTGTTTCAATTGTGCCAATTCTCTAAATCTCAATTCTGGATCTTTGGTATCAAATCTTTCAATCAACTTATTGGTAAACTCTCCATATGTGCGAACGAGGTTATGGCCAAGAGTGACCAAACCATGAGTCCACCATTCATGAGCTATCCCATCTAAATGCAAAGTAGCAAATTTGATAGCATCTTCTTCCGGCATGGGTCTGAGAGAGAGGTAGTTATCTAACTTCTTGTACCCACGATCTGGCTGTACACTTATTACTACCATCAAAATGTTCCATAGTAATCTTTCCCAATGCTTGGTAGAAGTCATTTCTAGGTGCCATAGGACGTTGTTCAGTCCTTCCTCCATTTCTTCGGCTCCTTTGATTCATGAATTGGTCAAAGGTCCAAGTACCTCTCAAATCAAGAGGTAAAGAAACGTACTCCATGTAAGCTTGACGTGCATCATCAGCAAAGTTTGGAGTAGCTTCAACTGGTTGTTGCTCTTCCCTTGGTGTGAAGACGGGAAAAAGGGGTCTAGAGGATGACCCACTAGGAATTGCAGCATGCTGACCCACAATTCTGTCTCTTGTATTCACCTCAGGACTGCCACTATTGTTATTTCCATTAACTCCACTGCTTTCTCCAGTTGAGTTATTTTGGGGCTGAATGATATTCTGAGCTGCTTGCTGGTCCAACTTGGACAATAATCGGGACATCATATCTATCATCCCATCAAACTTCTTCTCAACTCTGTCCCTCTCTTCATTATCTCTCCTTACAGTGTCTGACATTATTACAACTGTCTGCTCAACCACCTCCACTGAATTATCTGAACCTTCCACTGTTTTACCAAGATCCCTTAGGACTCCTGAGAAGGTCTCTGCCTCTGGAACGGGCGGAAACTGATGCTGATTTCTAGCCTGACTTCTGGTGTATGGCCTAGTGTCTCTTTCACTCATCAGTTAACCAACTGCAAATTGCCACAGGATGGCAGGGTCTTCTGCTCTGATACCACTGAAATATGCTAACCAATTTTTTTCGATGAATTAACACACATAACCAACACTTAATCAACTCGGTTAGCGTTAGCTCCAAATAGAAAACTGAACTTGAAATGAAAACTACTCAACGTCAAGAATGTGCACTCAAGATCCCACTGAGGGCGAGGTGCTAACATATGACGGAAGTGTTGAATTTGAAAATTAGAAACTGATAGGCGGATAACCAGCCATGAAAAGCATTTCCTCACTACCACCAAACAGTGGGGGGAAAAGATTACAATTAAAACAATTCATCCGCTGCGGCGGGCATCCACAGAGCTGTGGGGATTCTCCACTATGAAAGTGGGTATAAGAGAGTTACAAAACAGATTATCCACACTGGCGGTAAACCATCCAGGGGTAATTTAATGATAAAACAATAAGTAATTGCAGAACTGAAAATTGGTTGGATTAGTAATGCTTAATCTCAACCTTTACAAATTAAACTCTGCAGATTACAAATTACAATGATAGGAAATGAACCTTATACAAGAAGTATGAACTTTTACAATCATATATCACTCAAATACTGAAGTATAAGATCAATAACTAGAAACTGTAACAGTCTGATATAAAAATCAGAATTCTGGAAATTCAAACCAGCAAACTGTGAATTCATGAAATGCTCATAAGTTGATCAAATTACCTCCGAATGACGAGATATCAGTTGCAAATGCTTCCTAGAGGTTTGGAGCCCAAGATGAAATCCAAAAACAACCACCAGCAACTCCCATTTATTTAGCACGAATTCCAAAGCACTTCAAAAAGGTACGACCCTCTTAGAAAATCGATTTTGCAAGATAAAAATAAAGACTTGGAATTAAATTCCAATCTTTTGTGGAATGAGGCGCCTTAAACCAACAGATGATTTGCCAAAGTACCCAAAACAAATAAAAAATCACTCCAAAAGATATATTCAAAAATCAGCTTCAGCTGTAGATAAACCAGGAAACCAAAACTATGAAAATACTCCAAAATTCTTCAATCTTGATGCTCAATCTGCTAGTCTGATGTTGAGAAGCAGAAATATTCCAACTAGGTGTTGTATTTCAAACACGAAATTGGGAAGGGGCTAGGAGGTAGCATCCTCGAAGCAACAGCAAAATGTCCATTGTCATTTTGACAGCATAACAGTATGATAAACAGTTGATACCAAATGCTGGAGAAAAGACTTCATTTTATAAAAACTGAGAAACTCTTCACTTCCGATGAGAAACGCCAAGAGACACCTTTTGAAATTCTTTTTTCATCTTTCAAAATAATAATCCTCAAAAAGGTGGCGTCCAAATTCAAGCTGAAAGAATATTTCAATAAAGAATAAATAATCTTTTAATGAGGGCGTACCCTTCTTGGCCCCACTTTAAAAACAACTTAAGCTATCACCTTAGGCCAAGGGGGGGGGGGGGGGCAACAGAGAATTAAAACATAATGCCTTTAATCAAATATTTTTCATCAAATAAAGCTTTCTGAAGACCAAGTCTGAATAATAACAAATGCTCCAGCTGAGAAGGACTGAGAATAGACAACTGCAACTGCCAAAAACTAGTATTTACTAAAAATAGTAAATAACATGAAATGCCAAAAACTCCAAGCCAAGAAACCCTAATTTCTCCTCAATCCAATCTACGGGTTTCGGAATAGACTGATGAACTGCAAGGCTAATCACTGTTGAGAAGGGGACATTACAAAAGATTAGAAGAACCACTTGATAAAAATACAACCGTATGATTCCCAAGTCGAAGCACTTCTCGAGAACACAATCAAGTTGAAAAGTGAACACCTTTTTCTCTTGACGAGGGAAGTTGGAAGACAAAGTCACATTCCTTCACAGAATTGTATGAGAGTAGCCTTCAGGACATTGAAAGGTTGTCAATCGAAGGAGAAGAAGTTGAGCCAAGGGTGTGTAAAAGAAAATTTGAAAGCAAGTGCACAGAAGGTTGAAGCCAAGGGAAGAGTTGAGGATTATATGGACCAAAGTGCAAGAGAAGCACCGGAACATCCGAATCAAAACTCCCTAGCAAGTAGATTCTAAGTGCTAGGTTTGCATCAGAATAAAATCATGGTAAGCCCTAGTGGGGAAAAGCAAAAGTTGCCCAAGTTTATAGGTAATGGATTAGACTTGTGAATCAATCTAGACGGCAAATGGGCAAGATGATAAAGCAATTTTGTTACGATTTTTTTTAGCCACCTTGTGAGATGTAGTGATTGATTGGTATACAAAAATTGATCAAGCCTCCTGAAACACATGGAATAGATTAAAGAAGGCCTTCAAAGAAGAGTTTAAATTGCTTCATGATGATAATGAAATAGTAGCATAAATTTATAATACAAAACAAGGTAAGCACGAAAACATACGTGCTTATAATTGTAGACTTAAAGAAGTGCTTGTATAGTTAGAGATAGAGCTAGTTGATGGTCTCAAGAAAAGATACTTCATCGAAGATCTACTCTATCATTAAGAAAAGAAATGAAGGTAGTACCACCCTCTTCTTATTTTGAAGCTTACAATCGGGCAATTGACATAGAAAGTGAAAATAAAATGTCCTTGCATAGTATAATAAAAAGAGGAAGATGGAAGTTTGGATGACAATAGTGACAATGAATTGGGAACGGTACAAGTGCTTCAGAGGGACATGCTCCAAATGATGAAAGAGTTGAAGGCGAAAAAAGAAACAAAAAAAGAAACTAATGAACTATGGTGTATTGAGTGCAAAATTGAGGGGCATACAAAAGGTAATTGTCTTAAAAAGATATTTTGTGAGATTTTCCAGGTTATGGATCATTCAATAAAGGAGTGCTATAATGTCCCCATTTTAGTCAGTTTCAGGAGCAGTTGAGTTAGCCTATTTCTTGGACCCTCATAGGTTGACAGGATCTGGTTAGGGGGTTAGTGGCCATTTTGGTGGGTATTGTCATTCCCTCTCCTTCACTTCAGTAGTGGATTCAGTGCAGGCATTTGTAGCATAGTGTTTGCTAGCTTTTGACGGCACGAAAAAATATTGAGTTTGGAGGGAGTTATGAATATTTTGGTGGTTAAGTTAATTATTTAACTTATTGGTAAATTATAAAGTCAAATTGACTTTATAAAAGTTAAAAGCCACTTAAATATATTTAAAAGGTGACTTAAGGATTATAAAGTGATAAAATAAATCACTTAAGTCATATTAAAGGTGCACTTACTTCATAAAGTGGGATTAAAAACTATTGAAAGGGATTTAAATACATTTTAATGTATTTTAAAAGCAAAAGTGCACGACTTTTAGAAGTGCGTGCCTTTTTGGGAGATATAAGGAAGGAAAGGCAATTCAAACTCACTTCTTGATTATTTGACATTGTTTGATATTTTCTTCTCTGTGGTTTTTGTCTGAGGACAAGGGTTTCAGGAAACTTCTTCATTGGAGAGCGGAAATTCTTCATTGATGTGTGATTGTGAGATTGTGGAATACCAGTTGAATGATTGCAATTGTGGGAGCTTCAATTTAGGAGTTCATATGTGCTTCTAAAGCTATTCTATTCAAAAGTTTACAGGTTTCAATAAGAAGAGGGCTTACAGATCTGGGACACCATCTTTACTTTTTTTTAGTTTTCAATAAAGATTGTCATTCAGCATTCAGAGGCCGTACTTTGCCTTGAAAGGTGTATCACCTGAAAAGGGCGTTTGGGAGCTAGAGGCAAAAATGCCTCTCTTTCTGGCCTTTTTTGTGCTCCATTGTTGGTGCCTACACTTCTCAGCTGCTTTCCTCCAATCTTTGCGTGGGAGAAAGTCGATCCAGGCTCTAGGCGTTGCATTTACTCAGTTTTAACCATTCTTGCCTGGCAAGTGCAAAAATTATTTATTTAATTAATCTAGAGCTATTCGGGTATGTTTTTTGTTCATGATCTCTCTGTAGTAGTTGTTTACCACATAATTCATAAGTAGTTTCTCAGATCTAGCTTTAATTTGAGTTTTATGTACATTTTATGCTTGGCACCCCTTCTACTTTTGTCTATAATTCTTCTTTAAACGTTCAAAAACACAAAAACAGGTTAGTAAAAGTCAGGGGTTTGAGTTGGAGCCAGCTAGGCTCATCACAAGTTCCCATACAATTTGAAGAGTAGGAGTCACAAGTACTCTTTATGTAGGGAGAGGAGTCCACTCCATTGAAGCCACATAATGCATCTCTAGGAAGTTATCGAAATCAAAGAGGAGGATGAAGCCAAATACAGTATGAACCCAAATGATGCTCTATCATACAATGCTGACAATGTAATGAATGGGGGCACTTTGCAAGAGACTTCTAGAACAAGTAGGAAAAAGTGCAATTATTGTGCAAATGGTATGGACTTGGAGACCATGAAGACATTGGTTGTACGAAGCAAAATGCGAGTGTCAACATGGCTGATGTAAGGCATAATGAAGTATTGGCCATTACTTGCACCCAAACAAAGAAGGCTACATGCTTGGACCCATGTACAAAAAAAGAAAGGCTTTGTGAAGCAAGGGCTGAAGTGGAGAATGCTATGTATAACGAATGATGCCACTCAAATGCAAATGCAAGTATGGTAACAAATCAATGGAAATTCAAGAAAAATATTGCATGACAAGTACTTCAAGCTATTGTACCAATTAGAGTAGTAGATTTATTCCAAAGTATTCTTGAAATTCAAAATGCTATTGTATTAGGGGAGAATGAGATCGTGCATGCTACGACCCAATTAGAATTAACAGTTAACATGACAAAGAAACTAGCAGTGGTGAATGTGGAGATACATGGAAGGAATTTGACCAATACAATTGTTGATGTTGGGTTTCGCATGAATGTACTTTTAGAAGATAGTTGGAGAAGTTTGGGAAAGCTAACCATTTGGCCTCCAAATTTTCAACTGGTGGGTGAAAATCAACAAGGAATTAAGTTACTTGGAGCTTTAATGGGAAAAAAGATAATATTGGAAACCAAGCATTTTTATTAAACTTTGTGGTCATTTCATTAAGGAAGAAAGCGTATGGTGCATTGTTAGGTTGGAGTTGGTTGGTAGCAGCTAAAGCCAATCACAATTGGGAAAAAAATATGCTCTCCATTGAGAACAAGGGTCGGAAATATGTAATTGACTTAAAAAACCAAGCTGTAATTGAGGAAGCAACTTCCTTCAATTCATTAGATTCAGACTTTGAAGAAGAATAGATAGAAACATGATCTAGGTCCAACAGATCCGAATGATGAAGGGATCTTGGAATTATAGTCATGTTCAGAGGATGAAACAAATTCTCTTTGAGGCTTATTTCACTAGTAGATGGAGGACTATGAGGTATTTCCGTCGACTTGTAATTTTCTCAAACCCACAATACTCGGTGAAGAGCAACCGATGAAAAATGAGTTTGAAAAATTGGATAGTTTATGTGTGCCAAATGCAATCCATGGTTTGCAAAAGATGACAATTGCAATAGAGGTATCCGACTTTGTGGAACACAAAATTACCAATGATATGCCTTCAAGTACATTGAAAAGCTTGACTACAAGGCTTGACTACAAGGCCTGACTACATAAAAGGCCCGACTAAATTAAAAAAGCCGACTATAAAGCCTAATTACATTAAATGGTTTGACCATATCGTATGGTAAGAAAAGAACTCATTTGCATGGCAAGAAAAAAATTGTCATATGGTTGGCTTTTCCCTTATTATGCATCGTATGGTTGTCAATCTATATCGCATGACAATATTTGAGGCCATTGTATGGTCACATTGTACGACATCAGTATCGCATTGGATGACATCATCCTAGTAGACGACATCATTATCACATTGTACGACATCCTCCTAGCAAATGATGTCATTATCACATTGTATGACATCGTCCTAGCATACATTATTCTCTTCATTGTACGGCATAAAGTGGCAACTTGTTTTTATTGTACAGTGCTAGCATTTCTCTTCATCGTATGCCATCAGGCGCTAACATTTCCCTTCACTTTATGCCGCTAGTGATCAACTTGTTTACATTGTATGGCATCAACAATCCTCTCCATCACACAACGTCGACTCTCAACGTACAACCTTGCACATTCTTCCTCTGCATTGTATAGCCTTGCACATTTTTCTACATCATATGACTTGCAAAACATGTTACAGTACGACAATCCTTCATAGGTGACATGGTACGACCACAACTTCAAAACAATGTACGGTGGCAACTTGACAAGTACAGCGGTGACTTGACTACAACATATGATGACAACTTGACTACAATGTGCGACCCTCTTTTTGCACTCTACTAACCTTGCATTCTTCCACACTGTATGACCTCTGCCATTTTCTCTACACTGTATGACCATTACATTTTGTTACACCATACAAACTCTATCATTTTTTACATTGTACAACTTGGGTTATTCTCTACATCACATGATCATTCCATGTATGACGACATCCTTGCATTGTACAACACTCTTTTTGCAGCTGTTAGTGATCTGTCTCGATTTGCATGGCATGGTGAACGAACAAGTCATTGCCTTTCCCTTTTGCTTCCACCGTACAATTTGATTGTACAACCCTTCAATTATCCTAGCAAAGGTCTATTCATGCGATCCATTCTTAACAAGATTCTATTCTCAGGAGTTTTAATGTGCAATTAGATGAGGTCCCTTGGTTGGTTGGTCTAAAGCGTTATTCACATCTTGGCATACATTGGTTAAACATTCAAAAATCTCTATATGTTGGCTTTGTCAACAATTTTTTTTGCCTCTTAGAAATTGATGAAAATGATGTACACAATGAAGTTTTGTGTGGTTTTGAAGGTCTTAAATTGGGCTTGGTGGTGAGGGCTCCACCCCTCAACCCCACCTTGTATTGCGATAGGGAGTGCACCAAGGGTGTTGCCCTTGGACCCCATTGGGGGCACTGCCCCTTGACCCTGTTGGGGTGTTGCCCCTAGACCCCCACCACACTCATTTGATTATGTAATGTCCCTGTTTTTAGGGTTTCCATTTTTGGAAGTTGGTGCTATCTTTCAAAATCCGTGTCTACATATTCAAAGTATATTGATGTTGCCAGAGAGCTTTTTGGGTTTTTTTGGGTTTTCTCTGATTATTGGTGGGCAATTTTGCTATTTTTAGCAATGTCTATTTTTAGTAAGTTTTAGTGCATCTCAGTTTGGGCTAATTTGGCATTTGGACACACTTACTATTTTTAGCAATTTACTTTTTTTAGCAATTTGCTATTTTTTAGTAAGTGCTATTTTGGGCAGTTGGTCCTGGAAGCAGTACAGTGCAGGGTTTCCAGTTCTGGCAGTGGTTGGCAGTTTTAGTTGGCGAGTTGTGATATTTTGGCATATTGTCATCCACCATCACTTAAGTCTTTGAATATTAATATTATGACTTAAGTTGTAAAAGGTTAAATTAAGTTCCTTTTATAACCCCATGCCTAGCCTTGATGACTTCAAGATGATTTAAAAGGGGGTCATGTATTTTCTAAGTTGGATGCCCAAAAGGGAGGAGATTAATGAAAATTAAAATAAATTAATATTGCTTGGAGTTGGGTGTCCCTTTTGGAGGGAAATATTTTTCAAATTGTGGAGCTTTGATTTCTATCTAAACCCACTCTATGCTCTCATTTGGTTTATGCAATTTGGAGATAACAAAGTGCTGTCAGATTGGAGATAGAATCCTTTGGGCTTTGAGGACGAAAACTCTCAAGGTGGGCTCTAGTTTCGGAGTTGCAAGATACTCCCTAGATGGATGTGGGTGTAATTTTAAAGGCAGGCATTAATTGTTTAATTTTGCATTGTATTGTAATTTAGATTTCCCCTTCATATTGTTGATGTTATAGCTACAGGCCTCATCCTTCCAGTGATTTAATTAATAAGCAAATAAATAAATATAGCCGTGGCTATTTATTTATTTGGAGCCGACTTTTGTGAAGAGGCACCTCCATTCAAATTTGTAATTTATATCTTATTAATGATGGCCGACCTTAACTAAATAATCGCCAACTTTTGTGGAAGTCGCATCTCCTTACTTGAGGCTGACCTTTCATCCATGAAGAGACGTGTTGATTGATAGTCTCCATATCGACTTGTATATAAAGGGTGGCATTGCTCTCTCTAATATCATTCATTATTATTCAAGACAAGTTCGCATTATCTACAACAAAAGTTCGTCTCTGTAATGTCCCCATTTTTAGCACTGCACTTTTCAGTGATTGATGGCCTATCCCCGGGGTGCTGTCAGCTAGTCAGAGGCAGAATTAGGGTTTCCGACTATTTGGTGGGTTCTCTTGAAGATTTAGGATTTTGCTTGTTGGAGTTTGGCTATTTGGATTCTGGATTCCTTCTGGGTTTTCAAAGAGCTTCGCAGAGGTATGACATGCGACTGCGTCGAGCAACCTTTCCGGACTTACTATTTTTAGTAAGTAATGACGGCTACATCTCGGAGTTTTGGATTTTGGATTGCGGATTCTTTCTAGGTTTTCAGAAAGCTTCGCAATGGTATCGCATGCACTTTGATCCGAGCAACTTTTCGAATTTACTATTTTTAGTAAATTCTATTTCTGGCAGTGGTCCTGTTGGCTTCAGTTCAGTTGGTCTCCTTTTACAGTCAGTTCATTTGGTATGGTTGTTTTGGCCTTTTGATGCTTTTTCTGGAGAGATAAGTATTTTAATTAAAATAATGTTATATTTTAATATTATAACCCCTTGGCCTAGCTTCATGACTTTAAGTTGTTCTGAAAAAGGGGACCTCATGGGTGGACGCATCATTAGGAAATATTTTTATATTTCTAAAGTCAATAATTGCTTAAGAGAAATTGGACGCCTACCTTTGGAGAAGTTTATGTTTTATTTTAAAGTGATTTTTATCACTAAAGAAAAGGTACGCCATTTTGAAGGAGCAGCCAAGTCAAAGTCGAAAAACCTAAAAATGTCTTGTAGTGGGGCGCACCTTCTAGAGATTTCTAGAGATTCTCTCAAGGGTCTATATAAGGAGGCAGTTGCTCTTCATTTCTTATCTTATGACTTCAATATTGTTATGTTGCCGAAATGGTAACATGATTGCTTCGAGGAATGAATGCCTCCTAGCTTGGCTCTTCTTCTTGCTTGAAAGATAGCAACTAGTTGAGAGATAGTTTGTAATAGGTTTGTCTTGCATTTTAGTTGTGTATCTTGCATTTTTGGAGTTCTAGTTTTGCTTTTCAGTCTCATTTTGAAGTTGCTGAATATCATAGCTGATTGTAAGAATTGCTCATATCTCATGAAATAAAAATATTATTGTTCTGGGCATTGCATAAATCCTTTTCTCTATGTAGGGCGACCATTCTTGCAAAGTTGTAGATTTTTAATGCAGATTTGGATTTTTAAAAGCAAAATCGCCCCTCTTCTTGGCTGTACCATTCTGGGGTTGTCTTGGGAAGCGTGCACAAAAATAATATTGCATTTTGTTAGTCATTTCTCAGTCTAGATTTCATTGTCGTCTTCCTAGCTTTCGTTTGCATCAAGTCTCATGTCATTCCGGCAAGTATTGAGTGAGTTGTGAGTATTTTGGTGGGTTCTAGGGTTGCTGATTGCTTCATTTCAGTTGCTGGTCTGTTATATCAGTCATAGATAAATGCAGATTTGTGAGGTGTTTGATACCAAAGAGGTTTGATAAGCATTGAGGAAGTCTTCTATGTTGTTGCAGCAGTGAATAGTCCTAATCTTATGATCTTGGCAAGCATTATCTATCATATTGTAAGCTGAACAATAGTACTGTCAGCAATTCTTTTCATCTTTCCTTTCATGCTTGTAATACCCACTGAATAAGTGGAAGAGGCTGGCTTTCCGCCTATTTACTTTTGAATTGCATTGTAGTACTTAGCATCTCCGCCATATGGTAGCTCCATTCCCACTTTGGGTTTGAAAGCACATGCTTGGCGTCGAGTTACTTTCAACAATTGTAGTTGGTAGGGATCCTCTGACCATATGTTAGTCCATCTTGGGCACATTCTTGGTTAGAGTTACTCTTCAGTATGCATTGAGATCCTCTGACCATATGCTCACACCTTGCCCAACTCGGGACCCTGGTGTACATTCTTGGTTAGAGTTGTATTCCACATCGTTTTGGTTTAAGTGCTAACCCTAACAGATGTGTGTTGCATTGCTTATTGTAATTGAAAATTGAAAAAATTGGTTCGGAATATTATAGTCTCTAAGAGTAGATCAATATTAACTTCAAGGTGTTCAACTTTCTTCATTGATTGTAAATTTGCATCAAGAGTGGTGCTACAAATCGGCCTTGTAATTGGCCAAATTGTAAAGCTTATTGTTGACATTTTATCAATATATAAGTGATATATTGTTGCTGGGTTTTTCTCCCTCAAGGAGGGTTTTCTGAGGGTATATGCTGTGTTCTATTGTTTTGAAATTGTTCTATTTCTGCTTATTTAAATTCTGATCCTAAAATTAACACATATGACCACTTGATAGTTCCCTACACAAATCTCCTTTAATAAATTGAGATGGAACTTTAGGAAGCTTTAAAAAATTATAAGTTCCTTTGCTACTCATCGATTCCAAAAGAGTTTTCATAGATAGTGAGTGACTATGGAGGATTGAGTTCTCTTTGTAGTTAGCGTGGTTAGTCAAAAGTAAATAAAAGCAATAGAATAAATAAATAAATAAATAATACATGTTTTGTTTTAGGAATTCGTCCCCAATGGTGATTAGTTGATCAGGTGGTTGCCAACAATTGGTGTCCTCAACCAACGTTGACTAACTATTTATAGTCTCAAATCAGATGTAATTAGGGACCAACATAAATGCTAGATATTGTAATGATTGCTGCTATATGAATATAATACCAATACATTGTTCTATGCAATTGCGATGTGATTACTTTACTTTGTCAATTCTGTTCTGTAATTCCATTACTCTGTATTGCACTTACCACGTAGTGAGTAAACATTTGGCACCATTGCCTAAGCAAACTTAGGGAAATCACCCGATAGGAGAATGACATTGTGATGGGTCGGCCGATGGATTT
The DNA here is from genome assembly GCA_007258455.2 of Sequoia sempervirens. Classification (NCBI taxonomy): domain Eukaryota; kingdom Viridiplantae; phylum Streptophyta; class Pinopsida; order Cupressales; family Cupressaceae; genus Sequoia; species Sequoia sempervirens. Next base: position 85,642 of record VDFB02356197.1, read on the forward strand.
CTCTTATACGGAGAAATTTGAGGTGAAAGCCCTTGTCCATCTCTTAGACGGAGATGTGGTTCTTTCCACCCTCTGGGAGTAGCCATGGTGGATGTCATGTTGAGAGACTCCATGACAACATCACATTGAGAGACTCCGTGATGAATTCTTTGTACTTGTGTTTTTTCCACTCATGGGAGTAGCAATAGTGGACATCATGTTGAGAGACTCCATGATGACATCACATTGAGTGACTCCGTGATGGGCACTTGTGCACATGTTCCTTTCCACACATGAGAGTAGCCATGGTGGACGTCATGTTGAGTGACTCCATGACGATATCACGTTGAGTGACTTCGTGATGAGCTCTTTTCACAAATGGGTGTAGCCATTGTGGGTGTCATGTTGAGAGACTCCATGACATTGGATATCTGGAAGAATTCCTCCCTAGCTAAGAGGGAGTGTTGATGTTATAGCTATGGGCCTCATCCTTCCAGCAATTTAATTAATAAGCAAATAAAAAATATAGCCGTGGCTATTTATTTATTTGGAGCCGACTTTTGTGAAGAGGCATCTCCATTCAGATTTGTAATTTATATCTTATTAATGATGGCTGACCTTAACTAAATAATCGCCAACTTTTGTGTAAGTCGCATCTCCTTACTTGAGGCCGACCTTTCATCCATAAAGAGACGTATTGATTGATAGTCTCCATATCGACTTGTATATAAAGGGTGGCACTGCTCTCTCTAATATCATTCATTATTATTCAAGACAAGTTCACATTATCTACAACAAAAGTTCGTCTCTAAGAGCAGATCAATATTAACTTCAAGGTGTTCGACTTTCTTCATTGATTGTAAATTTGCATCAAGAGTGATGCTACAGATTGGCCTTGTAATTGGCCAAATTATAAAGCTTATTGTTGACATTTTATCAATATATAAGTGATATATTGTTGCTGGGTTTTTCTCCCTCAAGGAGGGTTTTCCGAGGGTATATGCTGTGTTCTATTGTTTGAAATTGTTCTATTTCTGCTTATTTAAATTCTGATCCTAAAATTAACACATATGACCACTTGATAGTTCCCTACACAAATCTCCTTTAATAAATTGAGATGGAACTTTAGGAAGCTTTAAAAAATTATAAGTTCTTTTGCTACTCACCGATTCCAAAAGAGTCTTCATAGATAGTGAGTGACTATGGGGGATTGAGTTCTCTTTGTAGTTAGCGTAGTTAGTCAAAAGTAAATAAAAGCAATAGAATAAATAAATAAATAATACATGTTTTGTTTTAGGAATTCGTCTCCAATGGTGATTAGTTGATCGGGTGGTTGCCGACGATTGGTGTCCTCAACCAACATTGACTAACTATTTATAGTCTCAAATCAGATGTAATCAGGGACCAACATAAATGCTAGATATTGTAATAATTGCTGCTATATGAATATAATACCAATACATTGTTTTGTGCAATTGCTATGTGATTACTTTATTCTGTCAATTCTGTTCTGTAATTCCATTACTCTGTATTGCACTTACCACGTGAGTAAATATTTGGCACCGTTGCCTAAGCGAACTTAGGGAAATCACCCGACAGTAGAATAGCATCGTGATGGGTTGGCCGACAGAGGAACCTGCACAACCAAACGAGGAATGAGTAGTGTTGATGCGTGTTTTATGACACAACAAACATTCTAGAATAAAGTGTCCAAAGACGTTCTATTCTCTCTTGAAAAACTGTCTTATACGCTAAGATTGCTGAAAAGATCGTACGACAATTCCAATGTTTAGGGTGGTCAAATCTTGACAATGGAATCAGCTCAATGGACGTTGTGTATGTAAGGAAAGTCAAGGTGCGGAAACAACTCTCCTAACTGTTGATGTGTTTTTCGTGACCGCACCAACGTAGAATAAAGTCGCCAACGACTACCCTATCCTCTCTTGATCAAAGTATCCAGCACGCTAAGATTGCGAGAGAGTTCGTGCGTTCAACTCCAAGGTTCTTTTAATGCGAATAGGCTCAGTTGGCTAGATGTGATTTGCTGGTATTTCAAGGGGACTTACGGAATTATTCAACAGCAGGGGAAGGGGTTTCCATAATTCGACAGATTTATCAGTGAAGCACGGGTTTCCTATTTTAACTAGAAAGTACTGAATTGAAATGGTGTAAGGTTTAGAGAGTCTAAATCTATTCTAAGTGTGGGATATGGAGCTCAACTTCAGCAAACTTCAACCAAACTTCGCTTTGCCTCACCTCGGACAGCTTCCACGGAGTCGGTGCAATCTTCAGGGGAGATGACTAAAGATGTTCAAACCACCATTTGACATGAAGATACCATCACAACGACACATACCACCATTCAAACTGTGATTGAAGCTAGGCCCAAATGTTTCCAGTTGACCACACAAGACGCATTCACCATCAGCAAATACACTAGTGGTATGGATAGACGAAGTTGCTTAGATCAAACACCACATTTCACAGCTAACATCTACTTGCATAGAATGAAAATTATACTACTTTGAACTATTTTACGCTACCATTTGAATCGGAAGGACGAAGAAACCTTGGTAGCTACTCACAACAAAGACGAAATTCACCATCAATGAAAAACTCTTTTATTGAGAGAGTGTTCACAACAATTTCTTACAAAGTTTTCAAAGGGAAAACTTTCCCTCTTCTTCAACTACTCTATCAATCTATACTAAGCTACTTCTAAGTTGTCCTTCTACTCTCTACTGTCTAACTTCTACTTCTATGTCTAATGAGATACAAATGAGGGGGACTCCCCCTTTTATAGTTGGCCAAGTCCAACAAATGGCTCAGATTACAATTGGCTGGATGGCCCAGATTATGCCACCTCAGCCCTAAACAAGATTCACCCTAAAAACCGCCACCAAGAGGAGTGGGGTAATAAATGAGCCATAATGTCCATCATCTTTCTAGAAGATTCCAACTTTGAAACGCGTTCACACTGTTCTCGATCTTCTTCTTGACGTTGCTCTTCAACTTCTTCTTTGTCACTTGAGTCTCAACACTTAGCCATTCTCGCAACTTTTCTTTCGAGGTTGAAATGTAGTCTTGGAGTATTTTCTTCATCACTTTAAATCATCACCGCTTGGTCTCGACGTTCCTCCTGCAAAATAAGCAAGGGGAAGGGTATTAGAACACTTCATAATATATATTCACTTTACTTACCTGATTTTCACGCTTTGATCTCCACGGGTTCATCGTTTTTCACTAGCCAACTTTGCGTTCAAATTCTTCATGCCTTAGCCAAATTTCATCTTCCTCAAGGGCGTATCATCCTTTTGACAATATTAACTTCAAATGCATCTTCAAGAAATTCATTTCATCAACTGGGTCATTCACTCCGACATTTCATCCAACTTTGGCTCGAGAAAATTGTTTTCACGAAGAATTTGAGCAAATTTGCTAGCCAACACACTTATTCCTTGCCTTAGAAATTTTTTCAAATTTCCCTTAGGAAAATTCATTGTTTCAAGTGCCGATCAAATTCTCCATCCTGAAGGCTTCGGCGAACTGTGGAAGACATTAAAATCCATCCCTCATCGATAATCTTCAATACCCAGAAGAAAATTTTCTTCAGAATTTGTCGAACTCATGGGTATACAACGAACGGGTTCATATGATTTTCTTGAATTTTGCACCTTGGAAAAATAATTTTCAACAAATTAAATCCCGTTCTTCACATCTGTGAACATTTCTTGCTCTGACTTGAAAATATTTTATCCACCCTGTGCAGCTGGCATCATCTGACTTCATCTCTGGCAATTTATCAACAATTGATCCATGCTTCGGGAAACTTCATCACTTTCACCAGACTTAGGCGTATTTTCTAAGGAAGAAAATACTTTTCCTTAGAGAAAAATTTAAATCACTTTGCATTTTGAAATTTTGCCTTAGAAATTTTACTCAACTTCATCTACCCTGCCTGTGGTGAGAAAATTTTATTTCATCAATTCATTTGGAAAATTTTCCATGAAAGCACATCACACTTGAATTCCAACGCTTAGCATGTTTTAATTTTCACCACCTTACATACTTTACCTTTGGCGCATATCTCACTTCATGAAGGACATTTTCATTTAAAAATTCCAACACCTAGGATATTATTTTTATCACATGGCAATATCATCTCTCAAGTCTAGGCGCATTTCATTCACCATGGAGAACATTCTCAACGCCTAGCAATATTCACTTGTCTTCATCCATATTTGGGCGCATTTCACCCCTTGAGAAGGATGAACATTCCCACGCCTTTGACTCTTTGACCAGCTTCTCTAAACATGGCGCATTTGCTATGTGAAGAGGGTTTTAAATTTGTCTTTTCCATGCTAAGTTGGGCGCATTTTGCCATGCATGAAGGATGAAGCTTCCAACGCCTTCAACAAGTGACCCTTTGACTTCCAGCTTTTGTCCTCACATGGCCCCATTTGGGCGCATTTTGCTATGTGTGAAGGATGAAAATCTTTGACTCCTTTGACTTCTTTCTTGTTAACTCCTCTTGGGCGCATTTTGGGCATGGTGGAGGATGAAAATTGTTGACCCTTTTGACTTTCTCCTTGGGCGCATTTCAGCTTGCTAGAAGATGGGCGCATTTTGACTAGGGTGGAGGATATTGCTTGATACTTAGAAAATTTTCATGCTTGGCTCTTGCAGCTGGGCGCATTTTGGCATAGGAGGTGGATAAACTTGGTTGACTTTCCTTGACCTTCTTGTTGCATGGGCGCATTTTAGCCTAGGTGGTGGACGAATTTTATACTTAGAATTTTTTTTATGCCACTACCTTGAGTTGGGCGCATTTTGGGGTAGCTGCAGGATAAAACTCTTTGACCTCTTTGACCTTTCCAAGCATGGGCGCATTTTGCCATAAGAGTAGGATGAACTTTTGCCTTAGAAAATTTTCCCATGCTCAGCTTGTGAGGAGGGCGCATTTCACCTGTGCCGGAGGATATCTTTCAGACTTAGAAAATTTTTATCACCTGTCAACTGGATGAGGGCGTATTTGAGGTAAGCTACTGAATAAGAGTCATCACTTAAAATTTTCTTAGCCTCTGCCAGCTTCTTCATCCTTGGGCGCATTTTAGGGGTGGTGAAGGATATTTTCAACACTTAGGCGTTTTTCTTTCTCTCTGCTAGTTTATCCATGCCTGCTATTTATAGTAAGCCCTCTGATTTCTATATTTCTGAAGGTCGGATTGTTTTGAAATTTTGAACACTGGACCTTCACGACCTTGTCAGCCTGTTGACACTGCCATTCCGAGTTGGCCTGCTATTTTTAGCCCATTTCTGAAGGTGATTTGCTATAAATAGTAACTGCCCGTTTTTGATATCTCCACAGCTCCGTTTGACTTGAAATTTGAATGACGTGCTCCTCACCACGTGACCTTCCTGCTGACATCGGCGCATGCAATTGATTTGCTATTTTTAGCATGTTTCCAAAATGACTTACTATAAATAGTAAGTGTTCCGTTTGTCTTCAAATTTTACCAGTAGATAGCTTGAAGGATATTGATCGCGGTGGTTTACACCGGTTTTCGAAAATTCTGACCTTTTGCCCTTCTTTTCAGGCCCCGAAGTTGGAAACCCTAATTTGCTCTGCATGCACATCAAATGATCTCTGTTTGTCCTCGTTTCTGCTGTATTGCGATTAGCTCGTGATTCTGAAGTGCTGGGAAGTGGCTGCCAGGACACACTTGCTAAAAATAGTAAGTTCCTAAATGAGTGGTCATCTTCGTTTGCATGTCATACCATCGCGAAGCTCTCGGAAAACCCATAAAGAATCATCCGACATGCAAAGAAAACCCTGACATGCAAACCCTAAAAATAGCCTCTAAAGGCTGAACTTTGAAAGTTGTCGTCTCACTTTGCATGTTACATCACTGCGAAGGTCTCTGAAAACCCAGAAGGAATCTCCAGACATGCGTTGAAAAATTCTGCATCTAAGCCCTGGAATCTGCTCCGGAAGCTAGACTGCTAAAAATAGAAAGTTGTCTGTTTCAGCTCAAATTTTGCACGCGAGCAGCTTGATGTGTTCTGAATGTTGTGTGGTTGTCGGAATCTAAAAAAAAACTGAAGGATTGCCTGTAATTGCACACTTACTAAAAATAGTAAGTACTCAGAATCTGATGAAAATTTGCTGAGAGCCTGCTAGAAGCATACTGACAGCAATGCCAAGGTTAGATTTCAACTTGATTACTTCATTTGATTTTAAATTGGCTAAAGAGTTCAAAACCCTAATTTTAGACTTGGCCAAATTCACATTTAAACTCAATGACGGGCACAATCCCGGAAAGACAGATGGTAGAAAAGAGAGACAACAACAAAACAAACGAAAATCAAAGCCAAAATTTTGAGACGAAGCAAAAATTAGGGGGTCCCCATTTGCAATGGGGCGATGTGTGAAAAAGGTCACAACACTAACGTCAAATCTCAGGGAAGAATGCAGAGACACTTTTAAATTTTACAATTACAGTCCAATTAAGATGCACTTTGAGACAGATAACAGAAACAGAGTATTGACAATCACACAAGAACACCAGATATACGTGGGAAAACCCTTACGGGAGAAAAACCCACCACACCAAGAGAAATCACTTTGTATTACAGTAATGGAGATTACATACAAATGACAGACTTATCTTTCTGGTGTCTGTATACAGCAACATTCACCATGAACAATCTTGTACAGGAACCTTCACATTACAGTCATCACAAATTAGAAATCATTTACTGATACAATTCGAACTGATACAATATCTGTTGATCGAACCAATTGATAATCTAACCGATCACAAATTGCAATCACAAAGTATATCTTTGTTGTTCCATGCCCGTCAAGCTCCCTCACAGAACCATTGCAACCGATTGTCTTCCAACAGTTCAGATTCGGCTTCTCCTATTGGTCCACAAGATGCGACATCAGAAAGTCTCACGTGGTCAAACGGATTCAAGAGAAATCACACTGAGTTGGCATCTCGATGAGACACTAATAGTGTCTCGCCGATGCCACATAACCTTCATATCGATGTCGCCAAGAGTCATAGTTATCGCCAAGACGTTCTATCGAGCTTCATGTGTTACATCGAGTCACCAAGCAGTCGCCCAGACCTACTGCTTTCGCTAGGAGATCATAGCGAATCACCAAAGGTTATACCGAAGTCCCCAAACATACCGAGCGCCAAGTAGAAGTCAGCAAGACTTAACACCTTCGCTGAGAGGTTTCTCCGAGACATAGAGGTTACCCCGAAGTGTTCATCCGTTGCCAAGACATTGCCCTTCTCTAAGACTTTGCTCCGAGATCTCTAAGCTATTCCGAAGACTCTTCATCATCGGCAAGAATCACCAAAGTCGCTGGGACTTCTTACCGTAACCACCATGTTACATCCATAACTCCCGAGTGTGTCCTTGTCGGCAAGACTTTCAACTATCGCTAAGACCTCACACCAGAATCTTTAAGTTACACCGACACCACCACTCGTCGCCAGGAGTCACTCTGATGAACGTTTGGATGTGTCCCCGTCGGCGTGACCTCTGTTCGCTGGGACTTCTCACCGAGCCATTTGGGTTACCTCGATAGCCATAGGATATCGGCAAGACATTCACCGTTTGCTGAGACGTCTTCCCGGATCATTAGAGTTACCCTGAAGACCTCAAAGTAAACGTTGTCGGCGAGACTTTTTCACTTCGCCGAGACATCATAACGAAGCAAACATGTTACTCCAATCAACAACATTTAAACCTTCATTGGTGAGACATTAGCTTTTCGCGGAGACTTCTCATTGAGCAGTCATAGGTTACTTCGAAGCCCATGGTCGCCAAGAGTCCCCCTAACGCCCGATTGAATGGCCTGTTGGCCAGAGGTCTCCTGAGCGCTAAGAGATCATAGCGAATACACTATGTCACAGCGATAGAGTCCACAGTGAAAACGTTCGACAAGATAGAAGCTAGGTCACAGCGACCTGTACAAAACAAAATGTTCCAAACTGCTTGTCGGCCAGACATGAGAGCTGTCACACCGACTTGACTCTAATGGAGGTTTCATCCTGTATTGTTTGAGGCACATATTTCCAACAATCTCCCACTTGACGAAGATCATACAGGCACCTCTAGAGCACAATTAAAACTTACTGAAAAACATGGGCACTAAGGCCCGTTGAACTGGCACACCACCTGAATTTGTCTGTGCTCATTGGCTTCGTCAATGCATCTGCAACATTCTCCAAAGTATCAACCTTTTCCAAACTGACCTTTCCATCCTCCACCATATCTCGTACAAAGTGGTACTGTACATCAATATGTTTCGTCCTGGCATGGAAAGTAGGATTCTTTGCCAGATAGATTGCACTCTGACCGTCACAGAAAATAGTTATCTCCCCTGCATAAAAACCAATGTTAGAACACAAACGTTTCAACCATACTGTTTTTTTACAAGCATGAGTAGCTGCCATGTATTCAGCCTTCGTAGTGGACAAAGCGACTACAACCTGCCGCTTGCTCATCCAGCTCACTACACCACCATTCATCATGAATATGTATCCACTAGGGGATCTCCTGCTGTCAATGTCCCCTGCCCAATCAAAATCCACATAGCCACGAATACTAAGAGTCCTCTGTGATTCAACCAAGTTCCCATGATAACACAAAGCAAAATTTGAAGTTCCCTTCAAATATTTGAAAACTCTCTTTACAGCATCCCAATGTGTTCTTCCAGGATTAGCCATAAATCGACTAAGAACTCCCACTGCTTGTGCAATGTCTGGCCTTGTACAGACCATTGCATACATGAGACTGCCAACTGCACTAGCATAAGGTACACTGGTCATGTCCTCCATCTCAGTAGGAGATTTTGGACAGTCCTCAACAGATAGCTTCGTTCCCTGCAAGACTGGAACAACTAGCTGTTTGCAATCATTCATACAAAATCTCTCAAGAACAGTCTTGATATGCTTACTCTGACTAAGCCATAGTTTTCTATTCTTCCTGTCCCTGGTTATCTCCATCCCCAGAATATACCTTGTTGCACGAAGATCCTTCATTTCAAACTTAGCAAATAGCTTAGACTTAAGATCATATATCATTAGCTTACTATTGCCTATGAACAACATATCATCAACATAGAGAGCAATAATAAGAACTCGATCACTTTCAGCTTTATAATATACACAGTGATCTGATTTTGATCTCACAAACCCCAAAGATAATACAAAAGTATCAAATTTCTGGTACCACATTCTAGGTGATTGCTTTAACTTATATAGAGACTTCTTTAATTTGCATACCAGTTTTTCTTTACCTTTTTCAACGAAGTGCTCAGGCTAGGACATATATATTTCTTCTTCAAGATCACCATGAAGAAATGCTGTCTTCACATCCATCTGTTCGACTTCTAAGTCGTATGCCGCTGCAAGTGACAAAAGAAATCTGATAGATGTCAGCTTTGCTACAAGAGAAAATATTTCCCCATAGTCAATTCCCTCTACCTGGGAATAACCCTTTGCAACCAGTCTTGCCTTGTATTTTTCTACACTGCCATCTAGACCAATCTTCTTCTTAAATACCCACTTACAGCCCACAGGTTTTCTGCCTTCAGGCAAGGGCACCAGACTCCAGGTTTATTCTTTTCTAAAGATGCCATCTCTTCTTCCATGGCTTCCAACCAAGAATCTGAATTAGGCATTTTAATTGCCTCCTTTACAGTCCTAGGCTCCTCAGTGCTAGAAATCAAAGCATAGGCACAAGTAGAATCAATCAATGAGAATCCATACCTATCTGGTTGTTTCCTTTCTCGGGTTGACCTCCTCACTGGTTGAGGCTGAGATTCTTCTTCTTCTTTAGAACTTTCAGAACTGCTTGAGCTCTCCTCAGTTTCAGGTACATTTTGAATCTTCAATTCCTCTTTTTCTGGTGTAGGAGGAATTGCTGCAACATCCTTATTGTTTTCTGACTTTGTCTCTGACTGCAGATCCAAGATGGAAGGTTTCAGCTCACGAAAGATTACGCTTTTGCTGTATACAACCTTCTCTATAACAGGATTCCAAAGCTTGTATCCTTTAATGTTAGCACTATAGCCAATAAAAATACATTTGACAGCCTTGTTCTCCAACTTAGATCTTTTCACATCTGACACATATGCATATGCTTCACAGCCAAAGACTCTAATATGTTTAAGAGAGGGCTTCTTACCAGACCACGCTTCCAAAGGTGTCTTCTCAACAAGAGTAGAGTTTGGAGACCGATTAATCAAGTAACATGCAGTAGCAGTAGCCTCAGTCTAGAACTTATCCTCCAAACCAGCACTTCTCCTCCAAACCAGCACTACTAAGCATACTTCGTGCTCTCTCCATCACCGTCCTATTGAACCTTTCTGCAACTCCATTCTGCTATGGAATATAAGGTGTAGTCTTATGTCTTTTGATCCCATGGTCTTTACAGTATCTTTCAAATTCATCATAACAGAATTCACCGCCATTATCAGTCCTTAAGCATTTTATTTTTCTTCCAGTCTGATTTTCTATAAGGTTCTTAAATTCCTTAAATTGACTGAACACTTCTGATTTACTTTTCAAAAAATAAACGAATGCTCTTCTTGAATAATCATCTATGAACGACACATAAAATCTTGATTTAGACAAAGAAGGAACATTCACAGGACCAAACACATCCGAATGAATATAATCTAGCAAACCAGAAGATTTGTGAGGACTGCCATAAAATGAAACACGGTGCTGCTTTCCATATATACAATGTTCACAGAAATCGAATTCAAGATTACAATCATCAAGGCCCTCAACCAGGTTTTTGTTCTTCAAGGTTTTTAAACCTTTCTCTCCTATGTGGTCTAACCTATGATGCTAGAACATAGTCTTCTCTGCTGGAAGTTTTACTTCCATAGAGTTTACACAATTGGGAATAACTTCCTTTTTACATCCGTGAATAGCTTTAAGTGACTTTCCAGTGACACTGTTACATTGAACAACATGTGCATCCAGCTTGTATAGAGTACCAATTCTAGTACCTCTAGCCAACACCATTGAACCTCTAGTCATCTTGCAGCCATTTCCAGAGAACATGACTTGCACTCCGATATCATTCAGCTTACTGATAGACAGTAGATTTTGAGCCAGACCTGGTATGTACATTACATCATTAATTCCCTTTACTTTGCCATTAGGAAATTGAATTTTAGTACCTCTAGCCAACACCATTGAACGTCTAGTCATCTTGCAGCCATTTCCAGAGAACATGACTTGCACTCCGATATCATTCAGCTTACTGACAGACAGTAGATTTTTAGCCAGACCTGGTATGTACATTACATCATTAATTCCCTTTACTTTGCCATTAGGAAATTGAATTCTGACTCTTCCAGGACCAACGATTTCCAAAGTAGAATCACTTGCTAAGTACACCTTTCCACCATCGTATTCTTTGTACTTTGTGAACCAGTCTCTATGAGATGTCATATGAAAAGATGCTCCCGAATCAATCAGCCAGACATCATCTGATGCTTGTGTAGCCAAGGTAGCAATGAAGGCATCTGAATCACCTTGAGAAGAATCATTATCAGAAGAGTGTTTCTTCTTCTTCTTTTTCTCCTCTTTGCAGTCCTTACGGACATGACCAGGTTGCCCACAGTTCCAACACTTCACCTTTGACTTCTTTCTAGGAGACTTTGATCTCCCCTCTGATTTCGATTTTGACTTCTTGTCCTTCTTCTTGCCTTTCTCTTTTGACCTTTCTCTGACAGCAAGAGCTTCCTTCGCCATCTCAGAAGATTTCCTTCTCATTTCTTCTGACAACAAAGATGCAACAACATCATCCACTTTGAAGTTTGATGTTGTACTCCCAATAGCCATCACCAAATGATCCCATGAGTCTGGCAAAGAACACAACAGAAGCATATAGCGATCCTCTTCTTCAATTTTTACACTAACAGATATCAATTGAGCAATCAACATGTTAAATGTATTCAAATGATCAGCTACAGACCCTCCTTTCTGCATTCTCAAATTATACAGCTTCTTCCTCAGGAAAAGTTTATTCACCAAGGACTTCCCCTGATAAATAGATGTCAGTTTTGTCCACAAAGAGGCTGCAGTCTTTTCTTCATGCACATTCAGAAGAATAGAGTCTGCCAGACAGAGCCTTATTAGCCCTTTTGCCTTTCTATCTGTCAGGTCCCAATCCTCTTGCTTCATGGTCTAAGGTTTTTTTCCAAAGATTGCAAGCCACAAATCACGATCAACAAGATCCTCCATCTTGAGTTTCCACAACTCAAAGTTACTGCTGTTGAATTTCTCTATTTCCATCTTCCCGGATGTGCTAGCCATCTCAACCTGTAATCAGAAATAACAGACTCTACAAGATTCCCACTGAACAAAATTGACTCCAAAAACCCAACGTACCCACAAAGATAACACAACTGGCCAGGCTCTGATACCACTTGTAAGGAAAGTCAAGGTGCGGAAACAACTCTCCTAACGTCAAATCTCAGGGAAGAATGCAGAGACACTTTTAAATTTTACAATTACAGTCCAATTAAGATGCACTTTGAGACAGATAACATAAACAGAGTATTGACAATCGCACAAGAACACCAGATATACGTGGGAAAACCCTTACGGGAGAAAAACCCACCACACCAAGAGAAATCACTTTGTATTACAAGAATGGAGATTACATACAAATGATGTGACTTATCTTTCGTGTTCAGATACAAAGCAAAGATTCTAACAATCTTGTACTGTGAACCTTCACATTACAGTCATCATAGAATAGAAATTATTTACTGATACAATTCAAACTGATACAATATCTGTTGATTGAACCAATCGATAATCTAACCGATCACAAACTGCAATCACAGAGTATATCTCTGTTGTTCCATGCCCGTCGAGCTCCCTCACAGAATCGTCGCAACCAATTGTCTTCCAACAGTTCAGATTC
>VDFB02356198.1:0-30732 GCA_007258455.2 Sequoia sempervirens
GGTTTGAAACAATCTCATAGAATGTGGTATCAGAAGTTCGATACCTATATGTTGTCAGTGGGATTTTAGTGATCTAAATTTGACCATTGTGTGTACTTTAAAACTGATAATGGTTGCATTCTCATTATTGTCCTACATGTAGATGATATGTTGTTTATTGGGAATGGTAAAAGTATGATTTCAGATTTGAAGTCTCGGTTGTCAGCACAGTTTGAGATGAAAGACCTAGGTGCAACTAGGAACATTCTAGGAATGGAAATCATGAGAGATAGAGCTAACATAAAGCTTTGGTTAAGCCAAAGCAAGTCTGTGAACTCTGTGTTGGAGAGGTTCAACATGGTAGATTGTAGACAGTTAGTTGTTTGTGTGACGCAAGGGATGAAGCTTCCTGTGAATGATTGTCCAAAATCTCCTATTGAGATGGACATGATTGGAGTACCATATGTAAGTGTAGTTGTTATTATGATGTATGCAATGGTGTGTAGGAGACCAGACATTGCCCAAGTAGTGGGAGTCCTTATTCATTTCATGGCTAATCTTGGATGGGTGCATTGGAATGTTGTTAAGAGAGTGTTTAGATATTTATGGGGTACTTTTGAGTATGCCTTGTGTTTTCATGGTTATCCTACTAGACCTCAAAATTTTGTGAGCATTCAAGGATATGTGGATTCAAATTGGGCAGGTGACATTGACAACAGAAGACCCACTAGTGGTTATGTGTTTATGATGCTTGGTGGTGCTATAAGTTGGATGAGTAAGCGACAAGCTATAATCACATTGTACACGACAGAGATAGAGTATATGGCAGCCACTCATGCTTGTAAGGAAGAAATTTGGCTTAAGAGATTGTGTTCTAATATTGGTTTAGATGCAAGACAAATTACTATTTATTGTGACAGTCAAAGTAAAAATTTTCTAGCAAAGAATCCTACCTTCCATGCTAGAACGAAGCACATTGATGTTCAATATCATTTTGTTCATGATATGGTAGAAGATGGAAAGGTGAACCTGGAGAAGGTTGACACTTTGGTGAATGTTGCAAATGCACTGACCAAACCAATGAGCACAAAGAAGTTCAGATTGTGTTCCAATTCCATGGGCCTTGGGGCCTTGAGTAGATGATTCTGTATGACTCTTGGCAGGTCTTTGACAAGTGGGAGAATGTTGGGATTAAGGTGTCTCAACCTTAGAGTCCTAACATTGATTTAATTGATGTAATTAATGTATTTATTTTTATTATTTAAATGCCTATGGTGTCATGTCACAAATTGGGACCCACCGACTGGGTGGAATCCCTGTTGGAGGTGATTGGATGACACATCATCATCCCAAGTGGACACAGGCACCCACTTTGGAATCTATGTCATATGAAAGATTCTATAATGCGTCATAAGGAATCTTTGAATGCATGGGTGAAAGTTGGCGCCCAAATTGGGTTATGAAAGGATGTAAGAGAATCAACTATTTGTAGCCAATTATGATAGATTCTCTTACAACTGTAAGTGTTGTCAACTATGACAGATTCTATGAAAACTGTAAGATGTGTAAGGCATCTATCATAAGCTATTTTTAGCATATTTTAAGCGCCTAAGCTTGGAAGAAGACTATTTGCATTTTTGAAAAGTGTATGGGTGTAAGGGAATGTTGTACCAGTGTCCAAATGCATGTCTAAGGCATTGAATATTGTGCCTTTTGGATTTGGATTTCCCTCACCTTCTAGATGCTTCTTGAAGCTTGCATCACTCTATTTATTGGTTGTCTTGAGTTGTAGAATGCATAGTTTGTTTGCAAGTAATGAAATGCTGCTAGTATCACTCCAGGACAGGTGTTTGTGTTGAATCACTTGTTGAAGAAGCTTTGTACTTGGTGATATGTTGTAAATCCTATTTGATATAATAAAGAAGTACTACATTTTTTGGAGGGTGAGGTTTTTTACTCAAAAGGGTTTTCCCTACGGTATATTTGGTGTCACTATTTTATGCTTTCTTTCTTTTCTACTTCCAATATCTATGTATGTGCCTCTCTTATTGTAACAGTAAAAGGTGTTAAATAAATTTTTTGTAACTCTCCCCTAATTAGATTAGTGTAGGAAGCTATTTCCGCTCACCCAACTTTCTTTTCATGCAAGAAAGCAATTTTAACATCCATTTTCTCTATTTCAAAATAATAAGCAACACCAAAGATAATAGGAATCTAATAGAAGTTAACTTAGCAACAGGAGAAAATTTCACCAAAATCAACTCCCTCTCTTTGGGAGTAGCCCTTGGCCACCAATTTGACCTTGTACCGCTCTAACCAACCATTTGCACCAAATTTATTTTTAAATACCCAGTTGCATCCAATGGGATTCCTTCCTTTGGGAAAACCCACAAGATCTCAGGTTTCACAACTATCCAAAGCCATCATCTCCTCCTACATGGCCTGCATCTAAGAGTCACTTTCTTTTGAAAAAAAGAGCCTCCTTGTAGGATCTAGGTTTATCATCAGTACTCAACAAAGCAAATACACATTGATAATTAAATGGGCTATACCTGTCAATTGGATTTCGTTGTCTTGTGGATCTTCTCAAGGTAGGAGTAAGGGGTTCTTGCTGCTCTTCTTGTTCTAAATGCTCATATGAACTCTTTGAACTCTCTTCTTCTTCTTCCTCTCCATCCTCAAATCCATCTGACTATTCTTCCACATGTTCATCTTCCTATTTCTCAATATTTGTATCAAAGTGCACTATTTTTGTCTTATCTTTATCCTTTGGTTGTTCTTCACTCGAGTAGCCTCTAAACTCCCTGAAAATCACATCTTTAGAAAAAATCATTTTACAGGTTAGTGGATTCCAAAGCTTATAACCTTTTATATTCTCATCGTAACTAACAAAGATGCATTTTTGTGCTTTTGGATCCAATTTAGAATTCTTCTCTTGAGGCACATGAACAAAATTCTCACAACCAAAGACCCTTAAATGTGAAACAAAATGATTTCTACCTATCCACATTTCATAAGGAGTTTTATCAATAAGAGGTGAACAAGGAGTTATATTAACCAAATAACATGCAATACTTACAACTTTTGCCCAAAAGCAACTATCAATCTTAACACCACTCAACATGCTCCTAGCTCTTTCTATCAAGGTTCAATTCATTCTTTCTGCTACCCAATTTTGTTGGGGTGTATATAGAGTAGTGTTTTGTCAAACAATACCAACACTCTTATAGAACTCATCAAATTCCTTAGAACAATATTCACCCCCATTGTCAAATATCAACACCCTTATCTTATAATTCACTTGCTTCTCAACTAAGGCTTTAAATTCCTTAAACTTAGTTGAAGCCTCAAATTTTGCATGCATAAAATAAATCCAAGTGTATCTTGACACATCACCAATGAAAGTAACATAATAACGAGATTTTTCAAAAGAGTCAACATCCACTGGTCCAAACACATCTAAATGAATAATCTCTAATAATCTCTTAGCTTTATTAGTTCCATTAGGAAATGATGATCTATTTTGTTTACCAAACATACAATGTTCACAAAAAATATTTTTTTCCAACAAAATAATAAAAAATATCATCAACCAACTTTTTATTCAAAATGGTCTTAAGACCCTTTTCACTTATGTGACCCAATCTATGGTGCCACAACATACATTCATTTTTAGTGCCAATTACATTACCAGAGTTACAAAAAGTGGAGGAATTAAGCCTAAACAAAGTCCCTATTTGAGATCCTTTTGCAATCACCAAACTCCCTCTTACCAACCTACAACCAAACTTATCAAATGTCACATGCATTCTAGAATCATTCAACTTGGATATTGAAAGTAAATTTCTTGCAAGTCTTGGAATATGTAAAACATGATCAAGGGTTTTAACCCTTCCATCACTGAAACACAACTTTACCTTTCCATTACCAACAATCTTCTTCATGTTGTTATCACCAAGAAAAAATTCTCCCCCATCATAAGTTGAATATGAAGTAAACTGCTCCTTGTGAGTGGTCATATGGTAGGAGAAAATTGAATCAATAAGCCAAGCATCATCACTAATAATGTTAGTAGACATAAAAAAAGCATCAGAGTCACCATCTTATGAGGACCTTTTCGTGCAAGTATCTAAACCCTTTTTATTGTTTTTGCACTCCTTCACATGTCCTCTCTTACCACTATTCCAACACTTTACTCTGCTCTTCTTGGGGGTTTTAGAATGTCCTTTAGACTTGTCTCTCTTTTTGTCCCTTTTAGGCCCTCCTTTTTCTTTGGACCTTCCTCACACATGCAAGGCATCTTGGGAGCCCACATTCATGGAATTTCTTATCATCTCTTTTGAAAGAAGTATAGCAATGAGACTATCCATCTTCGTTTTTGTACCACCACCACTTTGACAACAATTAGATTTTTCCAAGATTCGAGTAAAGAACAAAGCAAAAAAATACATTTGTTTTCTTCTTCTATCTTAACATCTACAGATGCAAGCTAACTTATAATCATATTAAAAACATTTAAATGTTCTATAATAGAATCACCATCCTTCATTTTCAAAGAATACAAACATCTTTTGAGATACAATTTATTTGTTAGACTTTTAGTTTGGTATATTTCACCTATCCTCCTCCACAACTTGTATGCAATAGATTATTCTAAAACATTCAGGAGGACAAAATCTGTAAGACACAATCGAATGGTTCCTCGTGCCTTCTTGTCCATTTTCTTCCAATCTTCATCAGATGTTGATTCTGTTTTCTTTTCACTTGCAACTACCAATCATTGATCTCTCTCTTCAAGGAGATCCTCCAACTTCAACTTCCACATCTCATAACTAGTTCCATTGAACTTCTCAATATCTAGATGCGAGGTAAAAGCCATGGTTTTCAATCTTCTTCACAAATATGCAAAACCCACAATACACAAGCTCTCGCTACAACCGAAAAACCTTCAACACTTAAGAGATAGGTGTCCCTCTCTCAACATAACCATTAGCTCTGATGCCAAATGTTGGAAATCCAAGGTAAAAATTACAACAATATAAACTTAACTATGTGTTTACAAATTTGAAATTATGTATCCAAGATTTCCAATATGCGATTAAGTGATTAGCAATTGTAAACAATGCAAGAACATCAACAATACCACAAGTGACAAAAGATATTCGTGGAGAAACCCTTACAGGAAAAAAATCCACACCCAAAGAGATGCAATGTTAGGAAGTACATCATTACAACAATTCTCTTTGAATTCTAGCAACACTTTGTTATTCTGACAACCTACAAAAAAAACTCTTGAAACCACCATCTCAATGCTCCAATATATAAAAGTTTGTGGGAGACAATACCACAAATGGTATCTTGAAACAACAAGTAAAACCACTTGGAAAATCCCACACCCCCCTTAGTGGAAAACTCAGAAACATGGTGAAAAATATTAAATGTTTGCATGGGCTTCACATGGGTGCCTAACCCATGGCCAATGGAAATTGGTCAATACTGAGCACTCCATAACTCTCTGACGGCTTCAATGAATCAAACCCAAAACATGCAAGCTTGGGCACCCAACCTAGGATAACATACAAATAACATACAAGAGCATGCACTTATGGGTGGTCCTCGGCCAAAGGTTGGATGCCCAAAAGGAATATGCTCCTAGGATGCTCTATAACCGTCACTGTAGTGGGTCCACTTCTTTGAATGTAACTACAATTTTTCATAGAAAAATAAATAATAAATATTTTCCCCCTCATGTCCCCTAGAACACTTTCCAAAGAACGTGGAGACACACAATTATCAACTTAGTATAGTAATTATAATGTCACCTATCCTAATAGAATCCACGGTCTACAAAGGAGAAGATTGTATGAGAGAGTATCTAGCATGACATGGATAAGGGTAGGAAAAATCATGAGTCCTACCTTGATGGGTAGTGTGATTGTCCCTAATGCTTTCCCAACAACATTATCAAAGCCACAAATAGAAATATTATCAGGTTTTATGAGATTTTTATCCACACCGAGCTTATCTAGAAAATCAATGCGACAAACATTACAACCAATAAGAGTATGTCTAACCCCAGTTTTATTAATGACAACTAATATTATTAGACCCTCACATGGATTTTAAATCTCACAAGGGGGTAATTCATGTTGAAGGAATGTAATATCCAACTTTGTTTCTTGCACACAACCAAACAAGGTTGCTACATCCTTCGGTTTGATAGAAGGTGAGATATCAATCTTCTATAAAATCTCTTAGAGCATCCCATGGTATGTAGGTGAAGTTTGAATTAAATCCCAAAGAGAGATTTTGGTTGGAGTATTACGAAGTTGCTCAACAAAATCACTCTTTACCACCATGTTGAGGAAGATAAGGTGCAAGGGGAAGATATGGTTGAGGAAATGGAATGGAGGTTGGTATTTTCTTTGGTTGTTTATTATTTCTAGTGTTATATGTGTGAGCAACTGTATGATAAATTGGTTGCTACAACACATTTTGGTGTGTATAGCTATTTTGAGTGAGTTGTTTTGCAAAGTTTAGGATATGGCTAGGAGGTAAATTGGTTTGTAGGAGATTCTATAATGAGAGGAGTCCCAATAATCAATTGTGGGTTTAAAATTTAAATTGAGTTAACTACTTCTTGATGATCATTTATCGATGGGGGATCTAATGTCAATGTTGAATCTTCATCTATGCAAGCCACCTTACTATCATTTGAAGGAGAAAATGTATCCATGATTACATCCTCTTGCGCCAAGATATCCTCCTAAGTAGGAGAGATATTGGGAGAGGGACAAAAATGATTTTCATGATTACTTGAAAAATGAAGATTAGGTAAAGTACCAATGATTTCATCCTCTTGCACCAAGATACCCTCACAAGTAGGAGAGATATTGAGAGAGGGATCAAAGAAAATTAACAAAAAAGGAGAAACTCATTTTCACATGCTTGTAAGAAAAGTTATTGAAGTTTCTTAACAAAGTTTAACAATAAGACATTGATTATGATAAAACAAGATTTTTTTAAATAAAACATTTTTCTATGTCCCCCGAATCAAACTAGTAATGCACAATAGAATCAGAAAAATTTAGGAAAGACATCCAAAAAAAGGAATCAGATATGAACAAAGACCACATATAGGGTTTCACATATAAAATGTAATGACAAATTGAATGGACATGGGAATGGGCACCCTAGACTAGAGAGGTATGATTTTGCTAATTTCAAAATTTGGAAACCAACTACAGTGTCTAGGGATTTGTCATTGCACAGGTTCAGGTTTGAAAGCAAACAAATTGCTAGAAATACATGAAAACCTAATTTGTCTATGTGAAGAACACACATGCATAAAATTTTATGTTTTTAAAGCAATGCAATATGTTCAAATGATAATTTTTAGAATTTAAAATGTTGTAAATAACTAAATTTGTCTTTAAAATAATTAAAGATAACACCCTTTGATCTTTTGAAATGAAAAACAATATGCAAATCTTTACTTTTTCAATGCTCTTCATTAAAATATGTATGCATTTTGACAAATGAAAACAACCTAAGATAACCATTCCTTTGTGAACCAATTTTATGCATTGATGTACAATTAAAGTTACTAATTTCAAATGTTCTAGCCATAGTCTACCAAGTAGTAAAGAAAATATATTCAAAGAAGGAATGAAATGGTATATGATTTGTACTTCTTTAGGTCCAACTTTAAGAAATAGGATGACACAACCCAAAGTATATTAGTAATCCATTTTTCATATTTAGGGAAACTTTGTAATAAGCATATGAATTGGAGTTCAGATGATGATGAACAAGGAACCTTTCTATGCATGTTTTATTGGTTTATTGCATCAACACGAATATCACCAATACCATGATCACAAATTTCTCCTAGGTATACAATGACATGTACTAATTATTTCCACATCAAAAAAATGCAATTGAAGTGGGAGAAGATTTAGAATTAGTGTTAATTGCTCCTATAAAATCATGTGAGTGAAGTGCCATTAGACTCCTCATGAACATCATCCATAGCATTATTATCCTCATGAGTTTCCTCAACAACAATGCTATCATGTACCCCTTTACTATTCATATGATCTACATAAATTATTAGCATAAATACCCAATCATCTATTAGCAAGTGAAATCAAAGAATTTCCATTATTATTGACACCTACATGAATCATGTTGTTCTCTTTGAGATCTTGTGTTTGAAACCCATAAATGATTGTGTGTAGTGGCCTTTAACATTATGAAAGTTACAATACACTTTCTCCTTATAACCTCTAGGAAGTTGTTTGATTGGATCCCTTGGACCTATTAGAAGAGGAGTGATCGATTTAGCACTCAATGAACATTGTAGCACACCATCAAACAATTCTTGTAACTTAGTAAACTTCCTAGGGGTGATTTGTTTAAAGGTAGATGCAACAATAAATTGATTAACATCTTCCTTTGTACCACTACCCTTTGAAAAGTTGTTTGACTATTGATATTTTGCATTATATGACTATATTTTGATTTGATAACCCATATAAAAATACATTTCTTACTAATAATTTGGACACAATGAATTCACATGTGCACATAAGTCCATGAAAGATCATAGTGTCCACAATGGGTTTAAGTAATCCCTTAATAAAGATTCTTTGTGACTCAAGATCATGTAAGAGAGCAAGCAATTTAGAGCTTAAGCAGTACAATATTATGATAGTGTCATTAATGCATTCATTTGGTCCTATGGCACACTCAAATAGGTTGGAAATAGTGACTCTAAGGCCCATATTTACTTGGAATCACTTTAAGAATACTTTTGTCAAATCATTAAATGTGTGAATAGACCCATGGTAAAGTGAAAATAACCATGCAATAGCATAATACCTTAAGGTCCATGTAAATAACTTACCTAATAGCTTATCCTCATGTAAGACATCTACACATACAATAGTTTTGTGATTCAAGATCATGTAAGAGAGTGAGAAATTTAAAGCATAAGGACTAATTTATTTTGGCATAGTTGTTAATATATTCATTTGGTCCTTATGCACACTCAAATAGGTTGAAAATAGTAACTCTATAACCTGTATTAACTTGGAAATCCTTTAAGCATACTTTTATCAAATCAATTGACCCATGAGAAAGTGAAAAGAACCGTGCAATAGAACAACACCATAAGGTCCATGGAAATAGCTTAGCTAATAGCTCATCCTCATGCAATAGTAAAAAAACCTCAAGTGTGTATTCAAGTCACCTTTACCATTGTACATTTCAAAATGAGGTGCCACAAAGCCCATAGGGAGAGGGAGTGCAATAATCTCATATGATAGTAGTATATATCTAGTATCTTTGAATTTCTCATTATCTTTTCCATTTGGTGTTGCATCCACTCTTTTCTCTACTTAATCTATCTTTTGCATAAGTCTACCTAGGGTAGAGGGGGGAAGGGTAACAAGAGAAAGTTGAGGGCCACTAGGATGAGTGTAAGTATGGGTATGGTTGGTAAGAAAAATGAAAATGGTAAGGATTAGGAAAGAGGTGTGGAGGAACTATTATGAATTGTATGCATAGGAATTGATGGTACTATAGGATGAGAAGTAGACATAGTAGAGGATTGATTGGTGGAAGTAGATATGGCACACGAGGGGGGATGGATATGATAGGTGGGATGGTGATAGATGAAACAAGAGTAGAGGTATAATACATCATATAGGGTGTGGGTATCTTGATGGGTATAGTTAGGAGAAAGGCCGCAAAGAGGGGGAAGGTAGAGAACATATAGACACTATGTGGTAGGATACTAGTGGGGTAGGGGTAACATTGTGGGGTTGAATAATGGTGGCAGATAGGGTTCAAGTAGAAGATGGAACAATTGTAGAAGAATGAGGGGAGGTAGATGCATCAAATAAAAATGTTGATGAATCAATTTAAGCACCTAGAGCTTGTAAGACCTACCCTTGTGGCTTCATGATAAATAGATTGTAAGTAATTCCCACTCTTTGTATTTGATTATTCACATAAGCTAAACTACCAAGTTCATTAGCAAATCCTTATTTCCCCACATGGGCATCATGCACATAATCATCCACATTGTTCTCAACACGAGCATTAGAAAAGATTTCGGTTTCATTAGAGTGGATAGTTATATTAACATTAAGGTGAGCACTCCTCAAAGGAATATTAGGATCACAAGTATCTTGTGGCTTAATAATGCAATATAGCTTGTGAAAGAAAAATACGGCATAATAAAAACACTTTTCTAGTTTAAAAATTAGAAAATCAATGATGTATCAAATCCGAAAGTGAAGCCTTGATAAGGTATCAAAGGGTGGGCAAGGTACACAAAAATAGAGCTCACAAAGGCACAAACACAAGGAGGGATATATCAATGAAATAGCAAGAGTTGAGGAACTCAAACCCAAGAAAGATTTGAAAATTTATAATGCAATTAGAAATGTCAAATGTGAAGCCCTAAAACCAATGAAGGTGTAAACCAACCCTTAGGGGGTGTTTGATCAAACAAATTAACCAAAAAATGTAAAGAAAAATACACTTTCCCTAGGGTTAATCAAGAACCCTAATTTCAATTAAATACATACCAATAGGCAAGAACAATTAATTTCAATTAAATACATACCAATAGGGAATATGTTTGCTTAGTGCTTAGAATTATAAAGCTCATAAACCAAAGTTATTTTAGGAAATTAACTACAAAGGAATATGTCTGCTTAGTGCTTAGAACTATAGTAATAATAAAAAAACCTAATCCAATGCAAACTCAAGCCACTTGGGTGCAAGAAAATGGATATCCTTGGTATTTTTGCTATCTATAGTACAAACTTCACTCCTTTGTGGTTCAATTATGTAGTGCTAGATTAATCACATGCCACATAGATCTAATCTTTGATGTGCAATCCTAATCTAGCATGACATGTACTTGTACCATCTAATTTGTTGTGATCTTTACTCATCGATGACTATCAAGGAAAGACAATATTTAAAAAAATGTAGGCAAGTCATTTCAATGTGTTGTACCGAAACCAGTTTTTTTTACTTCACTAAGGCATTTTGTTTAAAAGAGTCTAAACCTTGTAAAATAATGTCAAAACATAGTTTTTGGGCAAATCAAGTATGGACTTTGAGTCAGTTTGATGATGGGAAGATATTGGCAAAATTTGAGAAAATTGAAAATTATGGTTTCAAGCACCCCTGTTTCAGGTCACAAAACCCTAAAAATTGAAACTTGTCAGAATTGGTTGGAATTAATTTTGATTGGCTTATTTCACATCATGATCATAGTGGTGAAGTTAGTTTCAGTTAAAAGTTAGTTTAAGCTTGGTGGGCAGTTTTCACTTTTTTAGGAGAAAAGTAAGGACCTTTGAGGTCATCAATGACAATTGGCCAGTACCATGTGTCAAAATCTAAGCCTGAAACTGAAAGCAAAACATTCTATGATGAAAGCTGCTGAAAAGATGCTTCACGACATAGTGTATTTTCAAATGGCGAAAATTGGAAAAATATTCTAAGTCTGGAAACATTTCACTTTGTAATGTGGGAGATGCTTGCACAATCAATGTGCAAAACAACTTTACAGTGTCCGTACATGTGAAAGTGGTGAAATATAGTCACAAACGTGTCAACAATAGTAATTCTTCTATGTGGTCAACTTAATAGCCAACACAGTGTTCGCAGAGTGTGAAATGGAGGAAAACATCAAGCACATAGCAAATATGTACCCTTGTAGCTTAGGGGCACCCTTAAATTTGGGGGCTCAAATTTAGTTGTTTCTGGTTGCAAATACATTCATTCTCTTTGGAATTTTGTCAGCTTTCCGACAAGGTATCTAGCGAGTCCATCTGAGTTGCGAAACTCTGGCAAACAAAGGTGGAAGCAAAAGGTATAGAGAGTTTACACATTGTAGAGACAGTCAAATTTGCAGTTTTTGCGCCCCTATAGCCCAAGGGTGCCCTTGAATTAGACCTGTTAGATGATGGAATTTGCAAAATCCGTTCCCAAGGGATCTCTACTAATTCAGCCCAGCTACGCAATGCATCCATTCGCAAGATCATCAGATGTGTTGAGTGATCGTGGTAGTTGTTCCAATGAACACATAAAATGGAGGGAAAATAAAAGTGAACATATTAAACTGTACCTCTATAGGCCAGGGGCACCTAGCCTTTTGGCCAACTAGATGAGGTTTTTAGCAGTCGTTGTCTTCATGAGACCTGTGTAGAATCCTCCTAGCTATTTAGTGAATCCAACCGTCAGCCTTTAGGGTTTGTTAAACTCCCGTGAGTGAAGAATTGGCGAAAAATACTGAGGAATGAAAACAAGCAGAAAAATGGCTAAGTATGGAATTTACATACTCCTTTTGAAAAGGCACCCTTCTATTGGAGGTCTTAGAAGCAATTTTCTTGCTTCGTCATTTCCAAGAACATCTCTTCCAAGTTGTTCCAGCTTCGTGATGAGATCAATGGCGTGCGCATCAAAGCAATCCAGCTCCCGGTGGAAAGGGTCAAAGTACAACGTTTAGTTGAAAGTTGCAATTTGTAAAATCATTCCCAAGATTGTAATTGTGCCTCTGTAGGCCAGGGGTGCCCTTGCATTTGAGGTTAGAAGCTCCACATATAGTCATTATTTGCATAATTCTTCTAGCTACATGATGTATCCAACATCTAGTCAATGAGAGTCATCATTCACCGGTAGCAGTAGATTGAAGCACGAAATGGAAAAATAGGAAAATGGTTGTCTGGTGTTGTGTATATTCTTTTTGAAAAAGGCACCCTTGTTTTTGAGGCACCAGACATAGTTTTTAGCACTTGCAACTCCCAACAAATATTTCATTAGAGTTGTTTTAGCTACATAGTGGATGTGTCAGCTCAAATTCAGGATCAATTGGGCACTCGGAAAATAGAGTTGAACAGAGGCTGTGGTGACGTTTTCAAGTACCTACAAAATAGGAAGTTAGCTAAAAATCTCAAGTTTTGAAGGAGGGCGCCTGGAAAGTCAAAGTTTGACTTTTTGGAATTAGCATGTATTTTTAAGATGACCTAGAAAGATGAAACTCAGTTAATTGAATAAAATAATAGTAAAATCTTCAGTTTCATCTATCAATTTTTGCTTGCAAAAGGGCGTATTTCTTCAATATTTTAAGGTGGCGCCTATTTTGTAACTCAAAGTTAGTTTCACATGTTGAGTTAAATTAAACTATGAAGAGGTGGAACCTATTTTTAACTCCAAGCCAGTCTTTGTTTAAACAAAATGAGGTCCAATCAAAATATTTCATTTTAAATTAAAGATTCTCTTAAATGTGACGCCTGTACCCCAAAATTCTTTAAATTTTCAAAGAGGTGTCCATTTCTCTCACAACAGGTTGAGTGCAAGTGAATTTTCTCTTGTGCAAGCATGATTTGAAGGCGCCACCGTTATTTTTTTCGAATTTCCTTGCAAATACAGGTCCAAAATAATCAGTAGACTTTAGACAAGCATGGTGATTTTTGTAGAAGCAGAACCATAAAACTTCTATCTTTTGTCTTAAATTCTTCTATTCTTGTCTTAGGTTTTCTCTAACATGTCCAAGAATTCAGCGACTTTTGACAAATTTGATCATCTAGGTTTGTTGTGCACGACTTTCTCTACAAAACCCATGTGTTAAAATTTTTTCAGGAAAGATTGCCTCATAGCTTCAATTCTTGAAGCTTTGCTTTTCTTTTCAAAAATTCCTTTGCATGGTAGAGTAAAAGTTAATATTTTTGAAAACAGAGAATCTGGGTTGGCTTAGAATCATCTTTTGCACAAAACCCATTTTTCAGTTCTTCTAGGAAAAATTGCCCCCCGGAAACCCTAAAACCCCTGTAGTTCTCAACTGAAAAGTCTTTGCATGTCAAGCTAAACAACGTTTTTTTGAAATTCTGACGCTGTGGGTTTGCTTAGAATCATTTTTTCTACAAAACCCACGTCTTGGAATTTTTTTGTGAGAATTGCCCTCCCAACAGGCTATTTTTAGCCTCACCAGGAGTCATTTTAGCTTTCCGGAGAAAGTTGTTAGAACATAGCCGTGTTTACAGTCAACGAGTGAGTTTTTCAAAATGCAGTTCACACAAATTGAATACAAGACCAATTTGGTCTTAATTCATCAGAACAACTAACATTGACTTACATCAAGTACACTCGATGGTTGATTCAGACAATTTGACCGGTATAGTCACTCAAATGCCAACTGTCTCATACCTCGTATAGCTGATAGCCTTCGAAGGCTAGTTTAGAGGGTTTATACTGTTGGAATGTTGCGTATGCAATAAGCCCGTGTGCATTTCTCACAACCAGAGTGTTTGTGGTTAGACTTCACAGTTTTGTTATGCAACACTCTTCCATTGAGAAAAATGTGAAAGGCATCAAAAGTGTCAGAAGCATAAAGTTGTAGAGGACACATAGGCCATCACTCTAGTTACGAAGCCGCTAGAGTTACCAGTTAGTGAAATGCTAGTTTAAGTGTGCGAAGATTTCTAGGATTGCTTGAATTACTGACAAGCAGTGAATTGATAGTTAAGACATGTGACGACCTCTAGATGGTGATGCAATCAATGACCTTGTGGAGGGGTTAATTGTCCGAGATCAAGGCCAATGAACTTCAGATTAGGACGTCCCACCTTTTCAGGATAGACATCAAACACAACAGTTAACTCGATGCCTCTTTCCGAGTTAACTTGTTGTTCCACATATCATGCCATGTCTATCTTGGAATCATCTATGTACAATTGGAGTTCTCATTTAGTTCGATAAGGACGTGCATGTTGCACATGTCCATTTAGTTTAGTCTTGTTTCGGTTAACTGATGGTAGTTTTCTAGTTAACTATATAGTTGCATACATTTAGGGTTTAGCAATAAGATCTTGCATGCTCGCAAGACTGTAGTTGACTCAAGGTGATTTTAGGGTTCCCTACACCTTTGATGTCTATAAATAAGAGCTCTTTGCTCATTTGTAATTAACTTTTGCACGCGATAGTAATATATGCTGAGCCACCTTGCCTGAAATATTGTTGTTTTGTATCTGTTCACGAGCTTTTACTGTGATAATAAATGGTTGTGCCACCTTGCCTGAATGTTATTATTATGGTATTTGTTCATCTTATTTAAATGGATTTTCTAGTTTGATCATTTATTGTATGCATGTCTTGCCAATGCAATTTGTTGTCCTAGTTTACTATCATTTTTGTAGCGACTCCATATGAATTGTATACAATTGGTAAGGATTGGGAAAGAGGTGTGGATCAACTATTATGAATTGTATGCATAGGCATTGATGGTAGTATAGGATGAGAAGTAGACATAGTAGAGGATTGATTGGTGGAAGTAGATATGGCAAACGGGGGGGGATGGATATGGTAGGTGGGGTGGTGGTAGATGAAACAAGAGTAGAGGTATAATACATCATATAGGGTGTGGGTATCTTGAGGGGTATAGTTAGGAGAAAGGCTGCAAAGAGGGGGAAGGTAGAGAACATATAGACACTATGTGGTGGGATACTAGTGGGGTAGGGGTAACATTGTGGGGTTGAATAATGGTGGCAGATAGGGTTCAAGTAGAAGATGGAACAATTGTAGAAGAATGAGGGGAGGTAGATGCATTAAATAAAAATGTTGATGAATCAATTTTAGCACCTAAAGCTTGTAAGACCTACCCTTGTGGCTTCATGATAAATAGATTGTAAGTAATTCCCACTCTTTGTATTTGATTATTCACATGAGCTAAACTAGCAAGTTCATTAGCAAATCCTTATTTCCCCACATGGGCATCATGAACATAATCATCCACATTCTTCTCAACATAAGCATTAGAAAAGATTTCGGTTTCAATACAGTGGGTAGTTATATTAGCATTAAGGTGAGCACTCCTTAAAGGAATATTACGATCACAAGTATCTTGTGGCTTAATAATGCAATGTAGCTTGTGAAAGAAAAATAAGGCATAATAAAAACACTTTTCTAGTTTAAAAATTAGAAAATCAATGATGTATCAAATCTGAAAGTGAAGCCTTGATAAGGTATCAAAGGGTGGGCAAGGTACACAAAAATAGAGCTCGCAAAGGCACAAACACAAGGAGGGATATATCAATGAAATAACAAGAGTTGAGGAACTCAAACCCAAGAAAGATTTGAAAATTGATAATGCAATTAGAAATGTCAAATGTGAAGCCCTAAAACCAATGAAAGTGTAAACCAACCCTTAGGGGGTGTTTGATCAAACAAATTAACCAGAAAATGTAAAGAAAAATACACTTTCCCTAGGGTTAATCTAGGATAATTAAATAAATCAAGTACAATTAATTTAGATTAAATACATGCCAATAGGGAATATGTTTGCTTAGTGCTTAAAATTATAAAGCTCATAAACCAAAGTTAGTTTAGGAAATTAACTACAAATGAATATGTCTGCTTAGTGCTTAGAACTATAGTAATGATAAAAAAACCTAATCCAATGCAAACTCAAGCCACTTGGGTGCAAAAAAAATGGATATTCTTGGTATGTTTGCTATCTATAGTGCAAACTTCACTCTGTGGTTCAATTATGTAGTGCTAGATTAATCACATGCCACATAAATCTAATCTTTGATGTGCAATCCTAATCTAGCATGACGTGTACTCTACCATCTAATTTTTTGTGATCCTTACTCATCGATGACTATTAAGGAATGCTAATATTTAAAAATTTATAGGCAAGTCTATACAATGTGTTGTACCAAAACCAATTTTTTTTGCTTCACTAAGGCATTTTGTTTAAAAGAGTCTAAACCTTGTAAAATGATGTTAAAACATAGTTTTTGGGCAAATCAAGTATGGAATTTGAGTCAATTTGATGACGGGAAGATACATGCAAAATTTGAGAAAATTAAAAATTACGGTTTCAAGCACCCCTGTTTCAAGTCACAAAACCCTAAAAATTGAAACTTGTCAGAATTGGCTGGAATTAATTTTGATTGGCTTATTTCACATCACAATCACAGTGGTGAAGTTAGTTTCAGTTAAAAGTCAATTTAAGCCTGGTGGGTAGTTTTCACTTTTTCAGGAGAAAAGTTAGGACCTTCGAGGTCATCAATGATAGTTGGCCAGTACTAGGTGTCAAGATCTAAGCCAAAAACTCAAAGCAAAACATTCTATGATGAAAAATGCTTCACGACGGAGGGGATTTTCAAATGGAAAAAATTGGAAAAATATTCTAAGTCTAGAAACATCTCACTTTGTAATGTGGGAGATGCTTGCGCAATCAATGTGCAAATCAACTTTACAGTGTCTGTACATGTGAAAGTGGTGAAATACAGTTACACACGCATCAATAGCAGTAATGCTTCTACATGGTCAACTCAGCAGCCAACATGGTGTACGCAGAGTGTGAAATGGAGGAAAACATCAAGCATAGAGCAAATCTGCGCCCCTGTAGCTCAGGGGTGCATTTAAATTTGGAGGCTCAGATTTAGTTGTTTCTAGTTGCAAATACATTCATTATCTTCAGAATTCTATTAGCTTTCCGACAAGCTATCCAACGAGTCCATCCGAGTTGCAAAAATCCAGCAAACAAAGGTGGAAGCATAAGGTACAGAGAGTTCACACATCGTAGAGAGTCAAATTTGCAATTTTTGCGCTCCTATAGCCTTCAGAGTTTGTCAAACGTCCGTGAGTGAAGAATTAGCGAAAAATACCGAAGAATGAAAACAAGCAGAAAAATGGCTAATTATGGAATTTACATACTCCCTTTGAAAAGGTACCCTTCTATTGGAGGTCTTAGAAGCAGTTTTCTCGCTTCATCATTTCCAGGAACATCTCTTCCAAGTTGTTCTAGCTTCGTGATGAGATCAACGACGTGCGCACCAAAGCAATCCATCTCCCGGTGGAAAGGGTCAAAGTACAACGTTCAGTTGAAAGTTGCAATTTGTAAAATCATTCTCAAGATTGTAATTGTGCCTCTGCAAGCCAGGGGCGCCCTTGCATTTGAGGGCTTTAAATTCACTTTCAGAAGCTCCACATATAGTCATTCTTTGCAGAATTCTTCTAGCTACACGATGGATCCAACATCTAGTCGATGAGAGTCATCATTCACTAGTAGCAGTAGATTGAATCATGAAATGGAAAACCAGGAAAATGGCTGTCTAGTGTCGTGTCTATTCTTTTTGAAAAAGGCACCCTTGTTTTTGAGGCACTAGACGTAGTTTTTAGCACTTGCAGCTCCCAACAGATATTTCATCAGAGTTTTTTTAGTTACATAGTGGATGTGTTAGCTCAGATTCAGGATCAATCGGGCACTTGGAAAACAAAGTTCAACAGAGGTTGTGGTGAAGTTTTCAAGCAGTAACAAAATAGGAAGTTAGCTAAAAATCTCAAGTTTTAAAGGAGGGCGCCTGGAAAGATAAAGTTCGAATTTTTGGAATTAGCATGCATTTTTAAGACGAATCAGAAAGATGAAACTCAATTAATTGAATAAAATAATATTAAAATCTTCAGTTTCATTTGTCAATTTTTGCTTGCAAAAGGGCGTATTTCTTCAATATTTTAAGGTGGTGCCTATTTTGTAACTCAAAGTTAGTTTCACATGTTGAGTTAAATTAAACTATGAAGAGGTGGTGCCTATTTTTAACTTCAAGTTAGTCTTTGTTTAAACGAAATGAGGTCCAATCAAAATATTTCATTTTAAATTAAAGATTCTCTTAAATGTGACGCCTGTACCCCAAAATTCTTTAAATTTTCAAAGAGGTGTCCATTTCTCTCACAACAGGTTGAGTGCAAGTGAATTTTCTCTTGTGCAAGCATGATTTGAAGGCGCCACCGTTATTTTTTTTGAATTTCCTTGCAAATACAGGTCCAAAATAATCAGTAGACTTTAGACAAGCATGGTGATTTTTGTAGAAGCAGAACCATAAAACTTCTATCTTCTATCTTAAATTCTTCTATTATTGTCTTAGGTTTTCTCACATGTCCAAGAATTCGGTGACTTTTGACAATTTTGATCATCTGGGTTTGTTGTGCACGACTTTCTCTATAAAACCCATGTGTTAGAATTTTTTAGGAAAGATTGCCTCGTAGCTTCAATTCTCGAAGCTTTGCTTTTATTTTCAAAAATTCCTTTGCATGGTAGAGTAAAAGTCAATATTTTTCAAAACAAAGGATCTGGGTTGGCTTAGAATCATCTTTTGCACAAAACCCATATTTTAGTTTTTCTCAAGATAAATTGCCCCCCGAAAACCCTAAAACCCCTGTAGTTCTCAACTAAAAAGTCTTTACATGTCAAGTGAAACAATGTTTTTTCAAAATTTTGATGTTGTGGGTTTGCTTAGAATCATTTTTTCTACAAAACCCACGTCTCAGAATTTTTCATGAGAATTGCCCCCCCGACAGGGTATTTTTAGCTTCATTAGGAGTCATTTTAGCTTTCCGTAGAAAGTTGTTAGAACATAGCCGTGTTTACAATCAACGAGTGAGTTTTTCAAAATGCAATTCACACAGACTGAATACAAGACCAAGTTGGTCTTAATTCATCAGAACAATTGACATTGACTTACATCAAGTACACCAAATGGTTGATTCAGACAATTTGACAGGCGTAGTCACTCAAACACCAACAATCTCATACCTCGTATAGCTGATAGCCTTCCACAGCTAGTTTAGAGGGTTTATACTATTGGAATGTTGCGTATGCAAAAAATTCGTGTGCATTTCTCACAAGCCGAGTGTTCGTGGTTAGACTTCGCGGTTTCATCATGCAACACTCTTCCATTGAGAAAAATGTGAAAAGCGTTAAAAGCATAAAGTTGTAGAGGAAACAAAGGTCATCACTCTAGTTACGAAGCTGCTAGAGTTACCAATCAGTGAAATACTAGTTTAAGTGTGCAAAGATTTCAAGGATTGCTTGAATTACTAACAAACAGTGAATTGACAGTTAAGACATGTGACAACCTCTAGATGGTGATGTAATCAATGACCTCGTGGAGGGGTTAATTGTCTGAGATCAAGGCTAGTGAACTTCAGATTAGGACGTCCCACCTTTTCAAGATAGACATCAAACACAACAGTTAACTCGATGCCTCTTTCCGAGTTAACTCATTGTTCCACATATTATGCCATGCCTGTCTTGGAATCATCTATGTAAAGTTGGAGTTTTCATTTAGTTCAATAAGGATGTGCATGTTGCACATGTCCATTTAGTTTAGTCTTGTTTCGGTTAACTGCTGGAAGTTTTCCAGTTAACTGTATAGTTGCATACATTTAGGATTTAGCAATAAGATCTTGCATGCTCGCAAGACTGTAGTTGACTCAAGGTGATTTTAGGGTTCCCTACACCTTTGATGTCTATAAATAAGAGCTCTTTGCTCATTTGTAATTAAATTTTGCACGCGATAGTAATATATGCTGAGCCACCTTGCCTGAAATATTGTTGTTTTGTATTTGTTCACAATCTTTTACTGTGATGAACCTTGTTGGCTCTCAACTCAAACCCCCAATTTTTCTCGAGTCTTTTAGTGTTATTTAGTTTTTTAGAGAAAGTTTGATAGACAGAAGAGAAGGGGCGCACAACATAAATGCTCATAAAATGTAAATTTGCACTATTTTCTTCAGAATGAAAGTGTAGATTGCATTATTTAACTGTGACAAATAGATTGCAAATGATAAACATACCAGAATATCTCCAAATTATTTAATTAAAGAAATTAGCCAGTTTGACAACCAAAAATGATGAAATCAAGCAAATAAGCACCCCCAAGCTCCAAATCTGACTTCTCTCACTCCAAAATGAGATACAATGCCCTGGTAGAGGTAGACGCCAAGATAGAAGCACAAAAAGGAGCAAAGAGGAAGGCGTTTCAATTACTTCCTTCACACGCCTTTCCAGAATGCACAAATTCCAAGGTAAGCCGTACGACCAAGGAAAGAATAGGTAGTATCGCTACTGGAAGCCTCTGAATCTGAAGAAGGATGCACCACAAGGAAGAAACCCTCTCTTATTGCAAACAACATGAAATCTCAATATATGTTCTCTATCTGAATCTGTAGAACCTCTGAATGAAGCTCTCAATTGCACTGATTCGATTGATCTTTCACAATCTCAAGAGTGCTCAACACTGAAGAGGTGTCGTTCTTCAATGGAAGATTGTTCAAACCCTGATCACAGGAGAATGCACATGAAATAGCACAAGGCAAAGTCGAAATTGTCAAAAGGTGGGTTTCTCATTTCCAGAAATGCCCTTTTATGCAAAGGCACGAATCCCAAGAAAGATACGCCACTTTTGGATATTAAAAACTTTTAAATAATATTTAATTCATTTCAATAGTATATGAATTAAATACTTGGGCGCACTTTATCCATTTAAGTGATTAAAATATTAAATCACTTTTAGAGAATATTTAAGTGATTTAATAAAATATAAAGTCAATTTGACTTTATAATTAAATATTAATCAATTAATATTTAAATCACTTAAAAACCAATAACTCACTCAAAACATCATATAATCTAGTGCCGTCAGAAGCTGTCAACTCCTGCACTGCTAACGCCTGCTGTGAACCAGTCACTAGGCTCTGAACTGAGAACGACAAAACTCATCAAATAATGCCACTGACTCTCTATCCCAACTTGTTAGCCTACGAGAGTCTGAGAAATAGGCTAACCACCATCAAACATGATCATGCCGAAAAAGGGGACATTACAGTCCGCCCTCCCGGAAATTGCTTGTCCGCAAGCAATCTCAACAACAAAGAATCAACCACTCCACCAGGATCCCAAGGATAGTGCCGTGAAATGTCCCTACTGTCATCAACTGTCTCCTGTAACTCCCAAATCTGATCAACTGGATCATCATGCTGTACCCTGTCAATCTCAACACCATATCTGTCACAGGAGAGAGGAACTCATAAGAAAGCAAGTCAAACTGCTACAACACTTGCTCCCTAAAACCGCACGAGATATGCTATCATCCAACATATCTAACACGTGCATACCAGAATTGTGCATCTGAAACAGGTCATGTACATGATGACTGAAAGTGAAACTGTGTAGACTCCTAACCATGTACACACTGGAAATCTCCTCAACGAGCTCTGTCTGAAATCTCGATGCACTGACGGAATCTCCAATACTATGATCAACGCTCTTGCCTAAATCAGGGTCAAGAGTAGAATCAACATCCACCTCAAAGAGCGGATTATCACAAGAAGATGTAGCATCTGCCTCATAAAGAGGATTTTGTACAAACTGAGCCTCATAACTGTACTGATCCCAATCAAACCCCTCTGATCCCATGGGACTAGAATCAAAATGATAATCCTCCTGAATCATCTCATGCTCCTCCTCTAGAATCTTCGGTTCTATCTTCTCACCTTTTGCGTTGACGAGAATGATAGATCGCATACTCCCATCCTTAAAACCAGCTTGCTGGTCCGTTAAATCAGCAATGTCATCACCCTCATAAAACCACTCCATTTGTCTATTTGAACCCTTAGGCTTAAGAGGACAATTGTGGTTTTGGTCATAAGGAGCTTTGCAATAGAAACATAGCTTCCTCCTACGCAAATCATTTATTGTCTCTCGGTCCAAAGGAGCTGCAAACTTCCTCTTTTCATCAACTTTTTCTGATTCTTTAGGTTCTAAATGGTTATCAGTATAGGATGTAGATGCTTCTGCATTTGAAGTGAACTTACCACGTGAAGCTGTAAGTTCCATGCTACGAGCCTTTCTCATAGCTTCGTGCAAGGTAGGTGGATCGAATGCCTTGATCTAACCTTTCATTGGCTCATGGAGACCTTCTACAAATAGAATGACAAGTCTCCTCTCTGAGATTCCGGTAACCATAACCGAGAGCTTTTGGAACTCACCAATATAAGACTCCAAGCTACCCAACTGCTTCAACTGAGCAAGGTCTCTGAAGAATAGCTTAGGATCACGTCTATCAAACCTCTCTACCAGTCTATCATTAAACTCCTGGTACGAGGTAATCCTATCATGGTGCAGTGTAGCCATGCCATGAATCCACCAGTCATGAGCCACGCCATCAAGGTGAAGTGCTGCAAATCGAATGGCATCCTCCTCAGGGATGGGACGTAGTGTCAAGAATGTGTCAAGCTTACTGACCCAGGCACGTGCTGTAACTCTACCATTGCCATCAAAGTTTGCCAAGGTAAGCTTATTGGTAGCTTGTCTAAGATCATTCTGCTTGTGTCTAGGCCTCCTGTCATTCCTGCTTCTGGTGTGTTCTCTCTTCTGGCTTATGAATCTGTCGAAGTTAAGGTGCTCCTTAACTCTCGGTGGCAATGCATCCCACTCATCATGCATAACCATAATGTTATCTGCAAAATTTATCTCACCACCCTGTTCAACTTCGTCCTCTTCCTCAGCATCATTTCTGGTAAAAGTAGGACATGTAGCTCTCTCAAAAGTGCGTGCTGGAGCTATGACTCTCTGAGGCTCTCTGTGAATACTGCCCTCAAGATCTCGATCCAGATTCTGAGCTCTATTCATTGTCAAATTTTGGACATTTGTGCTGAGTTGTTGAAGAATAGTCGCCACCTGTTCTTGGCCTGCAACCATGCCTCTGAGCACATCTCTAGCTTCTCTGTCCTCATCATCAAGATGATTCCGGCGACATCCTTCAGCATCCCTGTCAACCATGTTATCAAAGCCTAATTCTTCTTCCTGTTCTTCAAATGGAAATGCTGAGAAAGGTTCAAAAGTACTTCTCTGCAAACCAGGACCCCTGCGTGAGTAGTACCTGTCAAACCTATTCTGGTGAGGCCGCACAAAGACTGCTAACCCTGCAGGCTGGCAGGATCAGTGCTCTGATACCACTGTGATGAGCCCTGCTGGCTCTCAACTCAAACCCCCAATTTTTCTTAAGTCTTTTAGTGTTATTTAGTTTTTTAGAGAAAGTTTGATAGACAGAAGAGAAGGGGCGCACATCATAAATGCTCATAAAATGTAAATTTGCACTATTTTCTTTAGAATGAAAGTGTAGATTGCATTATTTAACTGTGACAAATAGATTGCAAATGATAAACATACCAGAATATCTCCAGATTATTTAATTAAAGAAATTAGCCAGTTTGACGGCCAGAAATGATGAAATCAAGCAAATAAGCACACCCAAGCTCCAGATCTGACTTCTCCCACTCCAAAATGAGATACAATGCCCTGGTAGAGGTAGACGCCAAGATAGAAGCACAAAAAGGAGCAAAGAGGAAGGCATTTCAATTACTTCCTTCACACGCCTTTCCAGAATGCACAAATTCCAAGGTAAGCCGTATGGCCAAGGAAAGAATAGGTAGTATCCCTGCTGGAAGCCTCTAAATCTGAAGAAGGATGCGCCACAAGGAAGAAACCCTCTCTTATTGCAAACAACATGAAATCTCAATATATGTTCTCTGTCTGAATCTGTAGAACCTCTGAATGAAGCTCTCAACTGCATTGATTCGATTGATCTTTCACAATCTCAAGAGTGCTCAACACTGAAGAGGTGTCGTTCTTCAATGGAAGATTGTTCAAACCCTGATCACAGGAGAATGCACATGAAATAGCACAAGGCAAAGTCGAAATTGTCAAAAGATGGGTTTCTCATTGCCAGAAATGCCCTTTTATGCAAAGGCACGAATCCCAAGAAAGATACGCCACTTTTGGATATTAAAAACTTTTAAATAATATTTAATTCATTTCAATAGTATATGAATTAAATACTTGGGCACACTTTATCCATTTAAGTGATTAAAATATTAAATCACTTTTAGAGAATATTTAAGTGATTTAATAAAATATAAAGTCAATTTGACTTTATAATTAAATATTAATCAATTAATATTTAAATCACTTAAAAACCAATAACTCACTCAAAACATCATATAATCCTGTGCCGTCAGAAGCTGTCAACTCCTGCACTGCTAATGCCTGCTGTGAACCAATCACTAGGCTCTGAACTGAGAACGGAAAAACTCATCAAATAATGCCACTGACTCTCTATCCCAACCTGTTAGCCTACGAGAGTCTGAGAAATAGGCTAACCACCATCAAACATGATCATGCCGAAAAAGGGGACATTACATTTACTGTGATAATAAATGGTTGTGCCACCTTGCCTGAATGTTATTATTATGGTATTTGTTCATCTTATTTAAATGGAGTTGCTAGTTTGATCGTTTATTGTATGCATGTCTCACCAATGCAATTTATTGTCCTAGTTTGCTATCATTTGTTAAATTGTAAGAATGGAGTTGCTACAAAAATGATGCGAAAAAGGGAATGTCAAATCTTAAGATTAAGAATGCAAGTACGAAATTATAGACTAATAAATGATAAGGTTGTGGAAATAAGTGAAAACAACGAATGAGTGAAAATGTGTGGAAGTAGAAATAGATGAGTGTGGACAGGGATCAGAGGAGCTAAACTCAAGCACAAAAAAGTGCCACATGCCACCATTTAATTGTATTCTCTCAAAATGGGCCCAAAGCTAAATGGGAATTGGCATGGGTATGCAAATTTCACCATTATTAAAGAAATATATAAATACCATACAATTTCAATGCATTTTTTTATGTGATTATACCAATTTGATACAATATTCATGACTACTCTTCAAGAATTTTGTAAATATACCCATACAAAATTTCATTTCCACTTATAAAAAATATTTTAACACACAATCCTATTCTTTCTCATGTTAAATAGGAAAGAAACTTAAAATAGCTAAACACTTTTATAATTCAATTTAACTTTAGTTTAAGTATTTACATTAGATTCAAATTATTAACTCATTTTATTTATCCAAATTAGGTTAAATATTACAATTCCCTACCAAATAAATGTAACTGGTCTTAAAATATAAATAAACCGAAGGATAAGTAAAGGAGTAGATTAGGTGACAACAGTGATACACCAAAGCTGTGTAATTTTGTGCCCAACTAATCATTTTGTGAGAGCGCTTTTTGCATTTTCAGCTAAAACTTAAATAAACAAACCCATGGAAAGAAGTATGCAAGAAAATAAATAAACATCTCCAGACAAGAATAAAACTAGTGAAAGAAAAAAATAAGCGTTTGAAGAATCTCCAACCATACTATTGTCAAGGAAAAAACCCATAAAAAGGAAATCTATTTCCTTTTTACCACAAGGCGCTCATACATAAAATTAGCATGTTGGTTAATTTGTGACATAAAATCACCCATTCTACACTAGTGCAATTCATTCCTAAAGTAAAGTACTAAAAACTTCAAAGCTTTTTTATTACTAGAAAGTAAAAATATTTCCACAAACATGAAACACAAGTGGCAATGAACCGGTATAACTGCCACTACTGTATCTTGGAAACAAGACCTTGTAATCTATCATTGTATTTGTCTTCCATGCTTGCATTCTTGGCTCCACCAGGGTATTGCTGATCAAAATCTGTAATCTTCTTCAAAGGGAAGCATCGATTCTAGTTAGAAGGTGCCAGTATCAGTCACACTACATGGTAATCTGAAATGATGTTTAAACTTTAGGTTCTCTAATACTACACCATCAGTAATGATGTACTTTATTCCAAACTGTGAGCAGATTATGAATATTCAAGATCAACGAAAATATTTTTGTAACCCATTGCATGTATCATATATCAACCTCAATTCCTGTAAAATAATGCCATCTTTCAAGTTATATTCCACACATTCCAGCAAAACGAAAGTCTTTTCCTTCTGCAAAAGTGGCTTTTGGTTGAGGTATTAAATTGGGGAATACCCTACAGAATCATCTGTCCATCTTCTCTTGATTTCAGATTTGGAACGAACCTCGAGTAGTTTCCCTTCATCACTATAGTCCCTCTCCATCACAAGGTTTGTGCCGTCATTAGAATACCATCCAACACCAATGGTCAACACGCCATCTTCCTTTGTGTCAACATAAGCTGTAATGCCACCAGGCAACCACATAACGGTGACATCCTGCAAGTCTAAGGCATCAGCATCAACAAAATGCACGGGAAATTCAGGAAGACTCCTCCTCTTCAGAGTCTCCATGCACAAGTACACAAATGAAGGTCTCGTTTCAGATTTTTCTTTTTCCAAATCATCTAGGATAGCAGTAGCACTTATTTCAAACACCTTCCATAACCCAACAAGCTCTGTCGGTGAAATCCTTTTCTCATTTGAAATGGGATTTAATGGGCTTTCCTCTGTTTCACTGCCAGAAAATAATCATATATAAGAGAAGAAATCATGTAACAGAGAATTGAATTGCATAAGAAGCCACATGTTCTAATTTGATTATTAGACTTACTTCTAGTCCAAACAAGAAAGTTTTAGTTGAAATAACCAATACATTTCAGGGTGTATCTTAATCCAATATAATCTTGGCTAAGGCCTAACTTCATGTGGGGAATTTTGAATTCAATCTATATTAATTGTTTATATGCAGTGTTTCTCTGAGTTTCCAGGAAGAGGGAATGTGGGGACACAGTTTCAGGAATGGCAATTTTTTCCATTTTTTGAGGACAGTAAGAGGACAACTATTAAAATAACTTAAACTAAAACTAACTGAAATTTTAAAAGGAAAATACAACGTGTTGTATTTGCAATGACAATCCTTCCCCTTTTAGCCTTTTAGGGGCTTTGGGTAATTTTTCCTTGAAAAGTTACCTTTTTATTTTTATGCACCAAATAGAGCAGTAAGTCCAGTCTTGAAAATATGGGACATCCCCTCCAAGTCCACAAGTTCCCAAGTAGTCCGAGATGTCACGCAGACCTCCAAGGACAAATTTTTGTGAAGCACTATTTATTATTTATACTAAAAAACTGTTATACCTATATTTGCTCATCTGTACTGCTACGTTTGAAATTCCTGAACTCTAATTACATTCAATGGACTTGCAATTGTACAACTACTCTTGTTTCACTATCACTTTCATAACATTTGGAGAAATGCATCTTGTTAGTCAATTCATTTTGCTTTTGGTATTGTAAGTAAATCATTCACAGACTAGACTATAATAAACTTTTTAATTAGTAAAGGATGAAGAATCCAAAAGAAGTAACTAGATGAATGCACCTATACTATAATTCCCTTGGCATTTCTAAATTAAGATACGCACCTCATTAATTCCAAGTGGCTTGGCCCCATCCACTCTTCCTCATAAACAGCTAGTCTTAACACCTCTATTTCAGCACCTCCTTCCTTCAAGGCAATAGTGTGCACAAGACGCAGTCTTTTGTGGCATCCTCTGACCAGGCACTGATTGGGAAAGAATATAGTATGTGAATATGACAAATCAAATAGAAAAATATTTGATGCACATAAGAATTTAGAAAACTCTGTGACTGTATGTTAATACATAAACGACTATAACCTCTGTGTCTGAATTTTGCTAGTCTATAGTAAGGTATTCGAATAATCTTGAATCTAAATTTTTTCACATTTCAACAATAGGATGCAATATTTAGAGACACGTGGAATATGTATTTTCAATTTCTAATTGTAATAGTATCTTATAATGAATTAATCTGCATAATAAACAGTTTCCCAAAAAATGTAAAACAGCATAAATTTGCTCAAAATACCTCCCATTTAAATAAAGCCATACATAAATGTTAGTATGACGCTATCAGTTGAATATATAGGGAAGTTAGAAAAAGAAGGTATCCAACAGTGTCTTGGACATAATGCCAAGAAAAATGTTTACCTGCTCAATCTTGTATGTTGGAGAAATATAGTACCTCGAGTCATCTACTGATCCTTTAACATCCAACACTAAAGGGCCTCTAGAGTAGGAACCATCCTGCCAAAAACAAAAATAGTCAGTAATCACTAATTATCTAAAATTTAATTCCAAATAATTTTTATGAAGAATTTCATCCAAGTGAATTGGTTTTGTGAATCAGATGTTTTGAGACCATTAAAAAAATCAGATGGAGATATAACTCAATAAATCTCCTCAGACCTTTTATCATAATGATTTCCTTTTCCAAGTATAACAGTCATTTCACCTTTTGTCATAAGAACTTGGAAGTACAGAATGCAATAAGGTACAAGAGCAGTCTCTGATGCTTGTAGGTTCCCATCCACATTTATATTAGAAAATTTC
This sequence comes from Sequoia sempervirens, assembly GCA_007258455.2. Classification (NCBI taxonomy): domain Eukaryota; kingdom Viridiplantae; phylum Streptophyta; class Pinopsida; order Cupressales; family Cupressaceae; genus Sequoia; species Sequoia sempervirens. The sequence goes on from VDFB02356198.1 coordinate 29,058, forward strand.
AGTATTATGGTTGTCATCCTGATAAATGTCAATGGATGCAAGTGGTACTAAATAATGTAAGAAAAAATCTGAATGGTTGTATTAAATAATGTTAGATAAAATTTGCATGGATGAAACCAGATTCTTAAGTTAATAAACACCATTCTCTTTTGTAGTTGTCAGGATCAGCTTGGAATGCTATATGACAGAGTTGGGCAGCTATTAAGCCATTCCTTTTTCCCCTTGTATAAGGACTGTGGCACCAATCAATTGTTAGTGGTATATACGTCATTGGTGGTAATTGTAGGAAGCATCTAGGACTTGTTTTAAAGATGGTATAGGAAACTCTTAATAAGGAACATGTTTGGCTTGTATTGAACTTCTTTTCTGATGCTGTATGCTGGTCTGAGTAGTTAAGTAACTCTGAGCAGACTTAAAATTGCCATCAGGAACAGGTGACCTATTATATTAAATCCCTAGTATCAAATGACTTATCGATTGATCATATATAACCCACACTTGGAGGTGGTACCCAGTTTCTCGTGCATTTTCTGTGGGTGTTTATGTCCTGGGCACTTCCATAAATTGTCAAGTGTTTTTACACTGAGGTGGGAACAAATTTTAATATATCCACTTGTTTGATTTGATTCAAAGTTGGAAAGAATACTGGTCATTTTATTTCAAACCCTGGGGGTCAGGGTGCATTTAATATTGTGTACACTTGCTATTTATTTATTGGGAACCAATGAGCTGTATATTGCTTTGGCTCCATAAGATATGGCTATATTTGTCATTATTCTTTAAGGTTTATGGTTAGAATTTTTTTAGATCTATGATTAGAAAGGAGTTACCCTCAATAATAAGCTTCAACTCCTTTAAATCTTTAATAAGCTTGAGAGCACATATGGCTGCCAACATATCAATTCCATCAGTTGACTTCCCTTCAATGAACGTATATAGATGTACAAATCCAGCTCTTCCAAATCGGACATTGACACTCCATGAAAATTAAGTTTTAACATATCAACTCAGCAGGGACTCCCAGATAGACTAAACAACAAGGCTGAGTTTTGGAGTTGTGATCTTATTGGCAATCTGCCATAGCAATCTGACATGCAGCTTTAACCTTTTTGTCTATTTTTCTAGCCACAAGTGGCCAAATGGGACACAAGGAATGTTTTACAGGCCCGATTTTCTTGTCAAGTATTGTATGATTCACCTCCTAATCTGCCATAGCAATCTGACATGCAGCTTTAACCTTTTTGTCTATTTTTCTAGCCACAAGTGGTCCAAATGGGACACAAGGAATGTTTTACAGGCCTGATTTTCTTGTCAAGTATTGTATGATTCACCTCCTACCTGGTCCTTAGGTGTTGAACAAATGAATTGAAGACCTATGTTACCGGGTTCTTCAAAAATGGACCCCGTGCCCGCTCCTGGAGCGTTTGGGTATGGAAGCGGCCTGGGGAGCGCCTGGGAGCGCCCAGGCAGCCCAGGGTTCTCTGTGGGTCCTTCTTGGGCGCTCCCAGGGCACTCCCAGGCACTCCCAGGGTGCTCCCAGGGTGCTGCCAGGCAGAAAATGTTAATTTGAACCATTGAAATGTTAATCTAAACACCTTTGTACAACTTGTTAGTTTGTTCAGGCCATACCTATACTGAGTTTGAGCCATATATCAATCAGGATCATCCTTTTTTG
>VDFB02356201.1:0-34832 GCA_007258455.2 Sequoia sempervirens
GTTCTTTGCTCTCCTACTATTTTAGATGAACCTAAATATAATGCTCTCATGTGTGCTCACATAAACTCAGAGGAATGGTATTCTAGCATCTACTATCTAAAGACTAGAAATTTTCTCGATGATGCGATGAAGAACGATCACAGTTGGATATGAAAAATTTTAGATGTATTTTCTAATGTTCTTTATCAAAAGTATAATTGTATTCTTCTTCGATGTCTCACTAAAGAGGAAATACCCCTTGCCCTTAAGGACACTTATTTGGGCTTTGGGGTGGACATTTTGGTGGTAAATCCCTAGTATGAAAACCAATTCACATGGGATACTTTTGGAAAAAAATGGAACAAGATTCCTTTTCCTTTGTCAAGAAGTTTCTACAATGCCAGCAACATAGTTGTCTCATTCACGCTTCTACTCAAGAGCTTTAAAACTAGACCTCTCCTTGGCCATTCACAAAGTGGGCGTTGCATATTATTGGAAAAACATCACCTCCTTCTTCTAAAGGACATATCTTTATCATCACCACTATAGATTACTTCATGAAATGGGTGGAACCCATCCCACTTTGAACCATGAACGTTGAAGCCATTTGTAGCTTTATTCTAAATAATATCATTTCTCACTTCAGATTTCCTTCTACCCTTATTTTTGACAATGGTACACCATTTAAGAACAAAGAGGTGAAGTAATTTTTGGAGAAGTTTCATATTCAACATAGATTTTATACACCATACTATCCTCAATCATGGCCAAGCTGGAGCATCTAATAAAAATCTTAAGCTAATTCTTCAAAAAATAGTAAAAAAGTATTGTAAGGATTGGAATACTCGTTAAACATACGCCTCATAGGCTTACCACATGAGTATTTGTATGGTGACCATAACAATGTGTTACAACCTTGTGTATGGTGCCAAGGCTATCATGCCTTTAGAGTTGGAAATTTCATCTTTGTAAGTTTCCCTTAAAGGGTTAATTGATGATGAGACTTATCATTCTAATCATTTGTATCAGCTTGAGTTGCTCGATGAGTGCCAATTGTTGGCCCTCAACCATCTTAAATCTCATCAACAATCCCTTTCTAGACATTACAATTAGGGTGTTCTTCTTAGGAATTTCAAGGTAGGTGATCTAGTTCTCTATGAGAATCAAAGAAATGTACATGTGCGGCCTGATCAAAAGGGTAAATTTAGCCCTAATTGGTTAGGCCCTTACATTATCATCTTTTTGTATGGTTCTGGAGCATATGGATTGTCATCTATGGATGGAATGCCTCTAAAAGAGTGTATCAATGTGATGCATCTTCGTCAATACTATGCATAATGTCTATGTGTAATGTGTGTAGCACTCATCCCCTATGGATTTTAGTGTATCAAATTGTAACATTCATTCATTAACACATTATTGTGCTTTGTGTTATTATGTAAAGATTTGTGTGTAGTTTATTTGGTTAGAAATTCCATATATACATGTGTTATTATGATGTATATCCATGCATTGCATCTTTTGGTTGGGAAATTAGATCATCATTATATTTAATTAATATACATCCATGTGTGTTTATTAGATCATGATAACTTCTAATCTAAACATAACATCCATCACATAATCATAGATGAAAGTAAAGGCATGCATATAAACCAATGAACACCATGATATTAGAAATAGAATCTCATGTATATATATATCAAATGTCATTCATGCACTTGTATCGCACCAATTTCATAAAAAAAGAGTGGTGGTTCTATATCTATCAATGTCTACATAAAAAATTCCATACAAAAATGGTGCATATCAAAATGGGCATCTAATGTCCAAGAAAGTGGCTCTGTGAGCCCTCTAGTCCTGGTGGTGAGCATGGTCAGGGTTGGAAAGTGGAAACAAAGTAGGATATATGTGATTATGAGGTTGACATGCCTACCCATAGTCCCCTAATCTCTCCCTGCAACGAGGCTATCTTTATCTTTTCTCTCCTTAGGGCCTCTTGTAGCTCTAGATTAGCTATTGACATCAAATTTGTTGGCTACACAACGAGGTCATCAAGTTGGATTTAAAGAGTTTCATGTTCCTCCTCGACACTCTTAAATCTCATCCTCACCTCATCTCTCTGGCCTAACATAGCTTGTAGCTCCCTCAACAAATGACCCTTATGTCTAGTGAGGCTCATCACATCAGTAGTCCTTTGAAAAACCTCCATGTGTGTCTCCTTGTATGCTATCCTGAGATGCACAACCAACTCGAAAAGATGGGAATGTCATTGGTGCAAGAGCACCTAATCCACCATCTGTAAGTTTGAATACTTGAAGGTTGATAGGTTGGTCATTTAGTTGAGTCAAGGGTAGTATAGGGAATCTTGAGCCTATTTATGCTAAATAAGGTCTATTAAGACCATTTGATATGTAACTGGGTGTTTTTGAGTCAACAGGTGTCAAATTAGCAAAAGCTGCTAAAAATGTAAAATGTTGTTGAAAGCAAAAATTGCAAAAAGTGTAACTTTTGGGTAATTGAAGGGTCTAGGAAGTTTAAAAGTCTGTTATGAATGCTTGGGTGGTTGGTTTTGGTTAGAATATGTATAAGAAGCCTCAAAAGGCTTGAAGAATTATTGAAGTTTGTAATTGAATCTCCCATATAGAATACAACCAGTTTTCTACAATTTTTAATGTGGTTTCTTTGACTTTCTCATTTTGTATGGACTCGCATGCTATAATTAGTCCTAACTTTACGTAAATGTAGAGGTATTTGGATTTAACTTTTATTTGAACTCATTTTGAGAGTCTATCATTAATTTTAGAGGAAGATCTCTTTATTTTTTGTAACTGCTTGTGTTAGGCCGGTGAGGGCTCTTTTTGAAGTTTAAATAATGAAATAAGCCATTCCTCCTACTATCATGTCTTGTTTCTCAGAGGAATATATTGAATTTGTTTGATAGGTGTTTACATGCCAGTTTGGAGAGGAAAAGCAAGTGGAGTTGTTAAGTTAGTGATGATGCCCTAGGGCTGCAAATGCATTTTCTAAGGAAAGTGGTGATAGGAGAAGGCTTGAGGAAATGCTGTTGAAGGATCAAATCAATGTAATGGTTGTTTGTCCTTGTTCAGGGTATTTCAAGTGATGTGGGCTGGGGAATTCATTGAGTTTGGTACTGTAGTTATGTTTTCAATAAACCCTATGTCTTGTGCATGGAAAATTGAGGGTTTCTTGGATCAGCATTGTAAAAGTCTTGAATCTAAGAAATGATTGTGGAATTAGGTGTTTTGACACATAAATAGTGACTGTCAATGGAGTTTTGGAAAAAACAAGAAGTTTAGGAAGTACTTCCTTTGAAAAAGAGGGCTAATTAAGTAGCCTAAAATAGGGGTAGTGTATTGGATCTCTATGTTGTTGCAAAGAAGTCACTTGAAACCTTTTTGGGGATGTTGAGTTAGTATTGCGGTAAGTCATAATTGATGTTTTTTAGGCCTTTGTATGACCATCTCAAAAAGATACTTTCATTTGCTGGTTTTTGAAGGCTACAAGCCTATAGTTGTGTGTTTGTGAAAGGGGAGTGAATTGTGTTGTAAGAAATTGATTTCTTGTTGAAGTCTAATCAGATTGAGTTAGATAGTGAGTCATAACCACCTTGCTTGCATCAGGTGGTATCAGAGCTCAGGGACAAGATCTTTTGTGATTGAAATTTTGTAGGTTTGAAGAAAGGTGATTGGAAGGTGAAAAGACAAGTTTGTGAAGATGCCTCTGAAGGGTGTTGGTGTTGCTAGAGAGTTGGAGGAACTTGAGGAGAAGCATTCTAAGCTTTTGGCATCACACAATACTGTATTGGAAAGGCTTGCTACCTTGGAGACAAAGAAAATAAGAGATGAGAATGAAGAAAGTGAAACAGAGGAAGAAGATGAAGAGTATAAAGATGTTGATGAGGAGTTAGACCTTGAAGATCAGAGGATGGAAAAGTTGTTCAAAGTAGTTAAAGGTGATTCAATGAAGGTAAAAGTTGATCTTCCTATGTATGGTGGAAATTTAAATGAAGAAGAGTTGCTTGATTGGATTGCAGCCATGCATATGGTAAAGGTGGCAAAGACTAAACTCAAAGGTCATGCTCTTTTATGGTGGGACTACGAGCAAGTAGAAAGGAGAAAACAAGGCAAGTCAAGAATAGTTTCTTGGGAGAAGATGGTACAAAAACTGAAAGGTAAGCTTCTTCCAAAGACTATGAAGTTCAATTGTATAAAAGATTGCAAGGATTGAAGCAAAAGGATCTAGATGTTAAATCTTATACAGATGAATTCTATAAACTAAGTATAAGGTCAAGAAGGGATGAGGATGAAGTTGAAAAGGTGGCTAGATATCTAAGTGGTCTCAAATTCAATATTCAAGATGAATCTGTTGTTGCTAACCCAAAGATTGTTGAAGAATTTTTTCAATTGGAAATTAGGGTGGAGGAAAAAATAAAAAGAAGGAAAGAGAAATATGTTAGAGGTAGAGGAACTAGCACAAGAGGGAGAGGAACATTCCCTACATCAAAGCAATCATTTGAGAAACAAGAAGAAGCAAACAAAGGTCAGGAGCAAGGTGTTGATGCTAGAGGAGGATTTATGGGTAGAGGTAGATTTAGTGGTTGTAGAAATTCAAATACTTTTACAGGGAGATGTTATAATTGTAATGAATAAAGTCATCCTTCATGGAAATGTCCTGAAAAGTTTGGTAGTTCATCAAGTGGAGAAAAGAGGACTGAAAGGAGGGTACAAATCATTCAAGAAGAGGAATGTGAGAGTAACCATCCTACAAGCTTACATGTTTCTCCTAAAACAAGGGAAATGTTGATGATGAGGAAGACTGTATTGAAGGTAGCCAAGGAGGTGGAACCATTGCAAAGAAAGAATCTTTTCAAGACCACTTGTAAGTACAAAAACAAGGTTTGTAAAAATTTTATTGATTCTCGCTCTACTGAAAACATGGTGCCAAGTGAGATGGTTAATGAACATGCAATTGTTGAATTCCAGATTAGGGGTTATAGAGATAAGGTAGTTTGTGATATTCTTCCTATGGATTGTTGCCACTTACTCCTAGGTAGGCCTTGGCATATGATAGGGGTGCATTGTATGATGGAAGAGAAAACACACACTATAGAGAAGGATGGATGTAAGTTTGTTTTGAATCCTTTGGTGGAAGATGATTAAGGTAAGGCCAAAGTAATCATGTGTGGAAGGAAAGAACTTGTAAATGTTGTGAAGGAAGACAAAAATTTTGATGTTACAATCAGTCCAAGGGCTAAGAAAGCTCTGACAGTGTGTGAAGGTTGATACAGTAGTAAAGAAGGAGTTGATAGTGGATTTGAATGACAATGTTTTGGTGGGGACCATTGTATGTCCTATAGTTGAGAGTAAGTTTGCAAAGCTAGAAAGAAATATAGGTATAGAAAGATGTAATTCTAATGGTATGGTAGGTTGTAACCCTGACAATATAGAGGTACAAGTTGTTGACAAGGCAAAAGGACTGAAGATAGTAAAGGGAGGATAGATTGGACAAGACAATAAAGGAAGAGACAAACATGAGTCTAAAGAAAAAGGGAAGTCAAATCAAGGAACCCCTAGTAAGAGTTTGTTTTACTACATGAAGGTAATAACATTGTCATGTTTTGGTCAGAGAACAAATAGAAGACCTTTATCAGGTTTGATTGCAAAGAATGAATCATGTTCAATTGCAAATAAAGGCATGGATGTAGAGTATGTTACAAGCTCTTAGTGTCTACACTAGGGAAGGAGATTTGTAGAACAAAATGCATGTGGAAAAAAAGGTGGAACTAGAACAAATCAGTACTCATGTGGCATGAATTATTTTTTTATGGGGTTGTATGGTGCAGGAGAACCTAATCCACCATCTGTAAGTTTGAATACTTGATGGTTGATAGGTTGGTCATTTAGTTGAGTCAAGGATAGTATAGGGAATCTTGAGTATATTTATTCTAAATAAGGTCTATTAAGACCATTTGATATGTAATTGGGTGTTTTTGAGTCAATAGGTTTCAAATTAGCAAAATTTGCTAAAGATGAAAAATGTTGTCAAAAGCAAAAATTGCAAAAAGTGCAACTTTTGGGTAGTTGAAGGGTCTAGGAAGTTTAAAAATCTGTTATAAATGTTTGGCTGGTTGGTTTTGGCTATAATATGTATAAGAAGCCTCAAAAGGCTCGAACAATGATTGATTAAGTTTGTAATTGAATCTCCCATATAGAATATAATGAGTTTCTATAATTTTTACTGTGTTTTTGATCTTTTCTCATTATGTACAGACCCGTACAAGCTATAATTGGTCTGAATCTTGTTGTGTAATGTAGAGGAATTATTTAACTTTCATTTGAACTCATTTTGAGAGTCTATCATTAATTTTAGAGGAAGATCTCTTTATTTCTCTATAACTGCCTATTTTAGGCCAATGAGGGCTCTTTTTGAAGTTTAAATAATGAAATAAGACATTCCTCCTACTATCATGTCTTGTTTCTTAGAGGAATGGCATTTTATTTAGTTGGATAGGTGTTTACATAGTTTGGAGAGGAAAAGGAAGTGAGTTTTTATGTTGGTGATGATGCCCTAGGGTTGGTAAATGCATTTTTCTAAGTGAAAGTGGTGAGATAGAGAAGGGTTTTGAGGAAATATTGAAGGATCATTCAATGTAATGGTTGTTTGTCCTTGTGTAGGGTATTTATGATGTGCTAGGGGAATTGGTTGATTTTGGTAATCCCGAGAGATATGTTTTTCAATAAACCCTAGGTCTTATGCATGGAAAATTGAGGGTTTCTTGGATCAGTGTTGTAAAAGTCTTGAATCTGAGAAATGATTATGGAATTGGGTGTTTTTACACACAAATAGTGACTTTCAATGGATTTTTGGAAAAAAAAAGAAGTTTAGGAAGTACTTCCTTTGAAAAAGAGGGATAATTAAGTAGCCTAAAATAGGGGTAGTGTATTGGATCTCTATGTTGTTGCAAAGAAGTCACTTGAAATATTTTTTGGGATGTTGAGTTAGTACTGTGGTGAGTCATAATTGATGTTTGTTAGGCCTTTCTATGACTATCTCAAAAATATCATTTCATTTGCTAGTTTTTGAAGGCTATAAGCCTCTAGTTGTGTGTTTATGTAAAGGGGAGTGAATTGTGTTGTAATAAGTCAATTTATTATTGAAGTTTGATCAGATTAAGTTAGATAGTGAGTCATCACCACCTTGCTTACATCAGTCCCCTTGTTGAATTTGGAATGTACGCCTCTAGGACAGCCCCCTAGATAGGAATCAGAGGTTTAGTCTTTGAGATGTACTGCATGATGAATGCAGTCCACCCCTATGTGTCCAATACAATAATAGAGAAAGTGGACTCATCACTACTGCATTATATCTATATATATATCTATGTATATATATATACAAGATGAAGCTAGAAGTACTAAAAATGAAATAGTACAAATAAATATAATAGGTGGGTCCTTGACTTGCTAGTGCAGGTCAGGGGAGGAGAAATGCTCAGTCTTGTGCTTCCTACATCATATGCTACTACTGCTACAATCACCAAACCAACGAGAGATGATGGCACTGCTATTAAAACTGGGATGGTTGGTGGATGGTATGATAACCTCCATTTATGCCTTATCCTTTCCATCATTGTTCCTATCTCCTCATCTTGTTGTTACTCAACATCCCCATCTCTAACTCTATCTCCTCCTCCTTCCACTGGAATTGCCTCCTCTTGGACACTAGCATCTCCCCTAGGGGCATCTTCTAGGAAAATGAATGGGATCATGCAGTTACCACTAGGTCCTGAAACCCCACGCTACACCCACATCATCTACAGGTAGCATCGAAGGCTGGTCGCAATCATCTGGCTTGTTTTTAGTAGGAATGATTTTAGCTATAGTAAATTGCTAATGATCACCTAGTCTAGTGGCACTCCTTGTTACCCAAGCATACAATGGAATAGTTGGAAAAATAGTGTACAAAATATTGAATTGCCATGCCACCTAGATCTAATAGAAAGGAATAATAATATGATCTATGCAACCAATAAAAAATGATTATGTTGCATGTTTTGTAGGTCTCTACAATCGTTGACCCATCTCATGCATTTTTATGGCCACCATCTAATCTATTTGTCCTGCAAGGTATCCATATGAAGTCTCCAAAATTGTAAATCTCTATATCTCCACTAGTGAACAAGCTCATACCATTGTGCCATCAGAAGGCTTTGGTCCCTCACCCATAGATATCCAACTAGCTGGGTGCAAGTTATGTCTGTGAATTCCCACACTTGTAACAATGTGCACATGGTGAGGCTTGTGTACTCATAATACATGAACCTTCCCAGCTCATGCTACAGGTGTGCCAACATGCTTCAGCCCCACATGTAGATAGTGCACCACTCCTCCATCTCTTTGACGGTGTGGATGAGGCCCCCATGAAGGTGAGAACCTCATCTATCCATGGTCACTCGTAGAGCGACAATTACCACCATCACCCTCTGTACAAGGGGAACCACTATGCTACCTTGCTCGAAGTAGTATATGTGGATGTGGCTTATCTCGTTGTTAGGGTCAGTGTGCCTTGTACAATACCAGATTCCATAGAATCTCTCTTGAAAAAATGTCATATCATCTAGAGCCACCTACCATCTACGAATGGGTAGGCTAATAATGTGATAGACATTCTCTAGGGTGACAGTCATCTCACCTATTGGAAGGTAGAATGTGGAGGTGGTTGAGTCCCACTGTTCCATCAAGGCGATTAACATGTGATCATGGTAGAGCATCTCTAGCATGGTGTATGCATACAATAGGCCCACATCGTAGAGATGCCCCTCATTTGGGGAAATGTGTTGTGCCTGGTCACAAATCAACTATAACACTCATTCGCCACCATGCTCTCTCATCTTGGGGTATTCTTGCAAAATGGAAAAAGATTTAAGTCAAATCTCTTTACATCAAAATCTTCTAACTTCTATGGCAATATTTTTTTCTAAGTGTGACCTTTGGGATGTAGGCACACCATGCAGATGTCTACATGTCATGCTTATGTTTGAATTCCACCATTGGAGGTTAGTTGTATTCCAACACATATGGAAGACTCTAGAATAGACAAGGGCCCCCAACATGTTGGTAGGACATATGCATGCTGTCGAGATGCCTACACCCCTCAAATTGAAAAAATTCTAAAAGATGCTATAAAATGTGACAAAAGAGGGTTTATAGACTCACCCGATCAAATACTCGCCCCATGGCCACTGTCCACCATAACTACTTGATTTTTGGGTCCTCCAACTCTCATCTTTGAGGTATTTTGTTGGATTTTATAGTGAATAGTGAAAATGACCCTTTTAGGGGCTCACCCAATTATATATAGCCCCCCTGGGGTCCATTTTTATGGTGCACATGGTCCCATCATTTTTCCTATTTTTACCTCACCAAGCTGGGGGAAAAATCAAGAGGGGGAATATACTCACTTCATCATATTTTATTTTGAACCACCAATTTTTTCTTGAGCATTCTTCTTGTCTTGGTAGCTTCTTCTAATTTTTGAGTTGACCTAAATTTTGAGTTTTGCAGAACGAACCTTCATGTTAGATACTATGGTTTCTCACCAAGCTCAATTGTTGGGGCCATCATTGGTACCTACCTGCTTGACCTTTGTGGTCTCTATAGTATTCTTTTTGGCATGCAAATCTGTAAATTTTAAATTTTTTTATGTCTACTCTAATATTCTATTTTCTACTTTAGTGTAGCTAATTTTTTGAAAGATTAGTTCACTAAAGGGGGCAAAATTTAATGTTGTAAAAATTGCACCCCATGGAAATTTCACATTTACGCATTTGATCCTTGCATTTATTGCACCTAGCTGCATTTATGACAAGAACCTTATGAGTCATAATTTCATGATTTCTACTTCATAAGGGCCAACAATGAAGCAACAATAGTATGCCACCTTTTTCCTCACAAAAATGATGATTTGGATGCCTATGTGGCACACTAGCATCCCTACATTTTTTTGAGTTCAAATAGGGAATCTTGGAATCTTTGACTCATGACATGTGTCTTTGTAGTCAAATTTTGAGAGTAACGACCCTTTCCTCCCATGCAACTACACAAAGCTCATTCTTTCATGCTCTTCTCGAATTCATTCTAGTGTTCTATCTCTCTCTGATTCAAGCTTTCTCTTCTTGTTCCTCTATTCTTTCAATCTTGTTTCTACGGAAAAGCTCTACTAGATTGAGGTCCCTCCAACAACCAAATATATCTTGCAAGTTCTCAACTATATATTTATCAAGCCAAGAGGGGGCCACAGACTATTAGTAATGCTCTCTTGCTTCTTGTCTATTTGTGAATAGATTATCTATTGTGTCTTTACTTCATGATACGATTTCTCCTCCTTGAGTGGGGTTTACTTTCATCATTTTTTGTCTACGTTATTGTGTATCTACTTCTCTTTATCTTTTTGGTAGTCTATGGAGGTGGGAACACCAAAATGATTTGACTGAGGAAGCCCCAAAACTGCCCCAACATTTTTTCTCATTCACCTTATGTGTAGGTTGCTCTTGTAGGGCTTGAAGGAATGTTTCAACGTGTGGGATTCTTTGTAAGTTGGTCCTCTACCTTCCATTTTATTTATCATCATTTTCCTACTTTTTGATAATTCAGTAAGTAAAATAAACCTTGGATCTAAGATAGTTAATAGATCCTTTGAATTTATGTCTGGAGGTTCAATGCTCTATCTATATAGGATGCCAACGTGCCTCTCTTTAGTACATTGATCTAGCGTCCCACTCCTATGCAATCATCCTTTGGATGAGATATTTTCCTTCCATGACAAGAACCTTATTGATCTACTCTCTTTGTTCCTAAAGATGTCGATCTATTATCATTTATGATATTTTTTCCTTAGTCCTTTCTTTGTAATTTCTTCATCTCTCTTTCCCTTCCATTAGCTAAACTAAGGTAGTTTAGGGTAGTCCATTCCCTATGACTCTCTTGGAAATCAAGGGACTTGCGAGTAATGGATCCCCTTACTCAACAAATAGAAATGTGTTTCTTCTTGCTTTAGAAAATACCATGTATCAATGAAACTACAAAAGCACTCATTCAAACATGAGGGAAATGATAGTATACACAAACATGCAAGAGATAATAATAATGATAATGTTTAAATTTCATTAACAAAAGGAATAGAATCAATCTTTACAGTGGAAGAATACAAAATGTAGTGTCTTGTAGAGAAAAATGCTAGAAGATCTAGTCGAAGATGTTGAAAGGCACAAGCCAACTAAGAGGGGGGTGAATAAGTTGTCACCAATCACATCCAAAAATCTCAAACAATCATTAACTCTACATCCACTTTAATCTGTTATTAAGTATGAGCATGAAGTGCAAATAACATAAAGCAATATTAACACAAGAAACATTAGATTTACATGGAAAACTCAATGAAGGAAAAACGACAATGAGGATTAACTCACAATATAAAATAATAGCAAAACCGATTACAAAGAGGCTCATTGCCAGAGGGCTCACTGCCCAAGAAGGAGTCACTATCTGGATACAAGGCTCACTACCTACAAATAGGACTCACTTTCTAGAAAGGAGGCTCATTGCCTACAAATACAAAAGATAATAGAAAATCCACCATAGCAAATTACACACATCTACAACCTTGATCAAAATATTGCAGACACCATCAGCTCACTAATTTCAAGAGTCTAACATATTAAAATATTGCTGCCTCAATTCACTTTCACACACCCTTCCTTCTCACACTTGTGGCATATCTAATACATCAATCCATAAAATCTCAACTTGTATGTATACCATCTTCAACCTTAGAAACTTTCTCCAAGGTCAACTACACACGCTTCATTTTACAAATTCAAATTAGGTCAAAAACTCAAAATTCAAGCGCGGTGGAAGAGAATGAGAGTGAACCAAACCAACACTTAACCAAAAACCAAAAAAAAATCTTGGATCAATCACATGCTTCCTTAATTGATACTTATCCTTCACATGATGTGTAGACACCAGGTCCACCAAACCTAATGAAAACATAAATGAACTTTTAATTACATGTTTCTGCAACAAGAATATAAAATGTGGACCACATCACATGCTTCATCATACAATGGAACACATCTCAGATTCCTTTAGATTCATCTATAGCAAATGAAACAACCTTCATACATAGAACACTTTCCATCAGTCCATTCGAACTGTACAAACAAACATAGTAATTTTGAACGTGGTCTTCCAGAGCACCAAACCACAAACGCCTTTGATGGAATATAGATAACATCATTATAGACCATCTTCCATATCCACAAGACCTAAAAAATACCAGCGGAGGACTGTGGAGCAAAAACATTTCTCCTAGTCCATAGATAAACAACTCTGCCAGACCAGTTCACAAATCTATGAACACAACTTTCACTTTTCATCAAACCAGAAGCTCTAATCCAAGATATATCACTCAAGGATTCCTATAAAAAACAATTAAGATCTGCACAAGTATAGGATCAATACAGAAGAAATGTGGAGCACAAACCAGAGCACATTTTGAACACACACACAAATTTTTCTTCACTGTTTCTCAAAAGAACTTGGTAACTCATCATATTAGCACACTTGCAACACCATAAAGATAGCCCCATGTACTCACAACATCTATACATTATCTCAACTATACATGCACAACCTACAATCACTTGTTTCCTTTCTCTACAACAACCTATACTATGTTGAAATCAATGACAACATTAATGACAACACCACCCTAGTCATTCATACTTGCAACAATATCCCCCTTTGTCATTTATGGCAACACATGATGTGAAAAACCACCAAAGACACAATACACACTCTCCTTTATTTTCTAGATTAGCAAACCTATGCAACATTCATGTACTCTCTCACCCTTACAACTTTTTCTTTTTTAGATGACTCTCTCTCCCCCTTTGACATCAATGGAAAAGAACAAAGAACTTGATCACTCCCCCTTAGGAGTGCACCTACATCTCATACTACAACAATAATACTTCCCACTCCCCCTGAGGAGTAGACCCAGTCATCAGTCTAGAAAAATAATTTTTTTGTAGATCCACTAGACTGATGCACCTCCATGTGCACCTAGTTCAAAGGAGGGGCAGTAACCCCCATCTTCTCCTTGAGATACTCAAAAGTATCCTTGAGAAAAGCCTTAGTAAATATATCAGCAATTTGATCCTTTATAGGCACATACTCCAATCTGACTTCATTCTCCAATACCTCTTCTCTCAAGAAATGATATATGATAGATATATGTTTTTTTCTTGAATGCATTACTAGATTCTTTGAAATATTTATGATGCAGGGGCAGCCTAAAGCATTTAGAAAATTGAAGCAATTAATAGTGAAGTTAAGTTTAGCCATCAACATGACTAGCTTAGTATGTTGATGAAAAGAGGTTGTTGATTAAATGGTTTGTTGTTGAGGGTACCTAGTTTAACCATGTTAAGTTTTAGGGATCCACATGAAGGATCAATCGAGTTGTGAGGATCTGGGTGTTGATAGTTGTTCAGTTATTCTAGTTGGTGTTCCTTAGGGAAGATGATGTGATTCCAATAAGTGGAGTTTTTGTGGAAGTTTTTGTGGTGATTCATGAGGCTCGTGGATGTTTCCTGATCATGTGTTGTTGGTCCACATTGATTATCGAGCTCGTGATTGATGATTTTCTTTTTTGAGGCCATGTTTTCTATGTTCTTGGCTAACAGGGTGTTGGAGCATGTTGTGGATCTTCGAGGAATAATTTAGAAGGTGTTTCTCATGATTGGGGATGTTGTTTTGGGTCCTGGATTTTTTGTGGCCAACCTTGTTTGATTCACATAGTAAGTTTCTATTGTTTGGGGCCAACCTATCTGAGTTGGCATGTTATTTTACTAGCCATTGTAATTGGGCCAACATGTTAAGAGTAAAATGATTTGCAGATGATATAAATATAAGAGAGAGGATTTTTTATGGTAGACAGAAGAGGGATAGATCGACAAGGTGCTTGATAGTCTTAATTACGAAGCACAGTGATGAAGTATTCTGATTTGGAAGAATCTCATAGTAGAGAGAGTATGGAGCAGGAAAAGAAGTTGATGGAAAATTATGTTGTTGTATGAATTATTTGTAATCCCTGGGTTGTGGCCTAGAATCTATAAGCCCTAGAGGCATATGTAATGTGTTTTGAGATTATAATATAATGTGGATGAGCTTTGAAGGCTATATTTTTCCCTGTTAGGGTTTTCCCAGGATATATCTTATGTCTGGTGTTCATGAATGTCTCTTATCTTTTTGTGGATTAGTTGTTAATTTTCGGTGCATATCTGTGTGATCATGGAGTTAGTAATTTAGACTGCAAGGCTGGACAATCCTTAATTGGATCCTCCTACCTTGACTACATCAAATGGTATTAGGGTTGGTTGTGAGTCTGATTGTGAATCTATTGGGAAGGAAGAAGTGTGAAACCCTAAGTGTCATCATAGAAGAAAGATCAAGGCAAGAAAGATTCAGGTGAGCATTCAAATTTTGTTGTTTATCTAATTTGTTTCAATGGGGAAGAGTGGGAAGAGGATGAAGAAGGAAAAGAAAAACTTGATATGTGGAAGGGATACTTTGGAAGAAGAATTGTGTGTAATCAAGAAGTGTAATGCAGAATTGAGGGAGAGAAATGAAGAACTAGAAGCAGAACTGGATATGTTTGAAGACCTTGAAAAGAAATTTACAGTAGAATTCAAGATTGTTCTAGAGGAAAGTTTGAAGGAGTTGAACAAGGAGAAAAATTTGCAAAAGAAGGAAATATTTGGCTTAAAGGAACATGTTGATCAGTTAGAGAAATCACTTATTGCAAGCCAGAAGGAGAATGAGAATCTAAGATCTAAGCCTAAATTGTGTGATGTTTCTTGTGATACTAGTGATTTGTGTGATGCTGCAAAAGTTTCTTTAGAAGGTGAAGTTGAAGATGGAAATTAATGAATCCTACAATTGGTGGTGATGGTATTGGTTTCAAAATCATGCAGAGAATGGGATATGAAGGAAAAGGATTGGGAAAGTAGTAGCGAGGAATTACTGAACCTATTAAAATAGTAATGAGATCAAAGAGTGAAGGCCTTGGATATGACAAAGGTAAGAATGTTATTACAAGTTTGAATTAGAGAAGATAAGGTATGTATTGTTCACATTGTAATAGGCATGATCATGAAAAGGAATTGTGTTGGGATCTATATCCTTGTAAGTTGTGTGGATTAAGGAATCATTCTAAAAAGAGTGTTGGGATAAGATGAGAATGAGAAAGCCTATGATAAGTTATGAGCAAATGGATTATGGGTGGATGGATGGAGCAAAGTGGAAACATGTTACTTGTGTGCTTATAAGATCATACAAATGGAAGAATTCATATGTTGGAGGAAAAGAGGGATCAAGATGCAGAGAAAGAAGACCTTATGCAGAACATAGAGGAGTTTGGAGGAAGAAAGAATCAAGTGTTGAGTGTCATCAAGAACCTAATGAAAGAGGAGCAATAAAAGATGCATAGATAGTTTGTGTAGGTGAAGAAGAGCTTAAATTAATTTATGAAAAAGAAGGGGAACCTTTGGAGGAATCAGATTTCCTTGTGGAACCAAAAGAAGGTGAAGCATTGATCTTAAGGATGAATTTTAGTGAAGTAAATGTGAATGAAGGAATAGATCTTGAGGAAACTTGTAGAGAAGGCTTGCTCAGACCATCGAACAATGAGGTAGTGCAAGGCTTGCAAGTAGATTACTGATCCTTGATGATGACAAGATAAAGAACTAGAGGCAACTTGCAGGGTGGGATTACTCAGATCACCGATCAATTAGGTAGTGCAAGGCTTGCAAGTAGAACACCAAACCAATTAGAAGAACTTGAGGCAGCTTGCAGGGTGGACTTGAATAGAACATTGACCTTGAGGCAATTGCAAGTACCTGTGGACAAATCGTCGAACCCATTTAAGGAGACAATATTTGGTTTGATACAGTATAGACCAAAGTGAAGAGGCTCACTTTTCAAATAACCCTGAGATTCTGATGCAAGGGCATCCAAAAGCATTTAGAAAATTGAAGCAATTGATAGTGAAGTTCAGTTTAGCCATTAGCATGGCTAGTTCAGTATGTTGATGAAGAAAGGTTTTGGATTAAAGGGTTTGTTTTTTAGGGTACCTAGTTTAACCATGTTAAGTTTTAGGGATCTGCATGAAGGATAGGTCAAGTTGTGAGGATCTATGTGCTAATAGTTGTTGAGTTATTCCAGTTGGTGTTCCTGAGGGAAGATGATGCGATTCCAGTAAGTGGAGTTTTTGTCAATTTATGTGGTGATTCATGAGGCTCATGGATGTTTCCTAATCGTGTGTTGTTGGTCCACATTGATTGTTGATCTTGCAATTGGTGATTTTCTTTTGTGAGGCCATATTTTCTATGTTCTTGGTCAATAGGGTGTTGGAGCGTCTTGTGGATCTTTGAGGAATAATTTAGAAGGTGTTTTCATGATCAAGGATGTTGTTTTGGGTCTCAGATTTTTTGTGGTTGACCTTGGTTGATTCACATAGTAAGTTTTTATTGTTTTGGGCCAACCTATCTGAGTTGGCACGTTATTTTACTAGCCATTGTAATTGGGCCAAAATTTTAAGAGTTAAATGATTTGTGGATGATATAAATATAAGAGAGAGGATTTGTTATGGTAGACAAAATAGGGATAGATTGACAAGTTGCTCGATAGTGTTAAGTATGAAGCATGGTGATGAAGTATTATGATCTGGAAGAATCTCAAAGCAGAGAGAGTATGGAGCAGGAAAAGAAATCAATGGAAAATTGTGTTTTTGTATGAATTATTTGTAATCCCTAGGTTCTATAAGCCCTAGAGGCATATGTAATGTGTTTTGAGAATATAATATAATGTGGATGAGCTTTGAAGGTTGGGTTTTTCCCTATTAGGGTTTTCCCAAGATATATCTTGTGTTTGGTGTTCATGAATGTCTCATATCTTTATGTGGATTAGCTTTTAATTTTCACTACATATTTGTGTGATCATGGAGTTAGTAATTTAGGCTACAAGGTTGTGCAGTCCTTAATTGGATCCTCCTACCTTGACTGCATCAATATATTGCACTTGTATTATCATAGAAGATAGGGATAGGATCATCACATATCACTCCTATATCCTTCAATGTTTGCTTCATCCATATTACATGTGTGCGCAAGATGTTGCAAAGAATATACCTAGCCTCTAGTGGATAAAGAAATTTTATCATGTTTTGCTTAGCCATGAAACCAATCTTCCTCCAAGAAAGAATGCACCACCACTTGTACTCTTTTGATCATCCACACAACCAGCTCAATCTGCATTGGTGTAAGAACTCAAAGTGAAATCAATATCCTTAGGATACCACAAGCCATAATCCAGAGTTCCTTCTAGATATTTGAATATCCTCTTCACAGTTGTAACATGTGCTTCTTTAGGTTCTACTTGAAATTTGGAAACCAAACATAATACATGCATAATATTAGGTCTAGTAGCGTTAGAAAATAGTCCACCAATCATAGATCTATACATTACTGATCAACTTTAGGAGATTCATCATCTTTACTCACTTGCATCCAATCACCATAGGGCAATGTACTTTGGAGTCATCCATTCCAAAAAATTCTTCAACAAATCTTTGACATACTTTGATTGTGAAATGAATATGCCCTTATCAATTTTATTCACTTGAAGTCCAAGAAAGAAATTTAACTCATCAATCATAGACATTTCAAACTCCTTTTGCATCTCCTCTACAAATCTCATACACATACCCTCATTTCCTCCAAAAATAATATCATAAACATACACAACCACTATCAACATTTTGTTTCCTTCAACTTTGAAATAGAGATTATTGTTTGTGGAGCCTGTATTGAACCCTTGCTATATCAAATACTTGTCCAACCTTGCATACCATGCTCTGGGATCTTGTTTAAGTTCATATAATTCCTTTTTCAACTTACAGACCATGTCCAATTTATCTGATAACTAAAACCCCTCTGGTTGTTCCATGTAAACTTCTTCTTCTAGTTCTCCATTCAAGAATGCAAACTTAACATCCATCTGATATACCTTGAAATCTTTGTGAGTAGAAAATTCCAAGAAAATTCGAATAACCTCCATTCTTGCCACCGATTCAAATGTCTCCTCTAAGTCTATTCATTCAACTTGTGAATAACCTTTGCAAAAAATTATTGCTTTGTTTCTTACAACTTGACCATTCTCATTCAACTTATTCCTAAACACCCACTTTGTACCAATTATGTTCTTGTTTACCGGTCTAGGAACCAATTCCCATGTTTGATTCTTTTTTATCTACTACAATTCCTATTTCATTTCTCTAACCCAATTCTCATCTTCACATGCTTCACACACTAATTTAGGTTCTATCTTGGAAAGTAAACATAGATTTACCTCAGCTGCTACCACTTTGCTTCTTGTCTTTACACCTTCACTTTTATCTCCAATTATCTATTCTTTCAGATGATTCTTTTGTACATACTTTGGGGTCTTAGGAGCAGATTTTGGAGCTTCTTCTTCTTCTTCTTCTTCAATTTGTGCTGAAATGATGAGTTACCAAGTGCTTTTGAGAAATAGTGAAGACAAAGTTGTGTGTGTTTTCAGAATGTGTTCCCATTTGTGCTCCGCATTTCTTCTATGTTGATCCTATGCTTGTGTAGATCTGAAGTGTTGTTTATGGGAACTCTTGGGTGATATATCTTGGATTAGAGCTTCTGGTTTGATGAAGAGTGAAAATTTTGTTCATCAATTTGTGAACTAGTTTGGCAGATTTGTTTATCTATGGACTGGGAGAAATGTTTTTTCTCTGCAGTCCTCTTTTGGTTCGTTTCAAGTCTTTCGGATCTGGAAGATGATCTATAATGAATTTCATCTATGTTCTATCAAATGCGTTTGTGGTTTGGTGCTCCAAAAAATTGGGTTTAGAATTACTATGTGTGTCTATACAGTCTGAATGGACTAATGGAAAGTTTTTTGTGTATGAAATTTGTTGCATTTGTTGTGGATGAACTTGAAGGCATCTAAGATGTTTTCCATTGTATGATGAAGTGTATTATGTGGTCTACATGTTATCTTCTTGTTGCAAAAATGTGTACTTCAAATTTCATTTTTGTTTTCATTAGGTTTGGCCAACATGGTGTACATGTCATGCGAAGGATAAGTATAAATTAAGGAAGCGTGTGATTGATTGAAGATGTTTTTTTGGGTCTTGGTTAAGTTTTGGTTTAGTTTTCTCTCATTCTCTTCCACCATAGGAATGTTGAGTTGATAACCTAATTTGAATTTGTAAAATGAAGCATGGGTAGTTGACCTTGGAGAAAGTTTCTAAGATTGAAGATGGTATAAATACAAGTCGAGATGTTATGGATTGATGTATCAAATATGCCACAAGTGTGAGAAGCAAGGGTGTGTGAAAGTGAATTAAGGTAGTAGCACTTTAATGTGTTATAATTCTAAAAAAATAGTGAGTCGATGGTGCTGCCAATCTTCCTCGATCAAGACTACGTATTGTGTGTAATTTTGTAGGATTTTCTGTTATCTTTGTATTTGTAGGCGTTAGGTTCCTCAGATCCTCAGACAAGAGTCCTTTTTGGGCAGCGATCCTCTTTGTAATTGGTTTTGCTATTACTTTATATTGTGAGTTAATCCTCACTGTGGTTTATCCCTCATTGGGTTTTCCACTAAAATCTGGTGTTTCTTGTGTTAATATTTCTTTCTATTATTTTCACTTCATGCTCATACTTAATAATAGATTAAAGTGGATATGGAGTTAATGATTGTTTGAGATTTTTGGATGTGATTGGTGACAACTAATTCACCCCCTATTAGTTGTCTTGCGCCTTTCAACAATTAGTATCAGATCCAAAGTTGTCAAGTTCGAATCCCCTTGGGTAACACTAAGGGGGAGTTTGTTGGTAGATGGTCAGTGCTCGCCTCAGGATTGATGACAAGGAATAACTGCCTCCCATGAATCCGTTAACTCTAGCAGTTGTATCAGGCATTAATAGGTCAATCTTAGGTCAATCTTTTGGTGCAATGACAACTGTGGGCCAACAAAAGAGTCCTTAAAATGAATACAATTGTTTCCTTTATAGTTCAGGCATAACTGAGATGACTTCAAAGAAAACCCTAACCTAACTAGGGGCAACCAAAATAAATTTGATTAGATCATATGTGGATGATAGGGCCATCGAATCCCATGCTAAAGATAGACCTAGATAATCCTGATGTACACATCATACCTTTGGATTGAATTCTCTATAAAAAAAAATACTAACAACTCCAACAAAAATCTCTATGAAATCCAACCTATAATAGAAAGGATGTCTCTAGCATACATAAAGAGGTCAAGATGTGACTTTTGCATTGAATATGGTGTGGAAATCTATGAAAGATAAACGTACAGCGAGAAAATTTGATCCTTGTAGCTGAAAATGTCATTTAGTCATTACTACAAGTGCTTCCATGAAATAGCATGCCTAACCATTAATAGATTTGAAATTATTTCATTGATCCAAGATGGAGGACTGAGATCAAAGATTTTGGTAAGTTTAAAATGTGGTCATCAATTTTCATAAGATACGAGATCAACAACTCACATGTCCCCTCAGACTAGCACAAAACATTTAACATTGCTTCAAGAGAGAACACACTGAAGAGGAAATACACTCTAATCATGGATGACCATGCATCACTACTATTTAGCACTTCACAAAGTGCATTTTTCCTCTATGTTAAAAAATGAAATTGTGTTGTGAAGAAACTCAACGCTACAATTGAAAGATGACACATCCATCATTTACTTCCTCTTTCGCTTAACAAATTCTTACTTTATGCTAAATATTTGGATGTGTGCTACAGAGGAAGGGTGCACTACAATGAGAGAACATCATGTGTCATTTTGGAACTAGACCTTTCCCATCACATTTTGCTTCTACACTTAGGAAATGAAAATGTGATGCAAAGAAACTCAACGCTAATTTTTTTAGTGAACACATGTCATCACTCCATCCACAAATTCCTTAGCATGTTTTCACTTTGTGCTTGGTTCATGAAATTGTGCTCTAAAGAATCCTTGCACTGTGATTGGATCACAACACATGTCGATATTTTGTGCATCTCACCTAGCATGATTTTGCAATATGCTTGGCTCATGAAAATGTGCTCTAAAGGAACTTAGTGTTGCAATGAAAAGCTACCACTTGTCTTCACACCATTCATCTAGACCCAACACATTCTTGCTATGAACTAGAGGTAAGGGAATGCACTATGAAGAGGGTATGCACTACACTATGGGTTAGACATGTGTCCTATGGGGCTTGAGAGGACTTAAGTTGATAGTATGATACATTTAAAATATTTGAAAGAAAAGGTACCACTTAGTTGAATAACACAAGGGTTCAGTTGACATGCATAAAAGAGACCCAAAAGTTGTAACTTAAGAAGCAAGTGATCCCTATAACCACTCAACATCAAAAAATAAGAAAATTTCAAGGGTATTAGACATATGCTATGGTTCTTATGGTTTAAGAAGCCCTAATACATGATTTTCACACTCCTTGCACAATTAAAGGTTTCCTAAAAAATTTAAAAGACCAAAATGTCACAAATATGCAAAATTTTGCAAGTACCACCAAGTGCCACAAAGTAACAATGGTAAGGTTACTCATGATATATCAGATTCTAGTATTTTAGACATTGTACACCAATGAACAAAAAATTAGAAATGATTGAGTATAGTTTGTGTATGTTGATTGACTATGAACAATATCCATGTGTTTGGGCCAAAGAAGGGAAGTGTGCACCAACTGGGGGAAGCTTGTGAAGATAAAATAGGACTGGTTTAAGACCTTGCAAGGAAGTGCATAATACATTTGATTTAGGACCATGCTGCCTACACATTTCATAATATTTTGAATTAAGGTTTTACCTGAGTTGACATGAATAATTGTAGATGGTGTTGAAGGATTTTAGGCTAACATGAAATGTTTTTTGGAACCATGTGAGTCTATGTAGGGTAATGCATAGCGTGTCTCCTCTTCTAGTGTAATGTGTGGCCTTTTGGACTTGGCTCATTACATTTTGGATAATGAATTGTTAGTGGATGACTTGTGAATATTAAAAATATGCTCTAGGCTGACATATGAATGTAATCATCATTGTAATAGATATATACTTGATCTAGGTTCACTCTTATGTGTGATGTGAGGAGAGGTAGTAGTATGGATGTTGTGAAAATAATCTATAGAGATATATCAATGTATGTGAATTAATTTGAAGATCTTTTCACATTGAGAGAGACTTTTGTGTAGCAGATCAAATTTGGTTAATGGTCTAATATGATTTTGGAAGGTCCACATGATTGATATCTTGTTGTAATTGAGGTTAGTGCCTCATAATTGAGTTGGTGCTCACCTCTTGAGTTAGGGGATTGGTGTCTCCAGTAGGTTGGTGCCTACAAATCAATTTAATTCTTTTTATTATTTTTGTGAGGCTATATTTGGACAATAGCTCCAAGCAACTTTTGTCACCATGGTTTTTCCCATTCTGGGTTTCCATGTAAATTAGGCGTTCTTTGTGTGGATGTGTAATTTTGTGTTGCTTAATTGCTTCATCATTAAATAAATCAATGATTGTTTCTCTAATATTTTTGATATTCATATTTGGAGAAGTTATTGATGGTAATTAATGTTTAATTAAAGTGAAATTGGAATATATTAATTCACCCTCCTCTTAGTATCTTGTGTTCCTTTCAATTACAACATTAACTTCACAAAAATCTATGGAAAAACACTTACCATAGGACTTAAACACCTTTAACCCTAAATGGTTCATAATTGTGAGAGGCATTACAATTGTTGAGGATCCCAAGTCTAGTATACATTCATGGACCAACCAATGTAAAGCACAAAAAACTCACATACTAAAAATAGTGTTCCAAAAAGCAATGCTTATTCCAAATAAGGAAAGTGAAACATATGTTAAATAAAATATCTATAATTGCACAATAGCAAGATACAATAATTAAGTTCAAATCTATTTCATTTACATACACCAAAAAGGGGTGTTACATTACATCTATTTCAATGTTACAAGTAAAGGATTTTTGCATCAATACAACAATTACATCCATGAAGTTAATTATACATGTTACAGATTGGTTAAGCAAGCCATACAAGAATTTTACAGTGAAGTATATCCATAATGAATCATATAGCATATGTATCTTTGTCCTCAACCACCATGACTCCAATGGTCTTTAGTGAGCCGAGTCCAAGAGTGAGGTTAAGGCACTTTTTCCAAAATAAAATAATCATTTACTTATTTCATCTTTCAAAATAACATAATATTTATTCTACCATACATAATTATCTGTAAATCAGTTCCATACAAATTAAATTCAAGTAGCATCAAATTCTAAGACATGACATCCTTCCCCACTTGGAAGAGACATCATCTCAATGTCTTATTACAAAACATCTACATAAAGTCTTAAACATCTAGTAAATATAATAAAAGTCATAATATGCAGAAATAAAAGTATGCTAAAATTTCAAATGTAGGAATGATCTATCAATATCCTTTGCATTCTCCCAGGTCACACTATCCATCGAATATTGGTCCCACTTGACCCTATACTACACAACATCGCAGTTTTGAAACTTAACGTTGTGCCTCTCTAAGTATCAAAAGACTCAGAGTAAATAAGTAAAATATCTATATATAATAATATTATATATACAAAGATCCAATATAATAATCTCCATGCAAATTAACTCAAGTGGGATCCTCCAGCACCACTCTTGGATTTTGAACTTGTAAAGTATGCCAATCATGCACACCACATACACAGTACATCTACTTATACTATGCATATAACAACACATGGTACAACTACCATCTAGTTACATCCAAGTGACATATGTCTCATTTTCCAGTGCATAAAATAATGACAACACAACGTTCAAGAATAAGGAAATTAATCACACTTTTGATGCCCAATAGATGAGGCATAAATCATAGTCCATCATAAACACATACAAGCATAGATAAAGTATCACAATTTTGAATAAATACCACATATTCTCAAAAGATCAGTCCTCCTAACCAACACTAGGTTGAGGTCTCAAAACAATAAACAAATCTCCAACGATGCACCAACTAGGTCAAAATCAACCATTGTGCATACAAATCCTCTAAGACTAGGACACTCGTTATTCATTTTCCTTTAATGAATATGGTTTTGAACTTTCCATGTATATACACTTGTACCTTCTGTGTACTTCTCTCATTTCTATCATTATCTACATTTATTTCTTCATCTATTGCAATATCTCTTATTTATGTTCTATTGCCTCAATTTGAACTTGAATTACAATCTATACCTTTGTCTTATTTAGAATCATAATTTTCTTTTCATCTTTTCCCAAGTATCCTCCCATCCTTTCTTCCATCTTAATATAATATAATTTCCTCAACCAATCTACACTCATCCTTCTCACAACTTGCAACATCTCTCTACTTTCTTCCATCTGCAATTCTTACAACATCCACCTTCTCATACATTCCTGACTATCATTCTAAGTACAACTTGACAAGTCAATTTCAACTACTGATTCTCCCTTTGCAACATCTTGTCTTACTACACACTGCTATTTTACATTTTTAACAAAACTGAACTCTAATCCATTTTCTTCCAATTACAATTCTTGCATTACTTGAATCTTGTTACCTTATTCCCCTACTAGCACCAGACACCCTTCTATCTCACATCTAACTTACATTCACATGAATTCTTATTTACTTTACTTTCATATCTATTTTTACCTTGTCTTCTATCACTTATTCCTTTTCTTATGTTTATCCTTTAAAAAAATTTATCGTTATTTCTCTATTTATCCATCTCTAACTGAAGTCTCCTACACAACTACTTTGCTTTCTCAACTAACATTCTTCTACCATTACCTGCTATTTCATCATATACAAAACAAGTTCTCTCATATCTCATGGACATATATATAATTAGGAATCAACATTTAAGCATATTCTCAAATTCCATTTCAAATCCTTTTTTACTATCTAGACATGATGACCACACTAATCGACAAGATACTCACATCAATTGATCCATAGCAACTCCAGCTATTTCAAAAAAATTCTACATTTCACACAATAATCACTTCTATCTAACAATGAATCAACATCACACCAAAAAATAGTACATTATGATGTAAGCAAGGTGGTGATAACACACTTTCTAACTCAATTTGATCAAACTACAACAAGGAATCAACTACTTACAACCCAATTCTCTTCCCTTTTCACAAACACACTACTAGAGGCTTGTAGCTCTCAAAACCCAACCTTGAAGATATATTTTAGAGCAGGTCATACAAAGGCCTAAAAAACACCTTATGAGACTCACAATATGATCTAACACAACCTCCCAATAGACCTTTTTTAGTATTAATAGACCTCCTCTAATGCTAAAAAGACCCTATCACCACTATTTGACATTTTGACCTCTTGAATCAAACTTCATCTGCTTGGGTGCTCCTGCACCACATTCTCCATATTCTACTCCCTCATACAATATATTAGAGGCCCATCATGGACATGGTAGAGAACATAACATGAAACTTGATCGATAGTTTCAATGTTACAAGTAAAGGATTTTTGCATCAATACAACAATTGCATCCATGAAGTTAATTATACATGTTACAAATTGGCTAAGCAAGCCATACAATAATTTTATAGTGAAGTATATCCATAATGAATCATATAGCATATGTATCTTTTTCCTCAACTTCCATGACTCCAATGGTCTTCTGTGAGCCGAGGCCAAGAGTGAGATTAAGGTGCTTTTTCCAAAATAAAATAAACATTTACTTATTACATCTTTCAAAATAACATAATATTTATTCTACCATACACAATTATCCATAAATTAGTTCCACACAAAGTAAATTCAGGTAGCATCAAAGTCTAAGACATGAAATCATTGATTAGTAATATAGTGTCGAAGGAATCAACAATTTCTTGGTTGTTTGTATTTAGGTGGAAAAAGGAATCTATACTAATTAGTAAATTAACTTGGATCAATATTTTCCTACTAAACATTAGAAAAAAAATTGATGAAGTCATTATGCTTGGCTAATATCCTCAAAGGAGAGTCGAGATACATGGGTTATGTTCAATTTTTGTGAACAAGACAAATTGATAAAAGTGTGATTTAATTAACATATGATACACAAACCTTAATCTAATTAAACAAATAATTATACAAACATATATCACAGTTTAAAAAAAATTAACACAAATCTAAAAAGGGGAGACATAAAACATGTTACCAGAAGCTAGAGGCTATTGTCTTGGATGCAGGCACATTGTGTTGGGGTTCTAATTGTATTATATGGCTTGAGTGGCTATTTGGGAAATTTTGTATTGATTTCCTTTGTTTTGATTTGAGGTAAAAAATAGGTTTTCAAGGGGCCCAGAACCCTTTACATCAAAAAGTAGTTGATAAGAAAGGAAAACAACATTAAGCAACAATCAACCCAATGACAACTAAACAATAGCCAAAAAGAAGGCAACCAACCAGCAACGCTACAGACTGTTCAGAGTCTCCACAACTTTTATTTCATGAGCAACCAACCTCTGCTCATTAGCCATCGTATTAGACACCTCAATAGGCCCTAGCCTAAGCTTTCATTCTATTTCTAGTTCTAGCTCTCGGCCCACCCGTTTTCACCTCAGCATTCAAAACACTAGCTTTCACAACACCTTTCTCAGCAACACCCTCCACATCCATCAACTTACCCCCAGCAACATTAACATCAGCAGACACATTCTCCTTTCTCTTCTTAGCAAATGCTTAGAGGGGGAAGGGAACCTTGTAGACCTGAAATAACCATGACCTTAGAGGGTATCAAGATCCCCTTCAACACAAACCTACAACCATCAACTTATCCCTCAAGGGATAGCATTCTACCTTCCAAATTTTGTTTCAGATTAATGGTTTCCTCCACCAAAGTATTGGCCATGGTGTTAAGAGAATCCATGAGATTATCAATTTGGCTTTGGACAAAAGGGTCCTCGGCCTTACTAATAACACCTCTAATTCTAACATTGATCCTATTAGTCTCATGGAAAAACCATTTAAAAAGTTTAAAAAGCATATTGGCACTATCATGGGCCGAGCCCAACACATCAGAAAATTCCTCCCTATCAAGGTTCTCACCATGTTTCCCCACAGAAAAATCTTCATCAGAAGAGCTAGCATGAACCTTTTCAACAAAAATTTCCTTACCTTTACTAGCTAAAGTAGGAGTCTTCATCTTTTGAATGGAGCATGCAATTTCCTCTGCAACAACCTTCCTTTTCAAACTCCTATCTGCATCCTCTTTACTAGGTCCCATAGTACCACCACACACATCTCCTTCCTTACCTTGCTTCTACAACCCCAATTCATCACCCAATGAAGCCACACCATAGATACCACCAGCCAAGGAGAGAGGGAGACTCTTCTGTAGGAAAAGGCTAGCAACCTTACCTTTCTGGCTCCCCTCCGCAGGCTCCTGCACATGTCTAGTCTTTGGAGGAGGAGAATAAGCTTCCCCATAAAGGTCATTTCTGTCCTTACCCCCTTAGAAGGAACATACACCATCCCCTCATCACTGCAAGTCATATAGCCCGCCTTATCATCCAATTTCCTTTTCCCATTTTTACCTGGAACGGGGGAAATGGGTCCCTCATCAAAAGTGGCATACGAGTCTGGGACATAATCAACATCGTCATCCTTATCAAAATCAGATTCTTCATTCAAAATAAGCCTCCTCTTATTAGGCTTCTTGTTAACCCTTTCCTCTCCCGATTCAGTCTCATAGCCATCCTTGGGCTTGGTAGTATTTTCCTTCAGAGACCTCAGAGTATTCTGCACTTCATGAGCTTTGACATGTTCATAGATCAAAATAATTAAACCCGCATGCAAAATAGGGTTTTTGGGGTTTTCTTTATGATCTTTAATCCCAAAATTGAGCGACATTAGTAGATAGTAGGGAAAGGACACCCATTTCTTATGCCAAAAATGGTTAAGTAGAATAAAATGGTAAGTGTTGATCACAATATACCTACCTTCCAGGGTAACATACCTCATAATTTCTTTAGCAAAATCATGCCAAAGCACTTTCAAAGAGCTCCTCTGATACCCACCGCTCTTCACTGGCTTCAAATCCATTGCCTCATTTCCTTTAAAGAAAATTGACATTGTAGCCTGTGATTCTTTTTTATCTCTAAACACCTGCATACCCTAAATAGCCAGGTCAGTGATTTGGGAAATGAATTTCTCGTCAACCACGATATCCCTACCACCCAAATTCAGGGTTCGTTCGTTCCATCCTTCAGCAACCAAAATGGTGACTTGGGGGTTGTTACCATGTAGTCTTTCTATGTATGGAGTTAAACCTCCCTTCTCTAAAACTTCCCAAACCTCTTTCCTCTGTTTAATAGTAAGACATGACCGAGGCTCGGTTCAGTTTTTGTCCCCACCCATCGCACTAGACAATACTTGTAGAAACCAAACACACAACAGTAAGCTTAGGATAATAGAGCAAACACCACCTAGAACAAGCACAACCAATAGAAGCCTCTAGAAACTAGGACGATAAACACCCATAATCCATGCGAAGCCATCCGCCAGACACAAAAGTTATAATGAATTAGAACTCCACACCTTGAGAAATCCATTCCTCAAAATCATAATATTAACCTCCTCATTCATGATACTCAATCACGTGAATAAGGACATGCACCTCTTAATGTACCATAATAAAAATATCAGATTAACTTTCATTATTCAATATAGCTATAGCCTCATAAGGAATAGGGTCATTCAAATCCCATTCCTTGTTGTCTCTAACACCAAAGTTAGCAAATAAATTGGCTAACATATTTCCCTCTCTCAAAATATGGGAAATATAAACATTTTCAAAGGAATTAATAATCTCAATAGAGTCCCTAACCAAGGTCTCAATGGTCCAAGAAGGAGGGGAGATATTCTTCAAGTTGTTAATAATGTTCAGAGAGTCACCCTCCAACCAGACCTTCCTAGATCCCCTGCTCTATGCCAATTTAAGACCATGATAGGCAACAACCGCCTCCGCGAAGTGGTTTGTCTGGGTTCCCAAAGGGAGTGCCACAATAGAGACGAGCCTACCATTAGAATTTCTAATCACTCCCCCACATCCAGCAGGTCCTAGATTTCCTTTAGCCTCACCATCAAAATTGATCTTAACCCAACCATCAGGAGGCACCTTCCAAGCAACATCATCTCTTGAAGCTTTCCCTTTAGAGACAGGGATGGATATATCACAAGGCAGCTTCCAATTTTGAGCAATAGAAATATCAAAGAAACTGAGATTAATCTTTCGATCAACAAAAAAGGATGTTCCAGATATAAAGTTTTCCTTGATTCCCACACAGATCTTATAGGCAACAGCTAAGGCAAGAAGAGAAAATTTTCTAAAAATTTTGTTATTGCATTCCAACCACACCCCCCAAATCAAATGCAGTAGAGTAAGAGACCACAAAATCTGCAAATCCGGATTAGAAGACAGATCATCCCATTGGAACCATAAATCTTTGACAGAGCTAGGAAACACCCAATTGAGATTCCAAAGTGAGAGCACATGATTTCATATCACACCAACATAACTACAACCAATCAACAAATGACAAGTATTCTCTGCTTCCTCTTCACAAAGAAATCATCTATTTGGCATAACAAAGCCATGTTTTATCAAATTATCAGTAGAAAGAATTTTGATCTGACAAAAGAGCCAAAAGAAAATATTAATCTTAGGAATCAATCTAGATGACCAAATAGAAGCCCAAAAGTGGGGCAGACCAACCAAGGACTTAGAAAGATGGAAAGCCGAAGCAACAAAAAAGTTACCCACAAAGGAAGGCTTCCAAACAAACCTATCAGGAGAAGGGAGAGAAGGAATGTGAACCGACGAAATAGCCTTATAAATAATTTCCAGAGCAGGGTCCACCTCATGTAATTTCTTCCAACAACCTCCAACAATATAGTCAACAACAAATCTACCAAACTGTCACAAACAAAGATCCATAAAGGGTTAAGCCCATAGCTTGTCCTTGAGAGGTCCATTACCAAACCAACTATCTTCTTAGAAAAAAATACTCCTACCATTACCCATCTACCAAAAGAGACCCTTAGCAACAAGTCTTTGGGCCTTCAGCATACAATTCCATAGCATAGAGCCATGCGGGGGGTTAAACTCAGAAGATAAAACATCTCTAACCCCAACAACACCATGTAAGTACTTGCTCCAAGCAATTTTGGCCGACTCACTTTTGGCTAACAAGAGATTCCACAACTGTTTACCCAAAAGGGCATTGTTGAACGTTCTAATTTTGCAGATACCCAACCCACCTGCCTTCTTAGGTTGGAAAACATCATAACAAGCAACCAAATGAGTTCTTTTTTTATCTTCAACACTTGTCCAAAGGAATTTTTTCTGAATACCTTCCAAAATATCCACAAATTTCCTCGTCATATGAAATAAACTAAGAGCATAGACCGAAATATTCTGAAAGGTGGATTTAATCAACTAAATTTTACCAGCTTGGCTTAACAAAGCCCCCTTCCACCTAGCCAACTTGGAATTAAATTTGTCAATCAACCCCCTCCATAGAGAATTAGGAGCCTTAGAGCATAAGGGAAGCCCCAAGTAAGAAGTAGGGAGTTCACCAATTTGGCACTGCAAAATTCCAACAATCCTAATCTGTCTTTGAATCGTAGTGTTGAAAAAGAAAATAACACTCTTTTGTAAGTTGATCTTCTGCCTAGACACAGTCTCATACATATGTAAAATTCTCTTGATAGCCTTGGCTTCCTTAATAGAAGCCTGCCCAAGTAGGAGAGAATCATCCACAAATTGCTGATGTGAGCAAAAAAGGTTAGTAGAAGAAGGGGCAAGCGCAAACATAAGACCAGAATTAACAAATCTTTGGATAAGATGACCCAAAGATTAAACCATAATGATAAATAGGAAGGGAGAGATAGGACCCCCTTTTTGCAATCCCCTAGAACAATCAAAGAGAGGGGAAGGAGACCCATTGATGAGCATAGAGAACCGAGGGTCGAAATAAGTTGATGCACCAGAGCCACCATTTTTTCCCCAAATCCAAAAGAGAGAAGAAACTTAGACAAAAAACCCCAATCCACTATGTCATAAGCTTTGAGTAGATCAAGCTTAAGGATGAAACCATCCTGTTTATTAATAGTAAGAGAATGAATATCCTCATGAACAGTGAGAATGGAATCCAAAATTTTCCTACCAGCCACAAAACCATTCTCCTGAGGAGAGATGATAAGAGGCAAGATTTTTTGCAGCCTCAACACCAAAACCTTGGAAAAAATCTTATATATCAAATTACACAGACTAATAGGATAAAATTTCTCAAAAGAAGTAGCCCCAGGCTTTTTAGGAATCAAAACAATAAAGGTAGAGTTCAACTCTTTTAAAAGGGAACCCGACCTAAAAAACTCCTTAGTAGCCGCAACAACTTCTTTCGCAATAATTTCCCAAAAAGACTAAAAAAAGAACATGGGAAAGCCATTAGGGCCCGGAGCCTTGTTACCTTCAAAGGAGAACACTGCACACCAAATTTCATCCGCTGAAGGAATAGAAACTAACTACCTATTGATCTCATCATCCAACAACTAAGGAATATCCCTCAAAATGTCCACTTGACAGGCCAAATCCAACTCTCCCTCCACCGAAAGTAGCTGAGAAAAATAGGAAGCCACAACATTCTGCAAATCCACATCCTTTTCCAGAGCTTGGTTGTTATAGTTAATCAGATCAATCCAATTAGAGGCCCGGTGTCTCAGTGTAGAAATGTGAAAAAACTTAGTGTTTCAATTGCCACTCTTCAACCACATGACCCTCAAACACTGCTTCTAGAATTCTTCCTCCTTCACAATAATATTATGCATTTTAGAAAGAAAAACATTTTCCTTTAAAATCAATTCCTAATCATACCCAGATGATTGAATAACTTGTTGAAAAAATTGAAGCTCCTTGGAAACCCCATCTTTCTCCAAAAAAATATGACCAAAAGAGGTACAGTTCCATTTTCTAACTTTAAGCTTCACATTAGCCAACTTTTTAACAATTCTATACATAGCCAACCCATCCACATTAATACTCCACCAGTCCTTAATCAAATTTCCCAAATATGAATGACAAGTCCACATTTTCTCAAATCTAAAAGGAAAGTTCTTACCACCCAACAAATCCACAGACAGAGCCAGGGGGAAGTGATCCGAACCCAATCTAGTAAGAGTTGAAAGGGAGCAAGAATAGTGGACTAACCACTTAGAATTAATAAGAGCACGGTCCAGTTTAACCTGGATAAGGGCATCACCTGCACGCCTATTCAACCAGGTGAAAGAAGCCCCTTTCAAATCTAGATCAAGAAGATTTGAATCATTGATGAACTACATAAGGTCATATATGCTATCATCCACATTCTAAGAGCCACCCATCTTATCAACATCATGCAGAGGAGTATTGAAATCACCAATGACTAGCCAATTACCAACATTATGACAATCTTTAAAAGAAGCAAGATTCTCCCAAAGCCTCTTTCTAGCACTCTTGCAATTAGGAGCATAAATATTAGATAAAGTCTAGGAGAACTTATCATGAAGATGGAAAAAATAAGTAGCCACATGATTACTATCATTAAGCATCTCCACCCCTCTAATAACCTGAAGATTCCAAAAAGTCACAATCCCACCAAAAGCACCTGCCACTTTAGAACAATGCATACCACAATCCTTAAAAAGCTTCGATTTCAACCTAGGGAGCTTATCCAAACCCATTTTAGTTTCTTGTATTAAAACAATATCAGGGCGATGATCTCTTACCAAGGAGATCATGCTTATGAGGGTGATTCAAACCCCTCATATTCCAGGAAATAATCTTCATGGGAGTTTATAGGAGGTGCTCTTAGAGCACATATCCAACAGAGTTCTCTACGTACCATTAACAATATCCATTTGAATCTCTTTATCCCTAGCAACATTAGCAGGGGGCCAACTCTACCATGTGGCTCAAACCCACAGTCTGACCTCTGACAGTTCCTTGTCACAACTCCTAGCGAAGGAGAGTGTTTCTTCCTATTATGCCCATGAACCATAGTATAAGGCAGGTTGCCCACTTCCTCCAACTCAGATTCCTTGGCATCAGGCTTCAACTCCAACCCCTCTATTTTCGACACCACACTTTGAGGAATCTCCCCCCCGTGAGGAGAACCTGATTCAACTTTCACATAAGAATGATTTTCCTCCAATGTTACAGACCTTACCTCATTAATCATAGGGGAAAATCATTGCTTTTCAACCTATTCCAGATCCTAAATCATTTCCCCTTGATCAAGTTGACCTTCAACCACCTTATTAATCTCCTCCAGATAAGTCTCCTCACGATCCTTCGAGGAAGGCACACCCAAGGAGGGCACACCTTTAGGTTCCACCTCCTAAACATGAGGTTTGATAGACTCCACCTCCTGGGCTGGAGATTTCTCTACCTCTCTCCATTGTTTAGTCATATGTTTAGGAAATTTTAGAGGACATTTTTTTGGCCCAATGACCAACTTTCTTACAGTGGAAGCAGGAAAAGGGATTCAATTTGAATTTGACCAACTACTCCCACACCCCAAGTTTAGAGTTAATCTTGACCAACAAAGGAAAATCAGCAGATTGCTCCACATTCACACAAAATATGGCATAAACCAATCGCTTCCTAGAATCCTTCATTTGGTCTATCAACAACAAGCTCCCAAACGTGTTGGAAATCCCCTTGAAGACCTCCTCATCCCAAAATTCCAGCAGAAGGTTAGACAACCTAACCCAAACCAGAGCAGCCGAGAAAGAGCAGGAGTTCGGATTGAAGCCCGTCTCCCATTTCTTCAACATCAAGGAGGACTTTCCAAGGAACCACAGGCCCCCCGTCAATGCCAAAACCAAATCATCTTCACAGTTGAAGGAAAAAGAGAAGAAACCTTTGGCCATAGCAGCCACATCAATTTTTCCTTTAGGTTTCTAGTGGGTTAAAACAAACTTGCGCACCAACTCAATGTGAGGTCGGTGACCAAAAAATTCACCCAACAAAGCCATGTCCATATTAGACACTCTTTTGTCCACAATATAGTCCGGAACTGAAACAGTGTACTCATGGGTCTTTTTATTAGCAACAAAAGGCATCGGAGGAGAGGAAATTTTTCCTTTAGGCCTCGACCCAAATAGATTTTTCCAATCGAGATTCTTAGTCTTGTCAATACCAAGACCCTCCACATTAGAAATACCAACTCCCCCGTTCGAAAATAGGCCATTCCCTAACTTTTTAGAGCCAAGTACCACTTTTTCAGTGCCAGGTACTGGGGAATGCATCAAACACACATTCCTTGAAGCCCCTTTACCATTAGGAGAAACATTAGCCACAAAAGGGGACCCACTCAGTTTACCTCCAGTAAGGGCCCCTCCTGACATCACCTTCACATCAACACACCGCCCGCCATTATTACCTGAAGCCAAATCCAGATATCCCACCTTTTTAGAATTTGAAAAATCACCATCGCCATCACCACCACCCGAAGAGCTTCCCATATATTATATATTAATATTATATTAATATATATAATAATATATATTATATATATA
>VDFB02356202.1:0-54273 GCA_007258455.2 Sequoia sempervirens
CTATCAGTGCTCAGAGATTATGACTGCTACAAGATAACATGGTGTTGGTTGAACCCTAAGTTTAAATATATTTTTTTATCATTTTCTACAACACAAGGTATGGCGGTTATTTTTGATTGATGCTTATCATATTTTTTCCTATCTTTAAGTTGCTTTGGGCTAGGTCAAATAAAATTTGATTTTATTCATTCTTTCCTTAGTTGTGAAGTATCCTTCTATAGCAACGATTGAATGAAAATAATATTCAAATATTTTTTTTTAAGCTGCCTCTTGTAGTTTCTAGGGATGCCCTAGATAATTTTTTTTATTGTAGATTAGACATTACAATCAGATTTACAAGCTACAAATAATACTAGGAAAATTGAAGCTCTAGGAATCTGATTGTTGTTGTTATTTAAATACATAAGAAGCATATTTTATTTAATGGTAGCCAATTTAAAGAGGAGAAGCAACATCGAATCCTTCAGCTACTCAAGGAGAGCATTAAATATTTTCAGATTGAATAATAGAAGGAGAATAGAAAATATTTGTGTGAAGATTAGGGCTACAAATTTTTCCTTGATCTATAGGAGCAACATATAACAAAGTTTGTTATTCATTTCTGATGTATGTACATGGTGTTCACCTCCAGTGCTATGAGAGAGAAAGGCTATGAGTGGAGAGTAGAGAGGTGTGAGAAGAGAAGATAACTCTGTGAAAACATAGTATGTATTATTTTTGAGTGTTAAATGTTTATTTTTGCAAAACAGTGTGAGGGTCTATGATAAGTTTTTGAAAGAAAATTATCATGTGGATACAGAAGAATTCATAGAGGTTGGCGTGAAGCTAAAAATAGAACAGAAAGAAGGAATTCAAGAGTACTTCTAGAGACAGTTAATGATTTAAGAATAGAAGTTGTATGAGGATAGCAAATCAACAAATTCTTCATAAGTTCAAAAATTTATATGAGCTACAAAATCTCATTTGTAACATGGTACTGAAATTATAATCATAAATCTCTTATTGTAAACTCATCTGAGTGGTTGCTCAGATTAGGGGTAGAAGCTCCTTTGAGTTGGTGCTCATAAACTGGGAATTGGTGTTCTTTTGGGTTGGTGCCCATACATTGTAACAGAAGACATTTTCATTGTGAGGCTAGATTGGAGCAGTAGCCTCCAATAGCTATTCTCACCAAGGTTTTTTCCCATCTTGGTTTTTTCCTCGTACATCTTGTGTTGTGGGATGCATTTTGTGTGTTTGGATTAGTTTCCTTTCTTATACTCTTAGTTCATGGTTTTTGCAATTGTTGCCATATTGCATAGAAAGTTAAAATTTGTAGTCCACTAATTCACCCCCCCTCTTAGTGGCCTTTGTGTTCCTTCAATTGGTATCAGAGTGAGGTTACCTATTAGAAAGGTTTCTCCAGCTTGGGTATATTTTAATTTGTGAAAACAATGTCTAAGCATGAATCTAGTTCTATGAAATTACCTATGTTTGATGGCACTAACTATGCCTTCTAGTGTAGAAGAATGGAAACCTACTTTTCCTCCTTAGGTTGTAATGTATGGTTGAGTGTCAAAAATGGTTACAATGTTCCCCAAACTCCTCCAACTGATCTTGATGCTAAAAGGGAATATGATTGTAATGCTAAGGCCAAGCATGCTATTCTTAGTGGATTGTCTGATACTAAGTTTGTCAAAGTTATGCACTGCAAATTTGCAAAACAAATGTGGGATAAGCTGCAAAAGATTTATGAAGGTGATGAGAATGTGAAAGAAGCCAAATTACAAAATCTCAGAGCTCTTTTTGAAGGTCTGAAGATGAGAGAAGATGAAAATATTTTTTGATTACTTACTAAGAGTAGATCAGGTTGTTAATGTTGTAAGAGGACTTGGAGAAGATATTGAAGACAATGTAATTGTTAAGAAAGTACTAAGGTCATTAACAACAAGATATGATAATAAATTTTCTACCATAGAAGAAGCTAGAGACTTGAACAATTTCTCCATGGATGAATTATTTGGTTCATTATCAGCTTATGAAATAAGGATTGTAAGTGCTGAACCTTCTAAGAGAGAAGTTTCCTTCAACTTGGTGAAGAAAGGAAAAGAAGTAGTTGCAAATATTGATCAAGAAGATCTTGACAATACTAAAGAAAACTTTGTCAAGAAATTGAAGAAAGGATTGGGCAAGTACAAGGATAGGCTACCCTTTAAGTATTTTAATTGTGGCAGGATTGGACATTTTTCTACTAAGTGTCCTAATGAGAAGAAGGAAGAAAACACTAAAGAAATTCATAAGTTCAGGCCTAAG
This sequence comes from Sequoia sempervirens, assembly GCA_007258455.2. NCBI lineage: Eukaryota > Viridiplantae > Streptophyta > Pinopsida > Cupressales > Cupressaceae > Sequoia > Sequoia sempervirens. The sequence goes on from VDFB02356202.1 coordinate 2,293, forward strand.
AAGTTCTACAAATCCAAGAAGAAAAATTATGAGAGGAAGAGAAGCCTTCTCACTTTTGAAAGTGAAATATTAGATGATGAAAGTAATTCAGTTGAGGACACTAGAGAAGATGATAAAAATGTTAATCTCTTTATGGATTAAGAATTTTTGAATGATATGAAGACTTCAAAGATTGAAAATAATGCTCAATTTGGAAATACAAAAATAGTTGATAGTGATGAGGAAGATGAAGATGATGTTGAGGTCGATCTTGAAGGAGAGCTGATTTGTGCTCTTGATGAATTAGATAAGTTGAAGAAAGAACATTGCAAATACAAGAACAATTCCTTAAAATAATAAGACCAGTTAGAAAAGAGTATTGTCACTCTAAAGACACAGTTGGAAGAAGTACAAAGAATAAGTGAAGTTTTGAAGTCAGAAGTTGAGGCAAAGCAAAAAGAATGTCATAAGTTGGAACAAGAAGTAATAACTCTACGGAAAGAGTTAGGAACTTTCCAAGAAGATCTAAAGTTGAGAATCAAAAATGAGAGTAGCACTAATAGTCTAAATGATATACTTGGTAAGTAGAAAAAGAACAAAGATTATAGTGGTGTTGGCTATGACCATGGTGAGAACTCTAATATGAGTGGAAAAACCAAGAAGAAGATTATTTTCACTATTGCCACAAGTGAAAATGTTTCTGCCCCAAGAGATAGTACTGATGCTACCCTAAAGGATAACGTTGATGTCCTACATTTTAATGTTGCTGCCCCAAAAATGAGAAGGTCTACTGGTGCTGTGGAAACAACTAGAAATATTTCTTGGTATAGTAATTGGTATGCCCCTAAGTTTCATGGTTATTGTTTTAGATGAAATGAATTTGGTCATAAGTTCATTCATTGCAAAATGGTGAAGAGATCAACACCAAATTTCATGAGAAAAAATCATTTTGCACCTTTGAGAGATTTGGATATTGTGTGTTACAACTGTACTAATCTGGGACATAGAAGGGTAGATTGTAAAATTTTAAGTCAGACTGATAAGAGTTTAAAATTTCCTATGTTCAATGAGAAAATTGAATGCTACTATTGTCATAATTATGGACACATAGCAAGGTTTTGTAGAGAAATATCTACTAAACTTGAGAAGATTGTAGTTGTTGCCCCAAAGAACAAAAATGAAGAAAAAATAGCAACAAAGAAGATTGAAACCAAACAGGAATGGAAAGAGGTGAGTAATGATAAAGTTCAATCAAGCATGTTAGCACAAACACCATTACACATAGAGAAGAAAAATCTATGGGTGATAGGTAGTGGTTGCTCTAGCCAATGACTGGCGACATGAACAAGTTCAAATAGTTAGAAGATTGGAATGGTGGTTAAGTTAAGCTTGGGAATAACTCCTCTATCAAGATAAAAGGTAAATGAACCTTAAGTATTGGTGGAAAACTACTTGCAAAGGATGTATATTATGTTGAAGGGCTGAAACATAAATTACTTAGTGTAAGTCAAATGTGTGACATCGGTTAGAAGTTTTCATTTGATTCCAAAGGATGTGAAATTAGGAAAGATAACAGTGGAAGATTAGTTGTTGAAGGTAAAAGAACTGATGGAAATTTCTACAACTTGAAAGAGTGTCATGAAACTCAAAGTATGATTGGACAAGTGGATGAGAGTTGGTTATAGCATAGTAGGCTAGGATACATAAATTTTGACAACCTTGTTTAGGTAAAGTCAAAAGGTTATGTGAGACACATGCCAAAGATAACTAAACCAGTAAATACTATTTGTGATGAATGCCAAAAAGGGAAGAAAACCAAAGTGAGTTTCAAAACTAAAGAGTTCCCAACCACTAGGCCACTTGAGTTAGTACATATAGATTTATGTGGTCCTACAAGAACAAGATCTTTAAATGGTGAAAAATACTTTATGCTTCTGATTGATTATTACCCAAGGTTGACTTGGGTAACCTTCCTACAAGATAAGTCACAAGCATTTGAAAGGTTCAAGGTATTCAGAAAAATGGTTGAGAAACAAAGTGGTTTCAAGTTGAAATGTTTAAGATCAAACTGTGGTGGAGAATTTACATCAAATCAGTTTGAATACTATTGTGAACAACATGGGATTAGAAGACAATATTATGCTGCTCGAACACCTCAACAAAATGGAGTTGTTGAGAGGAAGAATAAGAGTGAAATAAATGGAAAGAACTATGCTTAATGAGTCAAACCTACCAGATGTTTATTGGAAAGAGGTTGTTCATACATCATTATACACACTAAATAGAGCCCAGCTAAGAGTGCATAGCAAAAGAACACCTTATGAGCTATGGTATGGTAAGAAACCTTCTATCAAATATTTCAAAGTTTTTGGTAGTAATTGTTTCATTAAGAAATATGATGATGGAATTGGTAGTTTTGATGCAAGATGTGATAATGGAATATTCTTAGGACAATCAACTCATAGTAAGGCATATAAATTTTTCAAAAAATGCCTCAAGAGAATAGTTGAGTGTGTACATGTGAGAATAGATGAAGATTTGCAACAGTCAAGGAAAAAATTAAAAAATCAGATTGAAGAACATCATAATGAAGATGAAGAGAAATCATAAAATGAAGAAGAAGTAGTTGAAAAACCTCCAAACAAACCCCCTAGCAAGTATGTTCAGAAGTACCACCCTGAAGATCAAATTATAGGAAGAAAAGATAGTGGTGTGCAAACTAGAAGAAGACATGCTAGAAATGATGATCAAGTCAACTTGTGTCTTCTAACTGAAATAGAACCAAAGAGTTACAGTGAGGCCAACAAGAGTGAGGATTAGATAAAAGCTATGAAAGAGGAGCTACAATAGATTGAAAGAAACAAAACATGGGATTTAGTTCCAACACTAGCTGATAAGAACATTCTTGGCAAAAAATGGGTCGACATAAACAAAGTAAATGAAGAAGGTAAAGTGATTAGAAATAAAGCTAGGCTAGTATGCAATGGATACTCACAAGTCAAGGGCATAGGTTTTGAGGAAACATTTGCTCCAGTTGCAAGACTAGAGGCTATTAGAATGTTCTTAGCATTCTCAGCTTATAAGAAGTACAAATTTTATCAAATGAAGGTTAAGTTCGCATTCTTAAATGGAAACCTTGAGGAAGAGGTCTACATGGAAGAACTTGAAGGGTTTGAGTCACTTGAAAAAGGAGATTATGTGTGCAGATTGAGAAAATAACTATATGGGTTAAAACAAGCACCTAGAGCATGGTAATCTAGATTGGACAATTATTTACATCAACAAGGCTTCAAAAGAGGATGTGTTGACAACAATATCTACATCAAAGTGGAAGGTAATCATATGATTATCACTGTTGTTTATGTAGATGATATCATATTTGTTGGAAGTCATGATGATTTGTGTAAGAAATTTGTTGATCAAATGCAACAAGAGTTTGAAATGTCATTGATAGGTGAACTTTCCTACTTTCTTGGTTTGTAAATTTCACAATTAGACAAAGGAATTTTTATTTCACAAACCAAGTATGCTAAAAACATGTTGAAAATGTTTCAAAAGGATAATTGTAAGCCTATTAGTACACCCATGGTAACTGGATGCAAGTTGTCCAAGAATGATGATTCACCTAATGTTGATCAAACCATGTTTAGATCCATGCTTGGCAATTTGTACCTTACTACCTCTGGACCATATATTGTACAAGCAGTTCGTATAGTAGCTAGATTTCAAGCTTCTCCCAAAAAATCACATTTGAATGTTGTAAGAATAATTTTTAGATATGTGTAAGGAAGTTTGACCTATGGTTTATGGTATGCTAAAAATGACGACTTCACTTTGCAAGCATACATAGATGTTGATTGGGTTGGGTGCATAGATGATAGGAAGAGCACAAGTGGAGGTGCTTTCTTCCTCAGTGGTAGATTAGTCTCTTGGCATAGTAAAAAGCAAGAATCTATTTCGCTTTCCACAGCTGAAGAAAAATACATAGTTGTCACCTCATGTTTCTCTCAAGTTCTCTATATGAAACAAAAACTAAAATATATTTAGGTAGAATATTCATAACCTATTTCCATTATGTGTGACAATTCTAGTGCAATCAATATCTCTAAAAATCTAGTCATGCACTCACAAACCAAGAACATAGCTATTAAGTACCATTTCTTGAGATAAAAAGTAAGTGAAAAAGAAGTTCAACTTGAATATGTGAACATTGGTGAGAAAATAGCTGATATCCTTACAAACCATTACCCAAAGACACATTTGAGTATTTGAGAATGAGATTGGGAGTTTTATCTCCCTCTTCTAACACTTAGTTGGATAAGGACGTTCATGTTTCAGGGGGATCTTATTATATTTCATTTTACATCCCCGAGTTTTTTCTACTCCAAGGAGGTAGAAGTGTTAAGTGTGAAGTTCAAGGAGAGTTGGTTCTTGATACAGAGATGGTTGTTGCTCTAACAGTAGTTTCTGATGTTTTTTTCCCTTTCCAAGATTATTTCTACTCTTTATGCTAGCACCTTGCTATGTTCATGATAGGCGGATACAATCTGAAAGTGATGTGTTCAATCAGTTGTCTATTAAGTTTTATACCACAAGGGGAGAAGATGGTCTACAAGTTATGCGTGCATAATGGTATCTAATCTACAAGTGATCTTTATGTCATCCTTTTCCATTTTTGTCAAAGGGGGAGAAAAGTGTTTGCAAGTTTATCTAGATGAAGGAAATACAACTTCAGTTGGCAGCATAGTGATTCGATTGGTTGACATCAATGCCAAAGGGGGAGATTGGCATTATATGGAGCTTGTTGGCATTTAAGTTTTTTTGGTTGGAATTATATTGCCATTGATGTCAACTCATGGTATACAATGTTTGTATGAAACTACAGGAATAGATTTAGCTATAGAAACATCTCAATTTTTAGTTTTACAGTAGTGTGTAGTTCATGCGATAGGAAGACGACTGCCTAGAAACAAAAGCTTTATAGTGACCGACCTTAACAGTTGGTTACTATTTTAATGTGCAAAAATCCAACTTTGTAGCTTGGACCAATGTGTGAAAGTTGGCGTTGCTAAAGGATATTGGAAGAATAATGACTTTGTAATTATCTAGAGTTTGGCCAACTAAATCATTTTGTATCTACTAGGGTTTTATGTATGCATAGATTTTTGTTGCATGTGGCTACAAAAGATTGGTTTTTCTTCTATTAGTGCTCAGAGATTATGACAGCTACAAGATAACGTGGTGTTGGTTCAACCCTAAGTTTAAATTTTTTGTTTGTCATTTTCTACAACACAAGGTATGGTAGTTGTTTTTTATCAATGCTTATCAAATTTTTACCTCTCTTTAAGTTTCTTTGGGATGGGTCAAATAAAATTAGATGTTATTCATTCTTGGCTTATCCATGAAGTATCCTTCTATAGCAACGATTGAATGAAAAAAATATTCAAATATTTTTGTTTAAGTTAACTCTTGCAGTTTCTGGGGATGCCCTAAATAAGAAATTTTATTGCAGATTAGACATTACAATTAGATTTGCAAGTTGTAGATAATATTTGGCAGATCAAATCGACAAGAATCTGATTGTTTTTGTGATTAAAATATAGAAGAAGCATATTTTATTTCATGGCAACTAGTTTAAAGAGGAGAAGCAACATCAAATCCTTCAGCTGCTCAAGAAGAGCATTAAATATTTGCAGATGGAATAATAGGAGAATAAGATTTAGGTTTATTAATGTTCTGCAAAAAGTTTCTACAAAGATTTATCAGAAATATGCAGATAGATTGCTATAGAAAATTCAAAAAGCTACTGACAATAAATTGCAGAAAATATTTGTGTGAAGATTAGGGCTACGATTTCTTCCTTGATCTACAGGAGTAATATATAACAAAGTTTGTTATTCATTGTTGATGTATGTGCATGGTGTTCACCTCTAGTGCAGTGAGAGAGAAAGGCTCTGAGTGGAGAGCAAAGAGGTGTGAGAAGAGAAGATAACTCTATGAAAATAGAGTATGTATTATTTCTTAGTGTTAAATGTTTATTTCTAAAGAAGAGTGTGAGGGTCTATGATATGTGTTTGAAAGAAACTTATCATGTGGATGTAGAAGAGTTCATATAGTTTGGTGTGAAGCTAAAAAAAAATAAAAAATAAGGCATTCAAGAGTACTTGTAGAGACAGTTAATGATTGAAGAATATAATTTTTTTGAGAACAACAAATCAGCAAAGTCTTCATAAGTTCATAAATTTATATGAGTTAAAAAATATCATTTGTAATTGTTGGACTCAAGGAACATTGAGAGGGGGGGTGAATCATTGTTCAAAAAAACCTAAATCATAAACCAGATATTAAACCATTCATAGTGCATAACAATAGTAAAGATGCAACCACAAGAAGAAAACATTCATAACACCATGACACCAATATTTTTATGTGGAAAACCTTGTTAGGGGAAAAACCATGGTGGAGGTCCATCCAAAAGTGTATACTCTGTTAAAAGTATGAAAAATAAAAGGGAATGCACATGCATTTAGGCTCACTTCCTAGAGCTCATTGCTCAAAATAAATAAGGGTCACTACCTTATAGAATATTTGTATTACAACAAAAAGATGAACTGAAAAGATAGCATCTGCGAATACCTGGTTATAGTTTCAATTAAGCTCTCAAAATAATATCTTGACCTTATGTTAGATTCAACACTTAAGCTTTGTTCTGCTTTACTCTACTCTACTCACATCACCACATACACACACATTCATGCTCTCCAAAATGGATTCACTAAACTCATATATATATATATATATATATCTACTACCAAATATCATTAGTTGCTTCATGTCGACTTCAACAAGATATATTCAACTAAATATAAAGTATTTATTACTTAGTTGGCTCAATTCTCCAAAAATGCTTAATGTGTATCTTCCAAAGTCGGATATAGCTTAGTCGGGGACCCAAGAAAAATTTCTAAGCACAAAAAAAAATACACAAACACTTTTTATGCATCTGCACACGCTACGTGCATCATGTTGGCCTTCTTGCACTGATCAATAGGAAATTATCCTACCGAACCTCCAAGATTTCACTCTGATTGATGCACCATCACAAAAACTCATTAATAAGGTATAGTAGATACATAACATCCTTCATCTAAGATCCACAACCCAAAATGATGATCTGGTGAAACATCATACTAATCAGATGCTCTGTTCTCCATTTACTGTTCCGGTAATACCCTATTTTGCACTGTCTATTAGTATGATTATATCAAGATCTACGGACCAGAGGGATGACTTGGGTTACCATCAATGACCACACTATATGCTAGAAAACTCCCCAAAATTCCAATGATCTCCCCCTTTGGCATTGATGGCAATACTTAGTGAAAAATGACTTAGTGTTGGAAAACATAATTGTACTTCCAAAGTGCAAAATGCCAACAATGTTCTCAACATAGCTCCCCCTAAGCATGGTAAGGAATTTTTAACTGCATTCTCTCCCCCTTTGAGATCAATAAAAAAAATTAATTTGATCTCAGCATTCTTCTTCCCTTTTGTTGTCTGAAATGTAACTAAAAACTTTCTCTAACTCCCCAAAATTTGCTTGCTCTTTTCCAAAAAGACTTCAAAAATTGAATAGGTGCAAAACATGCACTCTCTCCCCACTTATGTATTATATCCCCCAAGATTGCTTCAAAATTTTAAAGAGATTCAACTACTACCAAGGTCAAAAGATTACCTTATACTTCTCCTTTATTTATGGAAGGAATTTCTTCCAAGCTTCCACTGAGATTCCAATGATTAGAATTAGGCTGTTATTTGTAGATGTTTGATTTATGATCTTGACAAGAGATTCATGAATTGTAATCTCTTTCTCTAGCTTCTCTCCTTTCTTTAGAACTTCAATTAGCTACTCTAACCTTCCTTCAGTCAAGTCCTTCACCTTCCAAAAGGTTTCCACAAGCCTATCTTTGTTGTATATAACTTTTGCATGCTTCGATTGCAATTTTTGAATCCTTTTCTTCACAATACCATCCATGTCCTAATACATGTTATAATCTTAACCAATTTTGTTCAGTTTAGCTTCTATTTGATCCAACTTCTCCTTATACTTCCCAACTGCATGGGGCCACTGAAGACAATAATTGTAGATGTTGTTTACTACACTAATGCAATGTCTCAATTCATTCATCTTCTTCTTCAAATGTGTAAGCGACAACCTAAATTGTTCTTTCAGATGCAAGATTATCTCATCCTCTTCTTTGTCCTGAGACTCTGAAGTCATAACTTCCTTTATACACTCAATCATTTCCTCAAAAAACACATTCTTCAGACTTTCCAAATCAATATTGTTGTATTTAAAATAAGTACCTAAAGTGCTTTCGATCAAATCATGTTCAAATGAGGGTTTAAAAAGCCCTTTTGTAGCTTCACACACCTAAATTTTATCATATTAAATTTGTTTCCCTAAAAAATCCAAAAAACCTGCTTTCTTAGATAGCAAGGAAAAAATTCATCAACGGACCTTCCATTCTTCAAATTTCTGTGCAAATAATCATTAACATAATTTAAGACTGCTAGCACATCTACTGACAAGATCCTGCATATCGATGCCAACATCTGACAAGAGGGGGACAAAGGATTTTCTTGAATATCTCCCCCCAGACCTAATGGCCTAAGATCGATTCCTGGAGGAATTACCAAAACTGGATTCTGGTGCAGACTTACTTCCTTCTTTAGAATCACTCCTTTTTACCCATGTTTTCTTCATCTGATCCCTTATCTCTTACACAGTTACTTTTTCTTTTCCTTTATCATTCTTCTAAGAAGTTCTGATCCTTTATACTAGACCTCCCCTATCCATATTTTTGTTTTGGTAGAATCTTGCAATATGCCTGAATTTGTTGCAATCATAGCACATAGGATTTCTTTGTTTCATTATATCATTCCACTTATTTTCTCTAGATCTGCAATGTTTAGCAATGTGCCCAAGCCTTTCGCAGGTGTAACATTTAGTATTCTTTATACTGACTGAGTTGTTTGACTTTCTTTTGCACTCAATTAACTTGTGTCCAAACTTATTACAGCTAAAACACTAACAAGAAAATGATGGAATTCTTGAATTTACTTTACTTTTACACTAAGATGCCATATGACCAATTTTTTTACAAACACAGCACTAGCCATTAAACTTTTGAGCATTAGGTTGTCTTACCGGATGTCCTTTTCCTTTGTTTATTTGATTTCCTTTCTTAAAATCCTTCTATTCATATCCGAAGCATTCTCCCTTTTCATATCCAAGGCCTCTTACGTCATTTGCATCTTTCTATCCATTAGTTAGTTCATCAAGCTTAGTAGAATTGATCTTAAACTTTTCTTTATATTCATTAGTAGTAGAAAGTTCACTTCTGAGAACAATTATCTACCTTTCAAGTTCTTGTTCATGATCTCTAGATTGATGCAATTTAATCTCCAGCTGAATGAACCCACTATTAGCACGGCTGCATTCTCTTTTAAGGATTGGGATAGATTCTCCTCACTCTTCTTTCTTTCTTCAATCCCCTTAGTCATCTTCATCACCATGGACAGTATCTCAAGCTTTAGAGTAGCTTTGTTTCTAGCAAGCTTTTCACATTCTTCAGTTATCTCTTTCAAGGTTTGATTCAGATGAGCATCTTCCATGCTTTTATTTTCTTTCTGCTTTAGTTGATCACATATCTCCTTCCTCTTTTCTCTTGATTTATTGATTTTATCCTTTAGTGACTGAATGAATTTTTTAGCATCTATAAGATTTGATTTCAATTCTAAGACTTCTTCTTTAGACTGATCCAGATCTTCAAGTGCCACCAAGAGTTGTTGTTCAAGATTACTAGATCCCATTGCTTCAAGATCCACCTCAAGCTGTTAAAATTCTACAGAGGAACCTTGCTTTGATACCAATTGTTGGACTCAAGGAACACTGAGAGGGGAGGTGAATCAGTGTTCAAAAAAACCTAAATCATAAACCAGATCTTAAACCATTCATAGTGCATAAACAAAAGTAAAGATGCAACCTGTTAGCTCTCAAAAATACAGGTTTGAACCAAGAAAGGTTGCCAAGCTTTCACGACGTTTCAGGGTAACAGAACAAGGTTTGAAACAATCAAACCTTCTACTCTTCAGGTGCTGCAAGACCTAGGTGGGTGTACCTTTCTGAATAGTGCAGACTTAACTTGTGATTATCCTTCTGAAATGCTTTGTCCACAATCACAGATGATAGTGAACAAATGAAACCAAACTTGATAGCTACCTTCTGATCTAAATCCTAGAATGCTTAATTAATAGATGTAAAGAGATTAAGTGAATTCAAAATGATGAAATGCAAAGACCAGTGCCTTGTTGGGTATGCAGAGTCAAACGAAACAGAGGTGAGCAACTTATTCTGGCAAAAAATCAAATTGTAGGCATATGATCTATTTATAACTTGTATAAACAATGCAAGATTATGATTACTAAGCTCTACTTTAAGAATCCAGATGAATTCCCCCCTGATTACTGTGATCAACAGAAAGGATTTAATCCCTACTTGAGAGAACCAGTCAATTAATCACATAGATACAACAAATGTGCACCGATAAACTAAGAATCAACTTGGAGATAGCTTTAGCAATGCTTTTCAATAAATTCAACATACAATTGATACTAGAAACAACCTGCCACACCAGCTGATTTTATTTGAAACCACCATTTGAAATCATGCACATAGTCTCTGAAAAGAGAAAATTATCCTACTGTAGCCATCTGACTACCTACTGCTTTTTATCTAAAATCTGATGATTCAATTACAATCTGAGTGCATATAAATACACCAGCATATGAAAATAAAACACTTCGAAATATCACGTTGGCCCTCCATAGAATTCAGGCTCCAATCGAGCTGGCAAGCAACAGTCAAAATTCCAATTACATGTTGGCCACAAGATCAAAAATTATATTACTACCAGTGACAGTCGTCAAGATAGGCCTGAAGGTATGCCGAAGGAAAAATAACGTTGATCGCTCCCTACTAGTGTTCCCCCGCTCCACATGCTTCGCCGTGACAATCCATTTGTTACACCGAAGTCAAGAAATGTCGCTTAGTTTCATTATAGCCCACTGTTGTCGTTGAGATGTCATATAGATTCAAAATGCTTCATCGAAATGTATTTCCTTTATGTGCTTTCCATTCGCTAAGACATAGGATTTATCTTGCCGAAAACTCTTTTTGTTCTAATCACTGTCGCCGTAGCATCCGACCATCGGAGAGACATCATAGAGATTTTATCGGGTTATACCGAAAGCCACATACTGAACCTCGTCGGCAAGACATACTGAGTTTGCCAAGACACTATAACGAAGCAACATTAGCCATATCGAAGAACCCTAAAGCGCCAGTCGGTATAACAAGCGGACATCGCCAAGACCTTTCAACGAAAGGTATAACCCATGCCGAAAGCAAATCACAAGATACCGTCGGCAAGACTCAATAGATTCGCCATGACATATATTGATGTCCCAAGCCTTCGCCGATAGAACTTTTCAAATGCAGTTTGGTAAGATACGGATGTTTCGCTATGACCTTCACCTGAATATGATTTCCTATGTCGATAAGTATCTCATCTTTCGCCAAAACAAAACCAAGGTCTCGCCGACAACCACCTGTAAGTAAGATCCAGTCGCTGTGACAAATGATAAGTCTTGCCGATAGGAAATATAGACTTATGCAAGTAGAAAACGCTCAATGGGTCGGGGAGACAATAGGAAACCTATGCCGATATGAACCAGAATGTGAAAAATGCATGATCCAACGGATTGAATGGGACAAGATAGCAAAATATAGGTGAAGTATGCATATGGTAAGATCAAATCTAGAAATTTATAGGTGAAAACATATGTAAAAACACCAGATTTTTACAGTTCTAATAGTGGCTCCATTTGGGGATGAATGATAGTTAGATCATTGCAAGGATCCAGAATCTTGGGTGAGCAGACCAGACGCAAAATGATGAACTAGTGAGCAAAATGGAAATGGAAATGAAGGAATGAATGCAAACTGAATGCAAGATGAAGATGAATGCAAATCCCTAAACTACTGTGCATGGAAAAGAATTTTAAAGAGGATAAGCAAGAGTTGTCCATGCACTGGCAACCCTTAATCCTCTGTGTTGCTTCATCTGTTCCGAGTTGTTACAATCTGAAACTCAAACCAAGCTTTCCCCTGTCAAACACCTGGTTTTGCATTGAGTTCATCAAATTCTTCTTGAAGATACTCATGCAATCTTTCCTATCATTGTTATTGCAAGTTCTTAGAGTATCATCATGCCTGGTTTGGCCCAAAATCCCTACACCATCTTGTAATGCAAATTCTTCAACCTTTTGGGACAGACCCCTATTATTTTCAACATTCAAGATGCATGCATGTGAAATAAAATATTCCTTATTATCTTCCTCATTGCTATGTATCATAAAACATTCACTCAGCTGAATAAAAATTTCACAATCAAAGTGCCCCTCTTGAGAAACAAAAGATTCTGTCAAATTAATATTATCTGAAACAAGTGAATTTGAAACCCTATGCACCTCTTCAATATCTCCATTTGGAGACAATACTGGATCATGACTCATGTTTTCAATATCATGCATGTGTGAACCAATAAAATTTGGAACATTATCATCCTTGGTATGCAGACAGATGTCTTCTCCACATGAGTTAGAAACTTTACATACCTTATCCCGAATTGAAGAAGACCTTTGATCAACACAAAAAGCATCACCATCATTCCAAGAAATGCACATGGAGTCATAAGAATCTTTACACAAAGACTTTTCACTGTCAAAGAAAAAGTAAGCTGGAGACAAAACCTTAGAATCACCCTGATGTGTATATCTCTGACATTCAAGAGTTAATAAATCTGAAATTTGCTCATAGCTGAGTAAACAAGTTTCCATATTTTCATTATTATAATCATACTCATCACTTTTTTCATCATCAAAAAGAGGCCCAGGAGCAAAAGAGAATGAAAAATAACCAGCATAGTCACTTGTTCCATAACTTGACACATCACTTTGTTTATCTAAAAATACCTTTTGCTCAACATCAAATGGGTTTGAAAATACCTGAAATTCATTCTGGGGAAAATCTTTGCAAAACATTATCTGATCATCTTTTAAAACTTCATCATGCAATGGGCCTGAAATTTTTTGGAAACCATTCTCAAATTTACAAACCTCCTCTTCATCGAATGTATCTTTGTAGCTTTCAACTGCAGTTGGAGGCATTGTATATTCAATATCAATATTTCCCATTGCCTCTTCATCCCGATCTTTATAAGAGGTAGAAGAATCCTCTTGCTGCATATCAAAATCCACAGGTGCATCTTCAAAATCTAAATACTCATTTGATCCCTCATAACACAAACTTCCCTTCTTGTCACAATCTGTTATACAAGAGAGATCTCTTGTACCTTCATCTTCACTATGCAAGCAATCACAGGAATCATACTGACTTGCACATATCTCATCATTTGTTGGAAGCATTGTTTGATCAATTTCTCTACACTCATCAGAAGTACAATCATTGGAATCAACATTGACAGTGTTCTCATACCCTATCTCCTCCATGGCATCAATGAACTTATTCAAGTGACCACATGCACACTGTATTGATGACCATGACCAATAAGTTGATTCAGGCTTCCATACTTTTATGAACTGTGCAACAAAAAAGGGTCTTGCAGGCTTACAGTCAGGAGGCAATTGCATGAAGACACTCATCATCCTATTGTACAGAGAAGTAAAATCTTCTCCTTCATACTTCCTTATGCCAAGAAATGCATCCAAAATATTTCTGACATATTCATCAGCATTAGATTGTTGGTTCTGATACATACCTTGCTATGAATTCTGGCTGATATCTCCAAGTGAATTAGAATTATGCTGCCCTTGACATTGATCACACTGACATTCTTGATAACTTGCCAATCTTTGTCCAGGAGGGACTGGATAAGCATTTTCTTGCTCCTGCTGTAAATTATGATTTTCTTGAATCTCCAATAACCCTTGGGAAGCCCAACTTGGTGTAGATAGATCTCCATATTCCTCAAGAAATCGATCCTGAAATCCTTGGAGAGATTTAATAGAAGCTACCGGTAGGTTGTTGAACCAATCCCTAGCATCTTCAATAAGTGATATCACAAACAACGTCATATGTAAATCCTCATATGGCATATCCAAACCCTCGATGAAATCATTGAAGCTCCTCAAATGATCCTCTGCAGTGATTGTGTTACTCCCTGTAAACTTAGGGACAAGGCTTCTCCAATTCATATCCATAGGGTAAGGGTACAGCTGAAGCCCTGTCAGATCGAACTGCTTGATCACTATTCTGTACAGATGGGGAGGGAAAGGTGGATACATATTCTGCTGTGCATGATATGCACTACATTCATTGTGAAAATTTCCAATTGTATTATCAAGCATTTGAGGAGTCCAATGCCTTCCTGCATTTGTGTGTTCATTCATTCCATACACACATTCCATTCTTCAAATTTTTTAGAGTCACCACCTACTTTTCCAAAAGTAGGAAAATAATTCTTTCTGATCTTCTCCCAGCGGAATCACCTTTTCTGAAACTTTTCAAATTACAACTTCTTCTTTAATGACTCTATATGATGGTCTTCAACTGAATCTTCTGATGTATTTCCCCAGTAGAGTTGCCAATTTGTTAGTTGTGTGACTCGGATGGGGAGCTACAAACTACACAATTATGAATCTCTATTTGAAGACCTGATTTAAAAATTTGTATGACTCTATAAGGAAAGGCTGTCTGCCACCAGATTTTCTCAAGTTATTCCCCAGCAGAGTCGCCAATTTGTTAGCTCTCAAAAATGCAGGTTTGAACCACGAAAGGTTGCCAAGCTTTCACGATGTTTCAGGGTAACAGAACAAGGTTTGAAACAATCAAACCTTCTACTCTTTAGGTGCTACAAGACCTAGGCAGGTGTACCTAACTGAATAGTGCAGACTTAACCTGTGATTATCCTTCTGAAATGCTTTGTCCACAATGGCAGATGATAGTGAACAAATGAAACCAAACTTGATAGCTACCTTCTGATCTAAATCCTAGAATGCTTAATTAACAGATGTAAAGAGATTAAGTGAATTCAAAATGATGAAATGCAGAGACCAGTGCCTTGTTGGGTATGCAGAGTCAAACGAAACAGAGGTGAGCAACTTATTCTGGCAGAAAATCAAATTGTAGGCATATGATCTGTTTATAACTTGTATAAACAATGCAGGATTATGATTACTAAGCTCTACTTTAAGAATCTAGATGAATTCCCCCTGATTACTGTGATCAACAGAAAGGATTTAATCCCTACTTGAGAGAACCAGTCAATTAATCACACAGATACAACAAATGTGCACCGATAAACTAAGAATAAACTTGTTATTTCAATTTAAACAACCAGAAAAAATCAACTTGGAGACAGCTTTAGCAATGCTTTTCAATAAATTCAACATACAATTGATACCAGAAACAACCTGCCACACCAGCTGATTTTATTTGAAACCACCATTTGAAATCATGCACATAGTCTCTGAAAAGAGAAAATTATCCTACTGTAGCCATCTGACTACCTACTGCTTTTTATCTAAAATCTGATGATTCAATTACAATCTGGGTGCATATAAATACACCAGCATATGAAAATAAAACACTTCAAAATATCACGTCGGCCCTCCATAGAATTCAGCTCCAATCGAGCTGGCAAGCAACGGTCAAAATTCCAATTACATGTCGGCCACAAGATCGAAAATTCTATTATTACTAGTGACAGTCGAAGGCAGCCTGAAGGTATGCCAAGGAAAAATAACGTTGATCGCTCCCTCCAGCGTTCCCCCACTCCACATGCTTCGCCGTGACAATCCATTTGTTACACCAAAGTCAAGAAATGTCGCTTAGTTTCGTTATAGCCCGCTGCTGTCATTGAGATGTCATATAGATTCAAAATGCTTCATTGAAATGTATTTTCTTTATGTGCTTTCCATTCGCTAAGACACAGGATATATCTCGCCGAAAACTCTTTTTGTTCTAATCACTGTCGTAGCATTCGACCATCGGAGAGACATCATAGAGATTTTATCGGGTTATACCGAAAGCCACATACTGAACCCCGTCGGAAGACATACTAAGTTCGCCAAGACACTATAACAAAGCAACATTAGCCATACCGAAGAACCCTGAAGCATCGGTCAGTATAACAAGCCGACATCACCAAGACCTTTCAACGAAAGGTATAACCCACACTGAAAGAAAATCACAAGATACCGTCGGCAAGACTCAACAGATTTGCCATGACATATATCAATGTCCCAAGCCTTCGCCAATAGAACTTTTCAAATGCAGTTCAATAAGATACGGATGTTTCGCTATGACCTTCACCTGAATATGATTTCCTATGCTGATAAGTATCTCATCTGTCGCCAAAACAAAACCAAGGTCTCATCGACAACCACCTGTAAGTAAGATCCAGTCGCTGTGACAAATGATAAGTCTTGCCGATAGGCAATATAGACTTATGCAAGTAGAAAACACTCAATGGGTCGGGGAGACAATAGGAAACCTATGTCGATATGAACCAGAATGTGAAAAATGCATGATCCAACGGATTGAATGGGACAAGATAGAAAAATATAGGTGAAGTATGCATACGGTAAGATCAAATATGGAAATTTATAGGTGAAAACATATGTAAAAACACCAGATTTTTACAGTTCTAACACAACCACAAGAAGAAAACATTCATAACACCATGACACCAATATTTTTACATGGAAACCTTGTTAGGGGAAAAACCACGATGGAGGTCAATCCACAAGTGTATACTCTATTAAAAGTATGAAAAATAAAAGGGAATGCACTTGCATTCAAGCTCACTACCTAGAGCTCACTGCTCAAAATAAAGAAGGCTCACTGCCTTACAAAATGTTTGTATTACAACAAAAAGATGAACCTGATAGCATTTGCAAATGCCTGGTTATAGTTCCAATTAAGCTCTCAAAAAAATTTCTTGACCTTCTATCAGATTCAGCACTTAAGCTCTATTATGCTCTACTCACATCACCACATACACACACATTCGTACTCTCTAAAATGGATTCATCGAACTCATATATATATCTGCTACCAAAGATCATTAGTTGCTTCATGTTGGCTTCAACCAAATATAAAATATTTATTACTTAGTCAGCTCAGTTCTCCAACAATGTTTAATGTGTATCTTCCAAAGCTAGCTACAGCTTAGCTGGGGACCCACACAAAATTTCCAAGCACAAAAATAATTACACAAATACTTCTTATGCATCCACACACACTACGTGCATCATGTCGGCCTTCATTCACTTATCAATAGGAAATTATCCTACTGGACCTCCAAGCTTTCACTCTGATTGATGTGCCATCACAAAAACTTGTCAATAAGGTATAATAGATATATAACATCCTTCATCTAAGATCTGCAACCCAAAATGATGATTAGGTGAAACATCATACTAACTGGATGCCCTATTCTCCATTTACTGTTCCGATAATACCCTGTTCTGCACTTTTTCTACCGGTATGATTATATCCAGATTTGTGGACCAGAGGAATGACTTGGGTTGCCATCCATGACAACACTCTATACTAGAAAACTCCCCAAAATTCCAATAGTAACATGGTATTGAAATTGTAATCATAAATATCTTATTGTAAACTTATCTAAGTGGCTACTTAGATTATGGGTAGAAGTTCCTTTGAGTTGGTGCTCATAAACTAGGAATTGGTGTTCCTTTATGCTGGTTCCCATACATTATAATAGAAGACATTTTCATTGTGAGGTTGGATTGGAGCAGTAGCCTCCAATAGCTATTCTCACTAAGGTTTTTTCCCATCTTGGGTTTTCCCTAGTACATCTTGTGTTGTGGGATGCATTTTGTGTGTTTGGATTAGTTTCCTATCTTATGCTATTAGTTCATGCTTTTTGTAATTGCTTCCATATTGCATAGAAAGTTAAAATTTTTAGTTCAATGATTCACCCCCCCTCTCAGTGGACTTTGTGTTCCTTCAAGATTACCTCAGAATTGCTCCAAAATCACTTCGAGATTGCTTCAAGGTTGCTCCAAGTCATCTTTCAAACTCTTCAATTGCACAAGTGATCAAAAAGACTTATGAACTTTATTTTATACACCATTAGTTTTCCCTCATTTGTATTAAATGCGACAGTCTTCAAAAGCTAATAAAAACCCTATTTCTCTGTATTGAAAACCCTAAATTGCTCTACAAATAAACATTTTTGCAACTTTCCTTCTGATTTCTTTTGCATAACCTCTATTTACTCATATTTTTCTACAACATATCCTAATGCTAGCTTTTGAAACACCATACATTTAAGGGGTGTGAACCATTTGAATCTAGACCTTGCACAAACACAATAAACATGCAAACAATTAGATCAAACACAAGGTTAGAAACAAATGATTCCTCAAGAAATCCATTTGAAATTTGCAAAAGATAAGAAATGAAAATGAAGAACACAAATGAAACAATTAAATCCTATCTAATGCAAGCAAACTCTTGATCTCTTGAGGGAGTTGGTGCCAATTTGATGTGGAAATTGGCCCTTTCCCAACTCCAATGCTAGCTTTGATGATTTGATGAAGATGATTGATCCACTTTGATGAAGATTGATGAATGCTCCAAGCTAAAATCTGCAAAAAACCTAGCTAAATGAGATGGATGAGGATTGCTAAGTATTTTAGCATAGTAACTTTGCATAATTGTGGATGATCAAATGCATGGTGAAGCATTCTATTTATAGAATGTTGAAATGGAAACAAAGCCAAAATAGAGCAATGTGGGACAAAGATTTGGCCAATGGAAAAATGCCACTTGTCCAAATGTGATTGGATGAGGAATGAGCAAGTTTTGACAAATGTGCCAATAAATGCATTTTTTGAATTTGAATTTTGAGAAAAGACATGTAAGAGGGGGAAAGAAAATTGCATTGAATGCCACTTGGCTCAAGGCAAGGACATGTAAGAAGAAGTAAATGCCTTGTTGGAAGGACTTGTAAGAGAGAGTAAATGACATGTTGGAAGGACATGTCATTCAAATTTTGAATTTGAAATAGAAGAATATTCCTCCAAAAGATGCTTTGTTGAGGGAAAATGAAGATTTAATAAATCAATAAATTGATTTATTTGTGCAGAATGAAATGCCTAGAGAATGCAAGTGGGTGAGATTAGTATTTAATCATGGTTAGATTAAATAAATGATTATTATGTTAGTTTAATAATGATTAGGTGAGTTGACTTATTTTGACTTAGATTTTTGGATTAATTTAAATCAAACAAGAGAGGAAATGATTTAATGAGTTTAATTAACTAAACATGTTTTGATTATTTAATTAAAGAGATTGAAGTAAGATTAAATTAAATAAGATTTTAATTTATTCAATTTAATAGATAGACTTTAGAGATTTAATTAAATAAAATTAATTATTTAATTAAAATAGGGATAGAGAATGATTTAAGAGACTTAATTAAACACATGATTTGTTTAATTAAGAGAAGAAAACAAATGAATTTAATCAAATAAAGATATTCAATTAAATGGTTAGGTCAGGGAATGATTTAGGATGAAATGATGTTAGTAGATCAGATTTAGATGCGCAATGTCAACTTGTACATTTTGTGTGTCTACATTTTGCCCCTCTTTGAAGCAATGTACTTGTTGCATTGATTCAAAGAATGATCTTGTCATGATCAAAATCAAAAATATTCTGATTTTTCGGATGCCCCACTATTGCCCCAGTGAGAAGAATTGCACTGGTATATTGGCCCCTCGAGATGTTGAATGGGAATGCCAATTGCCAATCAAAATCGCGATAAAATGCGAGAGGAGTGGTTGATGTAGATGAATGGACATTCATTAGCTGTGGGTAGCTTCATGTACCAACTGGGATAGAAATGTTAGTAAAGATAGAAGAATGTGATAGAAGAATGAAAGAATGAGATGATCATGCAAATGGTGATGACTACTTGCCGTGGAGTTGGGATTTTCAAAGGGCAGATTTCCTTATGTTTGATAATACATGCAGTACGATGCATCAAGGTATCGAGAACCAGGATGGCATTGTACCTAGTGTGATGGACTTTGACTCGACAAATCAGATAGGAGTATTCTTGTCCACACCTGACATACGGAACCCTGTCTAGAAAATAGTTCAGATATTTCAAATATCTCGGACCAAAACATAGGAAGGCGAGCCTTTCTATGTGGTCAACAAGAAACTTAAAACACCCTTGCTATAGACTAAACAAAAGCACGCATGACCAAGGTTATATTACAAAGATATCCAACAAGCACATCAGAAAAAAGATAATGATCGTTGCCCCATTCCTATCTCTCTAAATCCTTCGTTCGGACATCATCGAGAGGTCCTTGGAATGAGCACAATGAGATAAATCAAACAAGATAAAGTAAGTGAGCAAACAAACTAATGTTCTTCGTACCGTTAGCCGAGAGAAATGATGTTTTGAAAGATGGGAGCCGAGACTTATTGCCAAAAGATAATGTCCATTGTCGGAATGGATCCTAGGACATGTTAATGACACGTCGTTTCATTTACCCAAAGTGGTTGGTTTGATAAAAGTGCCCATTGTCGGAACGGATCCTAGGACATGCTTTTATCAAACGATGATGAAATTGATTTATGATTTATATTCCATTGATAAGAAAAGAGTTGACCAACTTGCTTGCTGACTGACCTATACTTGAGATTTTGACAGTTTAGGTTTTCACATTTGACTGCTAGACTTGTTTCTGACTGTTTTACCAAAGGTTAAGGGTGATGACAATTTATTATGGATGATTGATTATTGCGAGTGTAAGCGAGATGAAGTGAATAGTTTTTTCAAATATTTGGATGTTTTTGGAGTTTTACCATGTTTGAGGCTATTTTGAAATTATTTTTGAAGTTTTCAAATGTTTTGATTTTCAATTTCAAATGCTGAGATTTTCTAAGATTTTGACCAAGAACTAACCTAAAGACCTATCCTAGGGGCCTCGGTGTCGGCCGAATTAGCCTTGCATATTATGAGACCACATAGTTAAGTG
The DNA here is from genome assembly GCA_007258455.2 of Sequoia sempervirens. Lineage (NCBI taxonomy): Eukaryota > Viridiplantae > Streptophyta > Pinopsida > Cupressales > Cupressaceae > Sequoia > Sequoia sempervirens. Next base: position 23,447 of record VDFB02356202.1, read on the forward strand.
ACAACTTGACGATTTTAAATTAAGATATACATGATGAAATGTCGATTTATTATAGCCGGACTCCTATAGGACTGACCTAAATGTCTTTCGGGGGATAATCGAAAGATCAACCTTGCCCCTCGTTCGATTTCGAGACAAGCGTGGATTGAATTAAAACTGACTCTGTTTTTACTTTTGAATGACTTTTGACTGTTTTGGATTTTTGCAATGTTTTTGAATGTTTTGGATTTTTACGATGTTTGATGTTTTGGATTTTCGATGTTTTACGGACCTTAAAAGATCATACGAATCCCGTCCAGATGAGAATATTGCCCCGATGTGATAGACTACTCCGATATAGGCAGGACAAATTGACCTTTTAAGTGGGCCGAGTAGCTCTAGGAGGAATCATGACACAAACGCAAGACCAAGCTATGGTGCAGATGCAGATGGAAGGGTAAAATGCAAGATATGTGATGGGTGAGTGAATGATGCAAAGCAAGTCACGGAGACCAAGATGGATGGAGAGTGCTTATTTACACAAGGTGCCTGTTTGCCAGGTTTTCACCAAGGTACTTGCCCAAAGTGCCACCAAAGTGGTTTTCACTAGAGGGCAATTGCTATAACTACTATTTTTCTTGATTTTTATTTTTATTTTTATTTTTATTTTGTCACCAAAGAGCGCTTTGTTGCCGGAGTTTTGCGAAATAACCATTTTTTCAGGACTTTTTCTAATTTTTTGGATTTTTGGTTTTATACCCTAGAAGATTTAGGCATAAAACTTTTTGAGATGGGAGCTATTCATTGGCTCTGTGAAGTTCAGTGTTAATCTTGATATACCCACGATTTGTAGCTTGCTGTGATGACAAAGGGTCCTAGCCAGTTGGGTTCAAACTTGCCCTTGCCATTTGGGTTCAAGACATTCTTCTGATTCTCTTTTAGCACCAATTCTCCAACCTGGAAAGTTCTGCTTGTGATTTTCTTGTTGTAGCTCCTTTTCAGTCTATTCTGATACACTTGCAGATGGTTTAAAGCATCCAGACGTTGCTCATCCAATAGTTCCAGCTCGTTCAGTCTTGAAACTCGATACTCCTCATCCGTGATGAGGTTTTGCAATGATACTCTGAGGGATGGTAGCTCGATCTCAATGGGCAAGATGGCCTCTGATCCGTAGACCAAGGAAAATGGTGTGGCACCAGTGGGTGTACAGATGCTAGTTCGGTAAGCCCAAAGGGCAGGATTAAGCTGCAAATGCCAGTCATGACCTGTGTCATTGACTGTTTTCTTAAGGATTTTGAGGATGGTTTTATTTGTAACTTCTTCTTGGCCATTGCCTTGGGGATAGTATGGGGTGGAAAAGCGATGTTGGATTTTGAACTTATCACATAGGTCACGGACTTCCTGATTTTTGAATGGTGTCCCATTATCTGAGATAATGGCTTGTGGGACACCATAGCGGCATATGAGATAGTTCAGGATGAACTTTGAGATCTTCTTTCCAGTGACATAGGTCATTGGTATGGCTTCAACCCACTTTGTGAAGTATTCAGTTGCAGTTATAATGAATTTGTGGCCATTGGACGAGGTGGGTGAGATTTTCCCAATGAGATCGAGTCCCCACTGTGAAAAGGGCCATGGTGTGATGATTGGATGAAGCTCTTGAGCTGGAGCATGGATGAGGTCCCCGTGTTACTGACATTGTAGACACTTCTTGACGTATTCATGTGCCTCTCTGTCCATGGTAGGCCAGTAATACCCACTCCTCAGCAATTTCTTAGACAAGGTCATGCCACTCGAATGAGAACCACAGATGCCGTTGTGCACCTCATTTAGGGCAGCCGAAGCCTCCTCAGGGTTAAGACATCTTAGTAAGGTTCCTTCTATGCTTCTACGATAAAGGGTTTCTCCTAAAATGACAAAACGAGATGCTTTCTTGATAAAGGTTCGTCTAAGGCTTGAACGCAAATCGGCGGGAATGATACCTATCCTAAGGTATGTGTAAATGTCTTGGTACCACTGATCATTTGGACCAATGATTTCACCCACAAATTCTGACTCTGGTACCTTGAATGCTGGTACGAGAAGTTGCTCTACCAAGAAGTCATATTTTGGAACATTTGGAGGGATCTCTAAGAGTGATCCAATAGTTGCCATTGCGTCTGCTGCTCTATTGTTGGTTCTTGGTACTTGCTCGAATGTGATGTCAACAAAAGATTCCTTGAGATTTTCCACCATCCTTTTGTATGGAGTTAGCTTATCATCCTTTGTTTGGTACTCATTGTTCACTTGATTTATGATAAGCTGTGAATCTCCATATACCTTCAATGTCATAATGTTCCACTATACTGCTATCCTGAGACCTATAGTTAAAGCCTCATATTCTGTAATGTTGTTTGTACAAGGGAATGCTAGTTTGTATGATCTTGGTATACAATCCCCTTGTGGAGTGATGAAGAAGATACCAGCTCCTGACCCATGTTGTGTGTAGGATCCATCAAAGTATAGCTTCCAATGAGTAGCTATGTCAATGTTGAAAATGGATTCATCTGGAAATTCTGAAACAAGTGGGTTCTCCGCATAGATAGGTGCATCTGCCAGCTGGTCTGCAATGACCTGTCCCTTGATTGCCTTGTGCTCCACATACTCAATGTCATATTCTGATAATATCATTACCCACTTAGCCATTCTTCCCGTAAGCATTTCCTTTGAAAGAAGATACTTTAAGGGATCAATTTTAGCTATGAGTTTGATCTTGTGTGCCAACATGTAGTGTCTAAATTTTTGGGATGCAAACACCACTGCTAGGCAAGCTTTTTCAATGAATGTATAGTTTAACTCATGGCCCACCATTGTACGGCTGATGTAGTATATGGCTCTTTCTATTCCATTTTCAGCATGTTGTGCTAGGAGAGCACCAAGGGCTGCTGCAGTTGCTGAGATATAAAGGATCAATGGTTTGTTCTGAATTGGAGGCCTTAGTACTGGAGGTGTTAACAGATATTCCTTGATTTTGTTGAAGGCTTGTTCACATTTTTCATCCCATTTGTACGTTACCCCCTTGTGGAGTAAGTGAGAGTAAGGGATTTGTTTGTCTGCTAATTGTGCTATGAACCTGCGAATTGACTGAAGCCTGCCTTGGAGACCTCTCAGTTGTTTCAATGTCCTAGGAGCTTCCATTTCAAGTATTGCTTTCACCTTTGCCGGATCAATCTCAATGCCTCTCATTGACACTATGTAGCCCAACAACTTTCTTGATTGTACGCCAAAGACACACTTCTTGGGATTCAAACAAACCTTGTATTCTTCTAGTCTGTCAAAGATAGCACTCAAGACTGATATATGATCCTTCCTCTTTTTGGATTTTCCCAAGATGTCATCGACATAGTCCTCAACTATTTTGTGGATCATGTCATGGAATATTAGTGTCATGGCCCTTTGGTATGTGGCCCCGACATTCTTTAAGCCGAATGGCATTACGTTCCAGCAGTATGTGCCCCAAGGACAAGTGAAAGATGTTTTATGTTGGTCTTCCTCTGCAATTCTTATCTGATTATAGCCTGAAAATCCATCCATCAAGGAAAGCATCTCATGCCCCGCGGTCATGTCTACAATCATATCAATGTTAGGCAACGGAAAATCATCTTTTGGGCAAGCCTTGTTCAAGTCCCTAAAGTCCGTACAGATTCTTATGCCCCCAGTTGGTTTTGAAACCGGTACTAGATTGGAGACCCACTCAGGGTAGGCGATCGTTCGTATGAATCCCGCCTCTAGTAGTTTCTGGAGTTCCATCTTGACTAATAGAGCAATCTGTGGGTGCATCTTTCTCAACTTCTGTTTTACAGGTTTAGCTTCAGGATAAACTGCTAAGTGATGAACCACTACCTCTGGATCCAATCCTGGCATATCAGCATAGGTCCATGCAAAGTTTATCTTCCTCTCCTTTAAGAAGGTAGCCAACTCCTCTTGTTCTTTGCATAATAATGACTCAGCGTAGAATGTAATATGAGGAGTTTCTTGTGTTCCCAGATTGATGGGGTTGCACTTTTCTGCTAGCATAGCTGACTTTTCTTGGTGTATAGCTGTAAGAGGAAGATTGAATCCCCCATCCTCAGGCGCCTCAGAGAGGTTTTCACCATTAGATGCGTCCTTTCTTTTTACTTTTTTAGAGTCGGAGAGTGCCACAAGGTGGTTTTCACTCAAGGACTTGGAGATTATTCTCAATTTTTTATTTTTGCGACTGAGGGATTCAATCGTTTCTCCATAGTATGCATGTGTATCCAGCTCTATGATAAAACCTGCCTTATGATCCCCACATGGAATGTCATCCCTAAGTCCCATGAATTCTGAGAGCGCCTCATCGTTTTCAAACATGTCAAGAATTGGTGGTCCTCGTTGGTCGTAATCAATCAGTTGGGGATAGACTAATCAGATTTCATTGCTTTGGTTTTCAGACTCATAAGACAAGGTGCTAATCATAAGGACATTAGTATCCTCAAACAACAAAGGTAATCCTATTTCTAGTGACTCAGTTAAATCAGTGGGCATTCCTAAAGTCATGGAGGATTTTGGAGTAGCTACAGATTCCTGAGGAGGCATTCGGTTCTGTCTATCATGGGCACCTCGACCAAGTACAGTTACCTTAGGAGTAGGATGACCAATGCCAAGATTTTTTATTTTCTTCTCAGGTATAATGGGTATTACACGCCCGTTATTATCTTGGCCTAACCCTTGGTTCCGGTTATAGCCCATCAAGAGCATCATCTTCATACCTTTGTTTCGTTCATCCATAGGCAATTCAACTGCCGGTATATCATCTCGATAAAGGAGATGAGATAGGTCCCCCTCTAATGTTTCCTAACCAAGATCTCCTGCACTTGTGAAGGTAGGGTTTCGTTCATAGGATCCTTGAGATGTTGAAGCTTCTTGTGATTGTGGTCGTCCTCTTGATCTAGGAGATTGTGGTAGCTCTCCTACTACAAAAGCATTCTTAGGCATTGAATAGTTTCCACAACCATCATCTTGTATTATAACTTTGATATCAGAAAAGGCGGGGATGGCGGGGGTGGAGGGTGTCTCTGTCACATAAGTGAGAGTGGCGGGATCCACGTAAGGTGTTGATGGGCCTTCATCGTTCTTGGGTACCTGCGGGATCTTGTAGTATTTTGCCTCTAGATTTTTGCAGTAGGCAAATGGCTCAGGATCTCCATGGATAGTAACCTCTTGACCTTCATGTGTGAATTTCACACATTGATGAAAGGTTGAAGCTACAGCTTGCATTGCATGTATCCATAGTCACCCTAGGAGAATGTTGTATGGTAAATCGAGGTCCAAGACCTGACAATTGGTTTGCATGATGGCGGGTCCAACCTGGACAGGAAGCTGAATGGTGCCTTGGGATACCCTTTCCTGGTCATCATATGCTCTTATTGTGATGCCTTTTCCTTTGTCAATTGAATCCTCTGAAATGTTCAAATTCTTTAGAAGCTTTAAGGAGCAAATATTTAAGCCCGCACCTCCATCCACCAAGACTCTCTTGACTTTCTTTTTATTTACGTACACCTCCAGATGAAGCGCACGGTTGTGAGATGGTTGTGTGGGGAAGTCTTGTTCAGAAAATGTAAGAATGTTAGGTGTGGTGATACTTGCGACCATAGCTTGGAATTGTTCTGTATCTAGATCTGCGGGGACAGTAGATGACGCCAAAGCTTCTTCTAGAATCTTTTTGTGTGCAGATGAGATTTTGAGTAACTCCATGATGGAGATATGTGCAAGGGTTCTTTTAAATTGATCCAAGACATTATAGCCACTAGGGTTAGACCTTGGATTGGATGTGGAATTTCTGCTTGGTTGGGATGGTACTGCAATGGTAACCTTTCCACCTCTTGTGGTGACTCCACAATCGGCTTGGGCCCCTTTGATGGTGATGACTCCACAAAACTCGTCTAAACAAGCAACAACACCCTCGTATGTGTGGTTGACATTTTTATAAGCCCCTTTTCCTTTGTCTTGATCTTTGTTTCCTTTGTTACCATGATTCGGCATCGGATTCGTGTAAATCTTGAGATCTTTGTTTCTTGATGGTGCTTCCACATCTATGATTTTGTCATCTATGAGGTCTTGAATTAGATTTTTGAGCCTCATGCAGTTGTTTGTCGTGTGTCCCTTGAGTTTGTGGAAGTCACAAAGATAATTCTCATTATACCATGGTGGCTTGACCGATGGTTCTTGATAATTATTATGTGTAGGGGCCGTTATCAATTTTTCATCTACCAATCTTTTCATGATTGCTTCAGCAGGTTCCCCAAGGAGTGTGTATTTTCGTTTGGGGAAGAACTTGTTTCGCTGTGGTCCTACCTGATTATCAATGTTGTTTGTGTTTTGGTTATGGGATGGTTGGACCACAGTATTGACTTGTCGAATGCTTTGATTGGTATTTTGGTGTTGTTGTTGTTGGGATGGTGGATTGTTCTTCCGTGGGGCACTAATGACAACTTTGGCGTCAACAACACCATCATTGGTTACATTACGATTCTTTGCCCATGTTTGTGGTTTGTCATGATAATTGGATGATGAGCGGCCTTCTTGATATGATGAAGTTTCTCCCTGTGTGGCAAGGGCTCGTTCGATATTGAGCACCCTAGGGATCAACTGGTCATAAGTGGTGATGTTTTGCACTTTGAGGTGGAAAGCCAAGGGCCCATCAAGATTTGCAATGATAGTTCCCACTTGTTGCTCTTCAGGCATGGACCACTTGCTTTGATTAGCTTTGGATCACCATCGTTGTAAGAAAGCACCAAATGATTCATTTTTCCCTTGTTTGAGAGATGATAATTCCTGTAAGCTAACCTCCATGGGAGTGTTGAAGGAATAATTATGTATGAAAGCATCTATGATTTCCTAGAATTTTTTGATTCCAGAAAGTCGAGAAAACCAATCAATAGCATTTTCAGCCAAGCTTCTTGGGAATAATCTCATCAAGTACATTTCGTCGTAAGCCACCTCCATGCAATGTACTTGGAATTCCCTGATGTGATCTTCAGGGTTACCCGTTCCGCGATATTTGTCAAATTTAGGGATCTCAAACCCTTTTGGGAACGGTTTCATTTCTACGCTCCTATCAAATGGATAAGGGCATAGGTTTTTTTGTGGTTTTGGTGTCCTTCCTGATTGAAGGTCAAGCACTTGTTGTGACAGAAATTTTATTTGTGCGGTGACATCCAATTGTGGATTAGGAGGTGGAATGAAGGTGTTATGGGGGGGTGGAGTGGGTGTTTGAATGGATGGAATGTTTGCTTGTTGTGCCATGTATGCTTTCAACAACGCTTGTTGTTGATCTTTCTGTTGTTGCACTAATAGAGCTTGTTGATGTGCTTGTTGTTGTTGGTCCAACAATGCTTGTTGTTGGTCAGCTAGGGCTTGTTGTGCTGCTTCTTGTTGCTCTTGGTATTCACTCCTAGCGTGGCGATATAAGTGGTGGGCTGCTTGTTGTTGTTGTCGCAGAAATCTTTAGCGCTTGCTTGCACTAGAGTGTAGCATCTTGGGCATCTTTGCAGCTTGAGCAGCTTGTCGCGGCTTGTCGCGACAGGCATCTTATGCAACGAAGCGGCTTGTAAGGGCAATGCGACTTGAAACGCTTGTGCAGCTTGTGCAGCAGTTAGCTTAATGCGGCAATGCGACACCGCTTCGTTATTTGTTGTTGCAACAAAGCTTGGAAACTGTGCAGCATTGCTTGTTGTTGTTGCAGATGTTGAGACTTGATTTTGCACCAATATGAAGCGAAGCGTCATAGCTATAAGCTTATGAATTGTTTGATATTGTTGGAAAGTATTGGCATGCTTTGAATGCAATGTTGTAATAACTACCCGAAGCGAAATTAAGTAATGGTAGTTAGTCAGGTGGGATCATAATTGTGTTGGATGGAGTGGTGAGAGTTTGAGATGTGCTTAGAGCAATGGTGGTGGTGGGAGGTTGCGATGTAAGGGGTGTGATGGGGGTAGTGGAAGTTTGAGGTATAGTGGATGTAGTGGTTGGAGTGAATGTGGTGATAGGTGCATTTGGGATGGGTGAAGGGATAGGAATGGTGGGACTAGGTGAAGTGGTAGGAATGGTAGAGATGAGCGAAATAGTGGGTCTTTGAGAGACCGTATTTTGATTAGCTATCATGCGTTGGTTTGATGTGGATGGTGTGTTTGAAAGATGTGATGTACCCCCTTGGTTGGATGAATTGATTTGGATGGGGCGATTTATGTTAGGGAAAGGTGGAAATTTAGGTAAAGGGGAGATCCCTAAACCAAAATATGGTGTTGATGTGGTGGGAGGTGTGAATGGTTTGAATGGTGGAAAATTTTCTTGTGCAAATGAAGAGACAAATCCGTAGGGTCTCTCTATTTCGGATGAGCTTGCTTGTACCAAAGGTCTAGACACTTGCGTGTCAAGGGAAAATGATGAGGTGGTATGGTAAGGAACCTCAGATGTATCGATAAATCCAAGTGGGTTGTAAAGTGGATTTTGATGCGTGTTGAAGAGGGTATCATCCTCATTGATAGTAGGTTCTATGGTGGTAATGGAAGTGGTTGATTGTGGAGGGGTGTTTTGGTCATTTGGTACAAGAAGCTCATCCTCAATAGTGTTGAGAATTGATGGATTTATTTTAGCCATTGCGCGAAGAAACTTTTGTAGTTTTGGTTGTTTGAGCATCTCAAGAACTTCTTCCTCACTCAATTCTGTTGGTGTGATGTCTTCCACCAAGACCTCTTTTTGTGGATCGTGTGTAGTGATAGTGAGGTCTAGAAGTGGTGTGTTTTGGATTTCTGGAATGTTTTGGCTTAGATCACTTGTGGTTGATGTTTCTTGATTTAACTCCATGTTCCTCTTGTGTTGTGATCTTGTTTGAACCATAAAAGAGCAAACTAGGATGTGTAAAAGATCAAAGATGTGAAGATGAAAGGTGTATGATATATGGATGAGAATGGAAGTTTTGAATTTGTATTGAAAATCTTGATGTGATGCTAGGTACTTTGGGTTTGCTTTGATTGATGTTTGTTTGATGTTTAGACTTTGAATTCTATCTTTTGAATGTTGATGTTTGAGCAAGAGATATCCCCAAGATGTTTGAATGATGATCTAAAAAAGATAACTAATGCTCATAAAGGATAATTTGATTTAGGAGTGAGAATAGGATGTGTCTACTCACAAGCTAACCAAAAGATAATCCAAATTAGTGATGGGAGAAGGATGCATCTATCCACCATTAATTTGAACAAAGTGATAATTCAACTACGCATGTGCAAAAGGATTCATTCACACACACTTGAGTTGAACAAGTTTGATGTTGATGTTTGAAGAATTCAAAGTCTCGTGTTTGAAAAGTTTTGATGTCTACCAAAGGAGCCTAGCATAGTTGTGTCAAGATTTTCTCAAAATGTTGGTGAGATGTTTATGGTTGATGATGTTTTTGATGGATGAATGTTTGTTTTGATCTTAGAATGACCCTAGTTTAGACTTTTGTTTAACAAGACCAAGGTATTGAAGAACATGTTATTCCCTAAGCAAGGTATCCAATCCCTTGAAACAATCTTGGATTTTGTGTGTAGTAAAATGAATATAAAGTGGGGTTGTCTCTTGAAGCATGTCTATAGAAATTAGCCAACAACTTTTCTCTAAAATCATATAACCTTTTGAGTCTTTGTTGATGTTGTTTTGGGCTAAGTTTCCTTTTCTTGGGTTTTTGTATCTTGATCTTGTGAGAAATCATTGAAAAGACATGTGTGGGGCTCAATTGCTTATCTTTGCTTTTAATGACTTCTTTTTACCAAATACACTTTCTTGATTATGTTTCAAACTAAAGATGTCCTATGTCAAAATTCCTTTTCTTCTCACAAAGTGTTGTGTGGGAGTTCCAAGAAATTGAGGCAAAGGGATTTCCTAGGTTAACCCTAGTTAGAGCAAATGACGATATAAATTCAAGTGATGAGAAACCTCTAAGGACATAATCCCAAGGGAAGGCAACAACACTTAAATTTGTCAAAAGGTATTTGCTCTATCAAAAGGGGTTTGAAATTTGCATGATCATGTTTAAGTGTTTGTTTTCCAATGTTTATGAACAAGCATGTGTTTTTGTAACCCAAAAGCATGTACAATCCTATGGATGTGTAAGACAATATTTGTTAGATTCCCACTTGGACAAGTCTAGCTAGCTTATCTCTAGCGAGATGGTTAGATGCTTGACCCCACTGGCTCCCCTCCGGCTCATTAGCATTCAATCGGGGCAGCCAAGCATCAACACCCATGAAACTCCCATGGCATGCTTTTCCATCTCTACTAGAAGACCATAAGAGTGTGGGGTGGCTTCAGAATGACCGTTCTTGCACCAACAAATAGATTAAGGATTTTGGCAAATTATAGCACATGGGTTCTAGTAAGGACTTTCCGTTCGTGGAGATTGACCCATACGGCAAGAGTCCCCTTTCGGATCCATCTTGTTGGAGCCAACCGCGTGATATGGCGTTTCTTCCAATATCCACATTTATATCCCAGCTGGAAATACTCTTGGCTTTAGAGTGTTACCGGTTGAGCCGTTCCCTTGGGTGATTACTTTTTCCCACAAGGCGGGCCCTCTAAGATAAACAAAAGCGAATGAAGAACAATATTCGTAACTCGATCAATCCTTGTAGGCAACAAGGAGAGAGAATGTACGCAACAAAGTCCCCACTCACACTCGCACAATAGTTTGTTCAATTTTAAGCCCAAATCGAAGTGTGGAGGTGATTGCTTTATCTCAACCCAAAGTCATGGAAAAGACCTTTTGATTCTCAAGATCGCTATAAAGCGCGAGAGAAGCGCATACGTCCTTTTCCAATGGCTTTAGTCTAAGTAAGCCCTCACAAACAAACAAAACTACACTTGTTCTTTTTAAACCCTCAAAGCAATGATGATTTCGTTTTAAAGCACCAAATGAAGTGTGAGAAATTGCCTTGTTCAATTGTTAATCCAATAAACCAAATCTAGTAATTTGTGATCCTAAAGTTCATTTTAGCCTTTGCAAGAAATGAAAAAGGTTCTTTTTAAGCCCAATTGAAAACTAGTGTCCTAAGAAGGAGAAGGATGACAAATTCTTTGAAGAAGTGTTAAACAAACACTTAAGTGTTAAAAAACACTTGGATTAGACAAAATATCATCCTCATGCTCCTCTTTATTTTGATTTTGATTTCCAACCTACAAAAGTGATCAAAATGTTAGATGAGATCAAAAGAAACAAAAGGATATAGGGGTTAGACAAACCATTTACCAAAACACCCTAAAACTTAGCCAAGTTATCATGTGTTTTTACTTTAAATGCAAATTTGAAAATTTTAACTAATTTATAGTTAAGAAACACTTACACCATTGGATAGCTTACGAAATTCTACCCTATTTCAAAAAAAAAGCATCAAAAAAGACCTTCATATGACCAAGATATGGTCATTTTAAAACTGACTCATGGCGCTAAAACAGTGACCAGAAAGCTATATGATGACCAAAAAGCTATAGCGATGACCGGTGCTAAAGCAGTGACGGAGCTATAGTGATGACAATGGCTGTAATAGTGACCAGGGCGCTATAACAGTGACAGTAGGCGCTAAAACGGGATTTATGAACAAAACTGTAAAAAACGGCGAATTTTTTTTAAAAAAACGTGTTAGAATCTGTTGATCAGCCCTCCTTCTAGTGCCAATATGTGAGCCATTTGAATCTAGACCTTGCACAAACACAATAAACATGCAAACAATTAGATCAAACACAAGGTTAGAAACAAATGATTCCTCAAGAAATCCATTTGAAATTTGCAAAAGATAAGAAATGAAAATGAAGAACACAAATGAAACAATTAAATCCTATCTAATGCAAGCAAACTCTTGATCTCTTGAGGGAGTTGGTGCAAATAGGTGTGTGGAGATTTTCCCTTTCCCAACTCCTTGAATGCAAATGTTGATTGAAGATGATTGATCCACTTGATGAAGACTTTGAATGTATGCTCCAAGCTAAAATCTGCAAAAAACCTAGCTAAATGAGATGAATGAGGATTGCTAAGTATTTTAGCATAGTAACTTTGCATAATTGTGGATGATCAAATGCATGGTGAAGCATTCTATTTATAGAATGTTGAAATGGAAACAAAGCCAAAATAGAGCAATGTGGGACAAAGATTTGGCCAATGGAAAAATGCCACTTGTCCAAATGTGATTGGATGAGGAATGAGCAAGTTTTGACAAATGTGCCAATAAATGCATTTTTTGAATTTGAATTTTGAGAAAAGACATGTAAGAGGGGGAAAGAAAATTGCATTGAATGCCACTTGGCTCAAGGCAAGGACATGTAAGAAGAAGTAAATGCCTTGTTGGAAGGACTTGTAAGAAAGAGTAAATGACATGTTGGAAGGACATGTCATTCAAATTTTGAATTTGAAATAGAAGAATATTCCTCCAAAAGATGCTTTGTTGAGGGAAAATGAAGATTTAATAAATCAATAAATTGATTTATTTGTGCAAGTGGAGATACCTAGAGAATGCAAGTGGGTGAGATTAGTATTTAATCATGGTTAGATTAAATAAATGATGATTATGTTAGTTTAATGATGATTAGGTGAGTTGACTTATTTTGACTTAGATTTTTGGATTAATTTAAATCAAACAAGAGAGGAAATGATTTAATGAGTTTAATTAAATAAACATGTTTTGATTATTTAATTAAAGAGATTGAAGTAAGATTAAAATTAAATAAGATTTTAATTTATTCAATTTTATAGATAGACTTTAGAGATTTAATTAATTAAATAAAATTAATTATTTAATTAAAAAGAGAGATAATTAGATCGATGAATTGATTTAATTAACAAGGGAAAGTGACTTAATTAGACAAAAAAATTTATTTAATTAAGAGATGAATATTGATGAATTTAATCAGATAAGGGAATTTGATTAAACAGTTAGACCGAGGGATGATTTAGGAAGAAACGATGTTAGTAGATCAGAGTTAGATGCAATGTCAACTTGTACATTTTGCGTGTCTACGTGGGGTTTGGACAATCTTTTGTTAAAGCTCCCCCCAAGACCATGCTAGGTCTAATTCCCAGAGGAATTTTCTGCATTGAATGGGGGCACAAATGCATTTATTGTTTCTACCTCTTCTTTCTTTCTCCAAATATTGTTCATTTCTTGCTTAACCTCTTCCTTTTCAATTTACTTCACTGGTTCATTATGTTTTATTAGATCAAACTACTTTCCCTTTTTACTTATGTAAACTCTTGAGAGATGTCCCAATTTATTGCAATTATAGCAAACAACATTTCTCTGATTAGATGATCCTCCACTAACCCTTGTCTTGCACTATTTAGCTTTGTGTCCAAACTTGTTGCAATTATAGTAGTAGCCATTAAAAGATTGATTTACTATACCTCCATAAAACTGATTCATCATCTGGGTTCTACATTCACTAGCTTTATGTAAAAATTTCTTGCATGCAAAACACTGACTAGAGAAGGAGCCAGAAAACCGATTCATCTTACTCCACTTTGTTTCCCTATGACCAAATTTATTTTATGAAAAATAGATACCATTGAAAGAGGGGTACCTTTAAGCATTTAGTTGTTTGATGGATGGATTTCTAGCGAAGTTCTTTGTATTTATTTTTTGTTTCCTTTTATCTTGAGTCTTATGATTGTCCACTGTATTCTACACAGCCTTGGAGCTTTCACTAGTATCATTTCCCATACCACCTTTGTCTTTAGAGTGTCTCTACCTTGAAATCAACTCATCAAGCTTGTCGGAGCTAGATTTTAAATTATTTTCATAGAGTTTTGCTTTCTCCAGATCTACTTTCAAATTCACCACTTCTTGTTCTAGCTTAGTGCATTAATCAGTCTTGCTTTGCACCATTTTATTCAAACATTCTTCAGTTATTTTCTTTTCCTCCACTTGTACCTTCAAACTAGTAATATCTTCATTAGCTTGCTTCAACTACTGACTTACTTCCCTATGTATTTCCTTGAACTTCTTCAATTTCTCTTTCAATTTCTGGACACATTCATTTGCCTTATCAAGATTTTCTTTTAAATCTCTATTTTCACTTTCAACTTTGTCAAGATCTTCAAGCATAGCCCAAAGCTCTTCTTTATCATTCATATGTTCTATCTTTAGGATCTTCCTCAAGCTATTAGGATTATTCTCCTAGGAACCAAAGCTCTGATACCAATTTTTGAAAGGGATACAACAATTAAGAGGGGGGGATGAATCATTTCTCAACAAAATAAACTCAAATCACAAACACTCATCAATTTCTCATCCACTTAGTTTTGTTATCAATTATGAACATGAAATGAAAATAACAAAAAGCAATGTAAACAAAATAAACACTAGATTTACGTGGAAAACTGAATGAGGGAAAAACCACAGTGAGGATTAACTCACAATATAAAGTAATTGCAAAACCAAATGCAAAGAGGCTCACTACCCAAAGGGACTCACTGTCTGAATACAAAGGCTTACTACCTATAGATAAGAATCATTGTCCAAAAGGATTAGAGTACTAAAGTGGTGTCACAACCAGAATGAATTGCTAAGAGTGCACCTAACAAGTGTTGATTAAGTTCTAGTGATTCTCAGTAAATAGACTTGACACACTTCATCTTCTTTGCACTTCTTCACATTCACAACTTTGCAACCCAACTTCACACACACTTATTATTCACATTCTTCTCGATCTCAAAACTATCCAATATATATATCTAATTCATCTACAAGCATCAACTAAGTCGGCCTAATTAGACACAACCCTTATTTACCAAAAATCAATTGTCGGCTTCAAGAATATACAAAATCTTTCCAAAAGTAATCCAAGCATACAACACACTGCATCATGTTGGCATGGACCTAAGATAGGTCACACATACATCTGCACAAAAAAATAAATCTATTGCAACTTCAACAATGTAATAGGTTGGCCAGAGATAGACCTAATAGCAAAAATGCAACAACAGAACAATGTCGATACACCATACGGGCACTTGTGCATGAGATATTCTGAATATACATGCTTCCAACATCCATAAACCATTTCCTAGAACTAAAAGCAGCAACAATCAACCATGGAGGATTGTGAACCAAAATACTGGAGGATGTAAACTGTATACCAGATCAAACAATGACTTAGTCTTGCAATTATAACTCATATAACATGGTGACATCAATGACAACACAAAAGTTGTATACTTAGACACTCTTCTTCATTCTTCCAACAATATGCTCTGATGGTGGTACTCTTTGTTTTCTCAATAATATCCTCTGAATAGCCCAAATCTTTGATCAACTGCAGGGTGCAAATGTCTAGACCCGCACCTCCACCTACTAAGACTCTTTTAACCTTATTTTTATGAATGATGACCTATGTAAAGCATGATTATGAGATGGTTGTGATGGTAGGTCTTGTTCTGAGAAGGTGAGGAGATGATTAGTGACATGCCCTACCATAGCTTGAAATTTCTCAGTATCTATATCCTCAGGGATAGACGATGTAGACAAAGCTTCCTCTAAGATTTCCCTATGCGTGGGGGATAGCCTCAATAGTTCTAAGATATAAATTTGTGTGGGGGTCTTCTTAAGCTGATCTATGAGACTGTACTTGATAGTGCTTGTTGTTGGCTAAGTAGGGTGTGCCCTAGATTGAGATGGGACTCCTTAGATGGTGACCTTGCCACATCATGGGTGACTCCACATTCTACAAGGTCCTTTGATGGTGATGATGGTAATGACGCTATCACATGAAGTGACTACATTGGA
Source organism: Sequoia sempervirens (assembly GCA_007258455.2). NCBI lineage: Eukaryota > Viridiplantae > Streptophyta > Pinopsida > Cupressales > Cupressaceae > Sequoia > Sequoia sempervirens. The sequence goes on from VDFB02356202.1 coordinate 39,238, forward strand.
ATAGGTATGCTACACATTTGTATAATCTTTAGCTTTCCTAGTGTTGTTTCCTTTGTTATGATCTTGCATGGGTGCCTTGTATGTCTAAAGATCCTGAGTACCGGCTGGTACCTCAACAAATATGGTGTCACTCTCTATAAGATCTTGGATAATATTTTTGAGTCACATGTAGTTCGTTGTTTTGCATCCTTTGATTTTGTGAAAGTCACAGAGATATTTTTCATTGTACCAAGGTAGTTTATCCTATGGTTCTTGGTAGTATTCAACATTTGGAAGTGTTATTAGGTTGTACTCTACGAATTTCTTCATGATAGTCTCAATAGTTTTTGACAACTATGTATACTTGTGTTTCAGATAGTTGTTCTTATTAGGTGTTTTCCTTTGTTGTGTTTTGGTGTTGTTGACCTGATTGTTTTATGGTGGTGTTGTTTCTTGCAAATTTCGTTGAACGTTAGTGATTTTATTGTTGTTTGGCCTAGGAGAACTTAGAACCACCTTAGCATCTACCACACCATCATTCATTACATTCTTGTTCTTATCCCATACACGAGGCTTGTCTTTTGAACTAGTTGATGAGCAGTTATCTTTATAGGCTTGAGTATTTACTTGTGAGTTTAGAGATATCTCAATGTTAAGGCCCTGAGGGACAAGCTCATCATAAGATGTGATGCATTCCATTTTTAAGTGGAAGGAGAGATCTAGATCTAGATTTTCTATGATAACGCCCACCTGTTGTTCATCAGGAATCGACCATTTGCTTTTTCTTTTTCTTTGTCTCCATCGTTGCAAGAAATTAGTGAAATATTCTCCTTTGTTTTATTTGAGAGTGTATAACTCTTCTAAGCTTACTTCCATTTCAAGATTGAAGGAGAAGTGATCTATGAATTTTTCAGTGATTTCTTGGAAAGTTTTGATACCTGGAGACAATTGAGAAAACCAATCCATGGCAAGACCTATTAAACTTCATGGTAAGAGGTGCATCAAATAGGATTCATTATAGGCGACCTCCATACACATGACATTAAACTCTTTGATGTGGTCTATAGGACTTCTTCTCCCTTTATATTTATGAAGTTTGGGGATTTCAAAACTAGGAGGGAACACCAACATTGCGATGTTTCAATCAAATGGATATTGACATAGGTTCTATGTATTGGGTTTCTTCATTTTTCCCATTCAAATATCCTGTATTTCTTGTGTTAATGCCTTGAGTTGCGATGCCATATCATCTGGTGGACTAGGTGGAGGAACATATGTTGCATATTGTGGGACGGTGGATGAAGTGTGCATGGCATTCCGATATGATGAGGTGTTGTATGGTGTGTATGGTGGTGTAGGATAAGGTGATGATGATGTAGGTGTATATGTTCCTAACGTGTTCAGGTTGATGATGTTTTGTTGAGGGTTATAGTATAAACCCTGTTGTTGTTGTTGTTGCTTGAGTAATTGTTGTTGTTGGGCATATTGTTGAGCTTGTTGGGCTTGTTGGTCTTGTTGTTGATGTTGAGCTGCTAGGGCTGCTTGTTGTGCTACTAAGGTTGCTTTATGTTGTTACTATTTTGAGACTAAGGTTTCTTGTTTTTTTTGTTGCTGATGTTGGGCTACTAAGGTTGTTTCCTCTTGTTGTTGTTGTTGGGTGACTAAGGCTTCCTGTTGTTGTTGTTGTTGTTGGGAAACTAAGGTTGCTTGTTGTTGTTGTTGTTGGACTACTTGCTAATAATCGTGTTGTGCTTGTTGTAAAGCTAGGGTATGTTCTTGTAATGTAGGATCAACCAATGGTTGGGACATCTGAGATGTTTTTTGGGCATTGATGTTTTGTGCAGATTGTAGAATGTTGATGAGAGGTTGGGGATTCCCTTAGTTTAATATTCCTTTCAAGATAGTGGATTGTGGTGGATGAATGTAAGTTTGAGGTCCCATTTTATTTTGCATAACTTGGGGGACAAACAGTAAAGATGATGTTGGCATCGTTAATTATGACGATGTTAAGGGCACATTAGGACCTTGGGTCCACTGATTGAAAGGATTCCCTTTACTGATGTTTTGGAAATTCAATTGTGTTTGAGATGTGGTCAAGGTAGTACCTTGGTTGGTGGGGTTTTTGATCAAGGGGATTTTTTGATGTGGGTTGATGATGGATGGAATAGATGTGTGTTAGGAAAATGTTGGGTTTGATGTATCAATGAGAGGATTGGATGAAGATTTTCCCTAATGTGTTAAGGGATGATTTTGCATGAGGATATTACCTTTCCCTTTTGGGTCCACTTGTGATACTTGGTCCACACTACTTTGTGTGATGTTGGGCACACTTGTGGTACTCATGGGTATGGATGAAGAGGGTTATCCTCGATATGTTGAAGTTGTGAATTAATGAAGCATAAGGGGTTTATATGGCTATTGGGGATCCTCGAGAATGAGAGGAGCACCAAATTTTGGTGTCCAAGTAGTTTTTTGGGATGGAGGATTGTTATCGAGGGTACCCACAAGTGTGCTATGTTCAAATGGAAGAGTATGGCCAAAATCCTATGCAAGACTAGTTGCAATACTAGGATTTGATGTTTTATTAAGCCCTAGCGATGGAGTTGTTTGAATAGTGGATGAAGTTAAACCTTGTGTTAATGATTGTCCAACAAAATATGGGGAATTAGGAACTATGCTCTCTAAGGCTTGGTTATCCATGATTTCTTCCCTAGTAAGTCCAAATGTATTGTTTGTGATGTCTTCTATCTCATATGGCCTTAATTGAGACAAAGGTTTAGGATTAGGATTAGGATCACTTGAGGTAAATGTGACTTTGGTTTTCTCTATGATTCTCTTGTGTTGTGATCTTGTTTTTACCATAAATTTTGGGTCACCTTTGGGTGAGTTACATTGAGATTTGTAATGTTTGAACTCTCTAGTTGAATCAAATAAAGGTAAAAGGGACACTCTAAGACTTTTTGGATCAATGATGATAATGGGAGATGAAAATATGAATGATATGGAGAGTGATCTTTGTAAACGTTTTGGGACAACACTTTTGACTTATGTTTGATGTTTTGATGTTTGGATAAAGGATATTTAGGAACTTAGAAATATTTAGGGTAGACTTGTGACCTTCAAGATAAACGAGTTCAAAGATGATAACTAACTTAACCAAATGCATGGAAAAGGATTCATTTCACATACAAAGTAGCTAAGTTGGGATTTGGGTTGATAGATGTTGAAGTCAAAAAGTGTTGGTGTGTTTGAAAATTTTGCAAAGTTTGGTAAGTGAAGTTTGGATTTTGAAAAGGGGTGGATGAAAGTGTTTGACTGAATGTTGACCTAGAGTGAACCTTTATTTGATAAGACCAAGGTATTGAGAAACATGCTAGACGTCTAAAGTTTTCAAATCCTATGACCAATGATTTAGATAGGTTCAAGATCGTGAAAAAGACCAAGGTTTTCACTATAAAAGAATTCATACAAGTGTGGATTGTTCCTTGAAGCATGTTTGTAGAAGTTGTATACCAACTTGGTTCTATTTTGGTGAAGTGCTAAAAGGTGTTTTTTAATGGCTTTTGGACTAAGATTCCTAAGTTTAAAGTGACAACTGGTAGACCTTCTCTTGGGGATTCTGATTTTGCATGAGATCATTTAGAAAAGTTCAATTTTATGAAAAAGAGGATATTTATTGCCATGTGGGTGGTGGTAATATGGGTCTTCTAGCCACAATATCAACTTTTCCCTCTTCTTCATCTAAGATTTTTGTTGTGTTTCTCCACTGAATGGGTGTTTCCTTTGTTTCAAAAGTGAAGCTTCTTAAACTACTAATTATATTAGTTTGTTCTCCCTCAATTAGTTCAAAGTTTGGTTGAATGATAGCACCTATAAGGCCGGGTTTTTCAATGGGAGTGATCGGTCTCCAAATGGTCATGTTGGGTTTAATTTTTCAAGTTATCTTTCTTAGAGAGTTTCTTTTACCACAAACACTTATCTTGATTAAATTCAAACTAAATTCCTATGTCAAAAACACCATAAATTTCACAAGGTCCATTTTGTGAAAATCATGAGGTTGAAGCCATAGTTGCTTATGTTGACTTTGGGAAGTATGGATTGAGATATAATTCAAGATATTTAGAAATCTCTAAGGATGGAAATCCTTAGGACAAGCATTAATATTAAGGCTATTTCAAATGGTATTCATACTTTAGACCAAAGTGTTTGAAATTTTGAGGAAGAACATGAATGTTTGTTTGCACCATTTTGGAATCAAGCAAAGTATTAAACTAACTCACAAGAATTTACCACCTTAGGTTCAAAAGATACCACTTGTTAAATCCCCACTTGGATTTCTCCAAACACTAAGAAAATGTGAACAGATAGAGATTTAGTGACACTGGCTCCCCCTTACTCAGCACACACTTCTTGGGACCACCAAAATTCAAATCCTAAAGATCCGAAGATCCTAAATATTTTCCTATTTCAACAAGGAATAGTAAAATGTGGGGTGGCTTCGGAATGACCGTTCCTGCACCAATAAGCATAAAGGTTTTTGGCTTCTAAAAAATTGGTTCATAGTAAGGGCTTTCATTCAAGGTGGCCATACAAATGGCAAGATTAGCTAAAGATTATTTCAACCAAGAGGCCTCCCAGTCTCATCCTAAGAAGATATTTTAATGTATCACTCAGATACTAAGGGTGACACTTGTTGGCATGACACATTTGCACCTGTTGTTTATGACTTTCATCACAAAAACATTTTTATATAGCGACTTGAAAGAGCTTGGATTTAGCTGGTTACCGCTTGGATCGTTCCCTCCTTTCAAAGCAAGGAGGCACACCCTCTAAATATAAATAAAAACAAGGAAGTACATTTGTTGTTCGATCTCCCAATTCTCATGAAGGGTATGTGTAGGATCATCATGGAAAAAATAGGCCCTTAAGTGGCAAAAAATTCAATAAAAATAGAGTTAGGCAACTTGACGTAAAAATTTGAATAAGTTATCTATATTATTTCAAAAATATGTAAGAATAGAATCTATAGAAAATTGAATGTAGTTTCTAAAATACTAGGTTTATTTAAAAAAAAAATTCTATTTTGAAAATTTGAAATTTCAATGGAGTAGAATTTAAATTTCAAGGAAAAATAAGAAGTAGGTGGTCTCACCCACCCTAACCACAATAAAATGATAATATTTTTTTATAAGATTTTAGATATAAGTAGAGGATCATGTCCCAATGTGATGCATTTTTTTTGTAATTTTTTTCCAAGTAAATAATTAATTATGACTTTTTTATTGCAACCTCTAAAATATATAAAAACTCATATGTCTGACCACCTTAACTTGGTCAAAACTTCATTAAATTCAATTTTATTTTTTTAATCCTATAGTATGCAAAGCATATAATGTGACACATATTTTGGATTCAAAAAATGTGATATCGTTTGAAAGCTATAGATGTTTTCCAATCAACCTATCAATCAGGACTTTAGTCATAATTCAAATAGAAAATGAATAATAATAATTTATTAAATTCAAAGTAAAGCATAATTTATATTGGTGGAAATCTGAGAATCTCCTTTAAGAACCCTTTTCGTTTCATCAATTTTGGGTAAAAAAAATTTGTTAGCCACATACCCATCATATCGCCACTTTTTTGGCCCATCATGATCTTGCACATACCATGAAGCAAGGAGAGAGAATTCACAACACCTTTTCCCTACACTAACATGGGGTTCATTTTAATCCAAATTGAGATATGTGGGTAATTATACAAAATGTCAAAGGAATTCTTTTGATTCCCAAGATCACGAAGTGGTGCTAGAGAAGAGCATATGTAATCAATGACACAAATGTAAATCACAAGACATAGAAAACACTCATTAATTTTAATCCTCAAAGCAAAGGTAAGTTAATTTTAAGCACCAAACAAAGTGTTCAGTTGTACTATTCAATTTTAAACCCAAAGTAAGATGATGTGAGGGTTCAATTTTAACCAATTTAAGTGTTCATTTTAAAACCCAATTGAAAGATAGTGTGGTCCTAAAGCATAAAATGAAAAGCATGATAAATGGGTTATAATTGCCCCAAAAGTGTCAAAACACTTGTTACAATTATACTATTTAAAGACAAAAATGCTTCTTCACTTCAACTTTTATCATTCAACCTGTAAAACCTAGTTAGCCTAAAAACCAGAACAAAGTTAGAGGCATGTTAGTGATCAAATGGAGTAAAAAAATTAAAGTACATGATGAAAATTGATCACTACTTTTCTTACCAGAGAAAGAGCATCGCAAATTCATAATAGCATCACCATAAATTAAATGAGTGTCACTCTAGTGAAAATTAGCATCACTCTGTAGAAATCCAATGACGACAATAGCATCACTATTCGGGAGCGTCACTGTTTGCAAATCCTCAATACCTCTAAAATTATTCAACGTCATTGTTTATTTTAATTAGCACTAAGGTATTAATTAGGCGTCGCTATTTCTAATCATGATAGTGTTTTCATATGGCAACACCCAACAAAGGTGTCCTTGTATCTTGCAAGAATAAAAAAAAATGAAATTCGAGATAGATATTGATTAAATCTGATCGGCTATGCCCTCTTTCTAGTGCCATACTATGACCGATGGGTTACTATGGGTTGACTACACTTGATCCATGAAGAATCGAAACATATTAACACCACTAAACATCAATCCAATAGAGATCATTCAATTTAAACTAAACTAAGCATTTGTCAAAACTAACATGCTAAATTATGAAAGCTTAAAATCACCTGCTCTAATGCATTTGAAACTTATCCTATTGGGGGAGTGTTGTCGTGTTGATGTGGAACGATGACCCTTTCCCAATCCTTTAGATAATGAGCTTGTTTTGATTGATTCTATTGAAGAGAATCGATGAAACCAAGAAATATGTGTGATGAAACATGATTTAAAACTAGATTAACATGATGCAAACTATTTTAACATGATTTAGATTAAGATGATCAAGATGTGCAAATGTAAAGCTAATCTAAATGGATTCTAAGCTAAAAAGATTAAAACCCTAATTAACAAACAAGCTAAATGTATGCATCTAAGTTACCATGGAAGCCATTAATGGAAGCTAAGATAATTAATGCAAGTAATTAAGCTGAAATGATACTACATAAATGCTAAATATGAGTGTGAGTGTGAGTGATTTCAATAGCATGAGTTTTTTCTAAAAACTATGGATCCATTTGTCTCCAAATAGTGATCTATTTCTAGGAAATCAAATGAGAAATGAAGGGTTGAGATCAAAAAGGTTAATCAATAGTCAAGGATGGAAGTTGGAGGCATGGATCATGGATTCTCATCAATGGATGAGAATCAATGATGAGATTTAATAAAGGGTTCTCCTTTGTCCAAAAAAACACACTTTCAACTTCCACAAGAGGTCACAAGTTAACTTGCATAAGAGGTCATAAGTTAACTTGCTCAAGAAGTCAAGTAAGTTTGTTAGAAAAGGAATATTCTCCTTTTTCAAATGAGTGAGGAAAGAGAATATTCTTTGGAATATTCTCATGGGTGAGGGAAATCAATATTTAGTTAATTAAAACCAAATTTTAATGTGCAAAAGGGGAAGGAATATTCCATGGGAATATTCCTTTTGCAGGAATGTGCAAAGGAGGAATATTCCCTTAGAATATTCCTTTTCAAGTGGGGGGGAATTAGATTTATTAGCAATTGATAATTAAAACAATGTTAATTATGCAATTTTAGAGGAATTAGATGGTTTTCATTTAAATAAAGTGATTTAATGAAAGGAGGAAGGTGAAATGATATTTAATTAAATAGCTTAGGGTTATTTAATTAAATAAGAAGACAGGGATTTAAATTAAATAGTTTGATTTATTTTATTTAATGAGATGAAATGTTAGCATGAAAGGGGGTGAATTAACCCAATTAGATTAATTAGGAATAGATGCAAATGATGAAATTAATTAAATAGCTAGGCTAATTTAATCAATTGATAGAAAAGAGGATGGTTTTTTAGGAGGAAATATTGTTAGTATACCTGATTCGAGTGTGTGATATTATTTAAGACATTTTTTAGTGTCTACAACACCTAACCCTTTGCTTTGATAATGGATCTTTTGACAACTCCTTTTTTCAATGGGATATTTGTTGTTTTGGAAGCAAGATGTGAGTCCATTTTGAGGGGGGTATGACATGGAAGGGATGATAGGTTCTTGGAGGAAACTATATTGGATGAAGGTAGAAAAACCCATTTGATAGGTGTGAGGTTCATGGGTAGGTTGGATAGGGGTCATATAATCTTGTGGAGGATTAGGAACATGGCATGGAGATGAAAGGATGCTTTGATCTTGACTTGGGTTAGGATCATGTGATGGAGGAGGATCATAAGAGGGAGTGGAAGGGATGGGAACATGTGAAGGAGGAGTATCATAAGATGGAGTGGAAGTGATGGGATTATAGAGGATGAAGGGACACTTTGATCTTGATATGGAGAGGGATTGGGAGATGGTATGAAAGGGATAGGATTATGATATGGAGGAATGCTTTGATCTTGAGAAGGATTGAAATCATGACATGAAAAGGAAAGGACACTTTGATCTTGATTGAAGACAGATCATATTGTGGAGTAGATGGTATATTTTTTTTTCTTTATTAGGAAGGGGATCATTAGGTGGAATGGGAGGGGTTTATTGACCATGAGAGGGTAGAGTATCATTGTATGGGATAGAAGGTGTTATTTGATCTTGGTTTGGATATGGATCATGAGATGGCATGGAAGGGATAATTTTTGTTCTTGATATGGAAGTGTATTACTGGATGGAGTGTAAGGTACACTTTTCTCTTAATATGGAAGGTGAATCTTGATCCTCATTTAGAGGGGGTTCATGCAATGGAGTAGAACCAATGCCTTGATCTTGATATGTAGGGGAATCTATGTTAGCATGATTTGTATTAGGGGATTGAAATAGTTCATGTGATATGGATGGTGTGATGGGGTAGGAAGGTTGGATGGGCATCTCCAATTGGGTATCTGGAGGGATAGGAAATTCATGAAATTTAGGGAATTGGATTTTATCTTGATATGGAGGTAGAATCAAAGCATGAAGGTGTTACTACCACCATATTGGGGGAAACTATGTCTCAAGAAAACATCAACATAGGGAGCACGAAGAGTCCTTATGATGAAACTAATGCCAATACTACAACCAGCCATGTCATGAATCTTCATCCACCCATCACCCCATCCATGAATTGGGACCAACATCAAAATAAATATTTGAATCAAAGCAAGAAGAATATCATCAAAGAAAAGGAATCTGAGAAGCATAGTGGACAAATCAAATATAAGTGGATACCAAAGAAAAATTATCCCTATCAAACTCCATTAGTCAAAGAAACTATGGGGAAAAATAAAAAAGGGAAAAGTATCCATCAAAGATGTCCACAAAGGAAAAATCAGGCTTCCCAAGTGACATACAAAGTATATCAAGTAGTTAGTCCTAATTCCACACACACTTTCGTATCCACCCATCATTGTTCATCTTCCCAAGTTTGGAGAGTCAAAGGTTCCAAACTACCAACCAATCCATCTTTTATCCCTAAACACACTCCATCCATGCCTCCACACATGATATCCAATTCTCACATTGACCATGTATTAGCAGTGACCCTTCATCATAAGGATTTAGAAGGCACTCTATCGTGATGTGCACATAAAGACAAAGTTAACTCTAGTATCAACAAATCAGAACAAGCATCTCAAAATTTGTATTCAAGTGCACATATCTTGGCAAAGCAGCTTCTTCAAGAAGGATATCGATGGCACATTATGATAGGGGCATCTACATCAACACTACAAGGTGATTCAGCATGAGCTTAAAATCTTTCAGAAAAACCAAAAAAATCAAAAAATATGAAAATCCAAAAAATAAATAGAAAAAGGATTGAAACAACAGAAAAAAATTGTCCCTTCTTAGTGAAACCACTTTGCTATGGCGCTTTGGACATCGCACTATGATGAAAAACCTGCTGGGAAATAGGCATCATGTGTAGAACGGAAAGCATCTATGTACACCCGCCCAGGTGGAAGTATCTCATCCCATCCTTAAGGGCTAAATCCCATTCATCCAAGGAATCATTTATCCAATCCATCTTTATCCATCCATAGTCCAAATTATCTTGACCTTGATGAAACTTTTTAAGTAACACCCTTTACACCCCTTGCTTACGGCAAAACATCTCTTGACATGCGTTGGAGTTAAAATGACACCAAGAGGGTGAATCGTTATAACAGATTTGACCAATTTTCACAAATTCAAAAACTATAGCATAGATCTGATCTCAATATACTCTAATTAATGCATTCATGAGTTGAATGTAATCATTCGTAAAAAAAATTGAGAAAGATAATACCCAAACAGTCAACTAATATAATCAACAATCACAGTAAAGAAAAGGGAACTCAAAAGAACAAAAAGACTCCAGATTTTACCGAGTGGAAAACCCTCCTAGGGTATAAAAACCACTCCCTAAATGCCTTCCTAGCTTAATCTTTTAAACAAAAAGTTCACAATGCCTTATAGGCTGATTTTTGAGCACCCACTCAAGGAGCACCAACCCCTCATTTTGAGACACCAATCTCAAGGAGCACCAACCCCTCAAATTATGTTTTGAACAATAATGATAACTCAGAGGATTACTCTATTTTCAGTAAAGCATAAACAACTATGTTCTCTCATCTACAGAATACCTTAAGAATCCAAAAATTGAATCCCTAAAATATTATATAGAGAAGAGCTCCTTTTACAACATCTCTACCTTTTGTATACATAGCTTATGCATAGTTTACAATTCATTTCATACTGCCCAAATACTCTCAGAATTACAATAGAAGTACCAGAACAGAAAAGAGTTTTTCTATATCATTTTATACAATGTTTCTGGTATCAAAGCCTTCAAGAATCTTCATGGAAAAGGAGTAGAGCCACGTAACCTATCTTTTTTGTTTTAGAGTCAGGAAATTAAGTGTCATCAGAAGTAACGACAGAACAAAGTAAACCATTGACTAAAAAAGAATCAATGCTTTATCGAGAAAATCAGGTAACGACCAAAATGCTTCTGCTAAAACATAATCAAATGCTTTTAAATCCATTTTGAAACGGTTTTGCTGAGCACCCATATGCCCAAAATAAAATTTCATTTTCAGAATACCTAGTCAGATAAACTTCATTTCCAGAAAACCCATGATCAAAAATAATAAATTCTGCAATGAGTAAGTTGAATTCAAAACTATAACTGATAGAACCCCACTATTTCATTTTACCTCAATCGAGCTTCCAGATAGAAAATTGTACCAAGAATAGCAACCATACCGACCCAGTCAACCTGATAGCCGTTATAACCAACTAGAGAGCAGCAATGAAGACACGAGCTTCATTTATCATGGCGGAATGATGAGTGATCATAGAATAATATAGTGCCATGTTTGACTTTCGCACAACCTCCAAAAAGGGCACGTCAAACCCTAAAAATCATATCGGCAAGAGAAATGATTATCAGTGGAAAGTCATATTGATGATCAAATGTCACAACGAAGTCCCCACGAAGAACTTTCATCATCGCTGAGACAACATAAAGTCAGGAAGACGTTACAACGAATGCCCCATGTTTCACTGAACATCCACATAATACAATAGATCGCCAAGAGAATTCAATTCTCATACCGACAAAGCCTCTTTATGTTTCCATATACTATCGCTATAGCCTTGTGATATTGGAGAGACATCTTGTAGACATGTCTTCGTTATACCGAAAGCCCTGTCCAATACTTCTGGTCGATGAGACAAACAAAACCTATGCCGAAGGAAAATTTATCGCTGACCGATATCCACTGAAAGTCGCTGTGACAAATCATTATTGGTGAGATGTTATGACGACTATGCTATGTATCACCGAAGATACCTTTTTCTATTGGCGGGGTTGGTGAGACATTTGAATTTCGCCGAGACCTCATGGCGATGACTTCAATTTCCACCGATGGACTTTCCACCAAGTGGGGTTGGCGTGACACATGATCATCACTGTGACCTTATGCCGAAGACTACAACACTTGCCGAAGTGTATCCTCCCACCACTGGTCGGTACCAAAAGACTCGGCAAGACACTGCTGCGAACAAAAAGACTTACGCCGATGAAATCTCCACAGCGGGGTCGACAAGACTATGCAAAAGTTATGCCGATAAATGCCTGCATGTGAATCCTGATCGCTGTGACAAACCTGATGTCTTTCCGAAAGAACTCATAAGACCTTAGAATGAATGAAATCCAATCCTGCAAAACCAATGTCCAAGTTGTCCACATAAAATGAAGTAAAGAATTTATCTTGCCAAGGACCAAGGTATCTAATAAAGATACTTTTCCAAAGAAGTAATCACCATTCAGAGTTTAACCTGTCATAGAATCAATTGAGAGAATCAACTGAATCTGTAGAGAAGTTTGACATCAAGGACAATCACAACTGAGAACCAACACATGGGTCATTTTCATTGATCCTATCCTACCCAGCATTATCTGAGCAATGAAGCACTATCCAAATGAGCTTTCTTTATTTGAACACCTTATCTTAGCACAAGACAATCCATATCCATCCATACATACACTTATCCAGGCATCCACCCATGACATTCCATACATTGCTAGACACTGGGGGCATATATTTGCATCTTGCTTCAAGAATAAATCTTGATCTATATCCTCCAACTTATGTTGTGATCCGAACATTGGCAAATGAGAAATCAAATTGGTCAAAGCATTTGTGAGCCAAAATCCAAATCACTAGCCCATGGAATTTTTTTGATGAGAAGACATTCCTTATCAAGCTTTATCTTTCATCGAACATCAATCCAAACAGTCAATATCAGTCACATCTAATTTTTGCTTCAACGTCACATCAAATCATTTAAGATAATTTTTTTCCAAAACCAAGCTTCAAAATCTTGATCGAATCAATCCATCATCACCGTGGGATATCCATCCCAATCCTTGTGTTTCTTAACACTATCCTTGCATTGTTGTGTATCGTCAACAATGTTATCATCATCAATCCATCATCATCTATGGATATCCTTACCAATCCTTTTTGTTACTTAACACTATCCTTGCATTGTTGTGTATCCTCAATAATGTTATCATCATCAATCCATCAATTTGATCAATCAACCTTAGCTTGGTTTTCAACAAAATCCAAAATAGAGCACTACTATCATCACATATCCAAATCATCAAAATCATGCGAAAATCCAAAACATCCAAAATCATATCAAAATCCAAAAACACTCAAAAAGTCAAAAAAACAAATAAAAAACATGCCATCTGAACTACGTCGTCTCTAAGCTTAAACGTAGGAAAGGCTAATCTTTGATGAGCCCCGAGACACAAAATCCAAAAAAATTCATAAAATCCTTCTCACAAAACCCAAAAAACATTTAAAATTTTGGAAAATCAAAACATTTGCAAAATCTTCAAAAATACCAAAAATAGCCTCAAAACATTTCAAAAAGATCAAAAACATACAAAAAAACCCAAAAAATTCATCTATCTCATTTTGCTTTCACCCACGATAATCTCATCCATAATAAATCAATCGTCACCTTCATCCTTTGGCAACACAAACAGAAACAATCCCAACAATCAGCAAGAGCAAACTTCAAATGTAAAATCAAAAGCAAACTTCAAAACTTTTAAATGCAAAATCAAACTCTTGATCATTTTCAAACATGTCTATCAACTTTATATCAATAGCTTATCAAACACCTTATCAAAAAAATTATCAACCCACCATCATCCTATACAATGCATATCCTGGGATATATCGTTCTGACAATGGGAATCATTTAGGATATCACCTTGGATTCTTATCCTATCAAAACATATCCCTTTGGCTGTGGGTATGAAGAACACTGACTTGTTTGTTTACTTGATCTTTTCTTTTGATTTATCTTATTGCACTCATTCCAATGACCTCTCGATGATGTCTAATCAAAACAATTTAAGAGAAAGGAATGGGGTAACGATCATTATCTTTTGTCTATTGTTCTTGTTGGACATTCTTGTAATATAACTTGGTGAATACTTGCTTTGTTAGGTACATCCTAGCAAGGTTTTCGTACATCAAGTGTGAACAAGAATACTCCTATCTATTTTTCAAGTCAAATTCCATCACACTAGGTGCAACGCCATCTTGGTTCTTTATACCTTGATGCATCACACCTACATGTGTTATCAAACATAAGGTAATTGTGCCTTTGAAAATCCCAACTCTCCACAAGCGAGCATCATCTGCATCATCACCATCATCTCTAATAAGGTCTTCTCAGATCATGGAATTGTTGGATCCTCTTGTCATCTTATTATTCTATCTTTACTAACATTTCTATCCAATTTTTTGTGATATCTCAAAATATACATGAGGCTACCCATGGCCGATGATTGTCTATACATCATCAAAATTGTCTACGTCAAATATCTGATCTTTCTAGGGAATTATCTTTCGTACTTTGATTAGTAGAACCACTTCCCTCGTATTTTATCGTGATCTCAATCGGAAATTAGCATTTCCACTCGATCTCTCGAGGGGGCAGTATACCAACATAATTCTTCTCACTGGGGCAACAGTGGGGCATCCGAAAAAAAAAAAGAATTTTTGACTTTTTATCATGGCAAGGTTATTCTTTGAACCAATGCAACAAGTGCATTACTTCAAAGAGTGGAAAAATGTAGACACAAAAAATATATAGATTAATATCGCACACTCGATCTTGATCTACTAACATTGCTTCATCCTGAATTATCCCTCTGTCTAACCATTTAATTGAATAGCCTTATTTGATTAAAGTCATCATAATTCCCCTTTTAATTGAATAAATCCCTCAATTTAATTAAATCATTGTCTCTATGTAATTAGCTAGGTCATTTCATCTTCCTATCTTTATTTAATTAAATAATCCATATTATTTGATTAAATCTCTAAAGTTCATCTAATTAAATTAAATAAATCAAAC